>JAJSOF020000023.1:34943066-35543066 GCA_025594305.2 Periplaneta americana | reverse complement strand
TACTAATAGTACATTCAACGGTACAGTAGGGTAGCCACTTGTTCTATTGCCTTATTCCTAATTTACAAGTTCATATTCCTTATTTTTCTTCCGGTGCCCACCCCTATACTGAAATACATTACTCCTAGACAACTCGAGAAGTATCGATTGTTTCACAATCGATCGTGTTCAATCGTTTTATGATAGATTATATCGATCGCAGTATGACCCACGAAATTCAAATATAGGCATTACAAAAAAAAAAACTGTGGGTGTTTGACGAACACGGATTTCATTTTTGCAGAAGACATGAAAAAGGTCATTGAAAATGACTCTTCGTCATATAAAGCACCAAAACATGGCAACTCTGTGTTATCAGGCAGTAGATCTCACTTAACGGTATGTGTCAGAGGAAGAACAATAATTGTAGATCTGAAGTAATAGATCAGGGCCGGGCATGAGAGCGGCTCCATTTAGTCAGCCAGAGCTGCTCTCGCTCCGCAAGGCACTTCAATTCCAAACCAGAGCAGAACGCTCACGCAGTGGCGGACTCACATTACAGCTGCCTTCCCTGCATTAATATAACAAGAGCCACGGTTGTTCTAGTCATTCAGTCTGTCAGTACATAATAGTTTATAAGAATATTACATCAATCCATTGTACATTACATGAACTGTAATATACTATACTATGATATATCATAATACTTGTATAATTTAAAAGTATATATTACTAAATGTATAATAACCTATAATGCAATATAAATATCAAATAGATACTCTAATATAATGTACCTGAGAAACATTTTCTTTAAGTTGTATTAATTTATGGCGTTTATTACCAACATATTTGTCATATTCAGTAGCATGTTGTAAAGAATAATGTCGTTGGATATTGAACTTCTTAATCAGTTGGGGTGTTTTATTCTAAATTAAACACTTTGCTAATCCACTGCTCTGTACCAAAAAAAATTCCTCCTCCCATGATACATTAAAAGCACTGGGAGTAGCGGGACGCTTTAGTTTATGAGCGGAAATTCCGTCTTCAAAGTTCGCCAACATACTGCAGAGTCACCACTGCACCGACACTGAATGACGTACAGTATGCATACGTCAGAGCGCTCGCAAGACCAGCTCTTTAAAGCACACAGCGCTCATTTCTCAGAATCATGTAATGTGCCCAGCCCTGTAATAGATAGATGGATTTATTGAGCAATATTATACATACAGACGTACTATATTATTAGAATTTTCTCTTAAATCCAATGCACTGGTCTTCTAACCGTACGTTCTGTGTAAAACAAGTCCTACTTTGTAGGTTTCACCCCCATCACCTATGATTAGATCCAACCACTCTCCAAAAGAAAAAACAGTTTAAAATGAGAATGGCGCAAACAAAACAAATTATATAATATACCCTAACCTAAAACAGACATAAAAGTGTATAATAGAGTAGTTACCATTATCCCTTCGTCGGTTCGCATCATAAACTTCAACAGCTGAAGCTCTAATCTGTCTCGTCTTCAAGAGGAACAATCCAGTCTTTTGTTCGCGTTCTTTATTCCCCATGAGGCCAAGACATGCAAGCGAACTCCTATTCTGACTTAGCATCGAGGGTGATAGATATTTTCTCCGGATATGTTCTAATTCGACACACTGCAATAAAATATGTCCCAGGAGTCCTTTTCTCCGCACAGTGGACAAAGGCGCTCTCCTTCTTCTTTGACAATTTTATTACCCTTGCATACCCCCAATCTTAGCCACGCTAATCCTGCTCTACAATGAGATCTTATTGTTTTACTAGTCGGCGATGTATGCAATGGAGGGAAAAAGAAACCGACCACCTTACCCCGTTATCTACTGACTTAATTGCCTCATGAGTACAGCATTCATTTTTAGCCCCATAACACGACAGACAGCGAATGTTAAGATAGCTGTACGGAGTATGGATGACGTCACTTGACCTTACGTACGTACAGATCACATACAAAATAGTTGCAGAATTGTAAGACAGACCGTCCACGTAGAGCACACAGCGAACGTACCGTGTTCATTATCTTTAGTTGTACTAAATCAGTGCATTTACAATGCCGAAAGCAAAACGTTCTTTACAGGATCGTTTGAATAAGATTGTGGAGGACTTTGGAAATGAACATATAAAGTCACATGCCGATTCTATAATATGTGTTCTGTGTAAGACGTAAATAAGGGGAAGTAAAGGTACTTGAAACAACATTGTAATTCGAAGAAACATATTTACCACGTAAATTTGTTTACCAGGGTAGGCAATGAACAATCTCCATCTCTACTGACAATCAGGTTAAGGACTCGGAATTTTACAGAGATTTAGGTGAAATGATGGTTAAATGTAATATACCATTTCACAAGCTCGAAAATAGTTATTTTAAGGACTTTCTGGAAAATATACACAACGAATCGTTCGCTAAGTGTTGCAGGTATTGGTAGTTTCAGGGTTCTCGAAAACAATTACACGTTTAGAAGCTCGCGATCTGAAAATGTCAGACGCCCTTAATTTAAGGGGAGTTGGTCATTATCGCATGCAACATAATGGTAAAAATAGCCTATCTTCAGGCAGTCATAAATATAATACTATTTATCAGAGGTCTTTCATTTTTGTTAGCTATGTGTGTATACATATTAAGCTTTAAAATGAAAAAGAATGGTTACTCTAGAGTAAATCTTTATCCTTAAATTAATTTTGTTAATTAAGCACAATTTTTTAAATAAATTCACTACATGTCTGTGAGTAGGTACATTTTATTCACTTATTATAGCACATATTGAATTGAAAATTTGATCACTTACTGCTAACAGATACTAAAACATACCCTACTAAAATTATTCATGTATCTGTAATATTATGGGCATAGGGCTTATAGAACTCATCACCGTCAATAAATTAAAAAAAAAATTGACGAAGATTAGTATAAGCCCTATGCCCATAATATTACAGATATTTTAATAATTTTAGTAGAGTATGTTTTAGTATCTGTTAGCAGTAAGTGGCCAAAATTTTAATTCAATGTGTGCTATGATAAGTGAATAGAGTGTACCTAATCACAGACATGTAGTGAATTTATATAAAAAATATGTTTAAATTCAGAAATTAATTTAAGGGTAAGATTTACACTAGATTAACCATTATTTTTTCATTTTAAAGTTTAATGTGTATACATATATCCCTAAAAAATTGAAATCGCTGTGATAAATAGTATTACATTTATGACTGCTTGAAGATAGGCTATTTTTACCATTACTTTGCATGCGATAACGTCCAATTCCCCTTAATAGACGAACTTGAAAGAAACGTGAATGTTCTAGATGTACAAGGTAATGCTACTGGCGAAAAATTGAAGAATATGCTTAAAGGCGTCCTACACAATATCTCTGGTTATTCGAATTTGTGGCAAAAAAGTGGCACAAGAGGTAGTAAAAGACAGTAACGTTCCTTATTTCCTGTTTGCTCCAGTAACGTCTTGTGATGATGAGAGAAGTCTCTCTAAATACAAACTGTTGTTGAGTGATCGCAGGAGAAGCTTTAATTTCGATACTTCACGCATGCACTTAGTTATAAATTGCAACAGTTGATGTTCACTTGTTTCGCTCATGAATGATTAACAGAAGTGACTCACCTTTATATTAATGCTAGTGTACGTGTCCGATGTGTCCCAGCGGGTACTCTACCCCTTCGATCTGATGTCAACAAACAACGACGTGAACTCCATGTGCACACAACTAAAAGGTAAAGGCCTAAAAATGAATGCTCTACTCATGAGCAGAGGACGGATCAGAGTGACCAGGTTCCTTGACTTCATGTTACTCATGCAGAGAGCAGAATGTCTCGGCACGTGTTCCCTAGGTACAGACAGTGGGTAAAGAATTATAAAGTATGTCGTAGGAACATCACGTTCCGCTCGCAAACAGATGGCGAATATGAAATATGGTGCTGCATGTTGGGATCCTTACAGATTAGAACATATTAAGACACTGGAAAAGATTAAAAAACGGGCTCTTAAGTGTTGTCGGAGAAATTCACCATTAAAATGGGACACACTCAAGGACAGGAGAACGCGAATTCGATTATGCGCACTGTTCAAAACATACAGAGGTGAGCCTGCCTGGAGAGAAATAAAAAATAGGTTGCAGCCGCCAAATTACTCTTCAAGGAACGACCACTCATATAAATTGAGGGAAAGAAGGCAGAGGACGGACACTGGAAAGTTTTCTTTTCTCAATCGTACTATCAGGGACTGGAATGCTTTACCTGCAGACTTACTAAAGGCTTTACCAACAACCAAAAATGTATTTAAAAAATAGGCTTAAGGACCTTACTAATAGACGGTAATTATACACAGTATTTAAAGGGTGTAAATGATATGTTGTTATTGAAGTGTTGTATCAGTGAAGAATTATGTTTTGTCAGTGAAGTGTGTTGTATCACTGAAAAAGTATGTCGTGTCAGCGAAGTGTGCTGTGTAAGTGAAACGTGTTCCTGTCAGTGAAGCTTTATAATTTATAGTGGCAGTGCATAGTATTTGAAGAGTGAAATGTTTTTGAAGTGTTAGTGATATCAGGATAGAATCAGTGAAATGTGTCGTAGTTCCATTGCAGTGAGTGAGTTGACAGCGAAATGAGTGTAATTTGAAGGTACTTGTGCAGATATGAACATATCATACTCGTGGGTTTTAGTTCGATCTTAGTTTTAAGATACAAATTATATTTATTTCAATTATTATTATTATTATTATTATTATTATTATTATTATTATTATTATTATTATTATTGTTAGTAGTAGTAGTAGTAGTAATTAGTTACCACTGCCACCGGGTATATACCCACTGCAGTGTGAATAAATACATATAATGCTACTACTAGTAAAAGTAAATGCGAAGTTATTATTTGGGAATACGACTATCCGATGAACTACTCATAGTAGTGGCCTACTGGAAAGAAATATTTACTAACGTGTGAGACGATAGAAAAGGTGAACCACACAACAATGGCAACTGTATTTTCTAATGCCATGGATATGTTGTGGCCTAATGGTATCAGGTATAATAATGTATTTCCTTTAGCCAGAGATGCTGAGACCTATATGATAAAGACGGCCAAGGACACAAAAATAATGTATCCTAAGTTGGTTCACCTAGCTTGATTAGCACATGGACTCCATAGGGTGGCGGAAGTAATTCACTATTCTTACAGTGACGTCGATAGCTTTATAGGTAATGTTAAGAAAATTTTTCTGAACGCACCTTCCCGAATACAAAAATTCAAGGAAATTGCTCCCGGATTCCCCTTGCACCAAACCCCATAACAACAAGATGGAGTATTTGGCTGGACGCTGCCTTTTATTATGCCACATATTATGTTCAAATTGTGAGGCATATGCAATTGAAATAGAAAATCCCTAATTTCAGTTGATTTTTCGAGCAGTTTAGATTTCAAACAAAAGAACTTTTGTCACTTACCGAAAGCCGTAACGTTGTTACAAACATCTAATTTACACATCCCAAAGACTATAAACATAGTGGAAGAAGTAGGTTATCTGTAAAACTTAAGGAAACCAAAGCCGGAGAAGTTACGAAAAATGTGAACGAGAAACTTCAGAATGTGTTAGCAAAAAATAATGATTTTTCAATCATGTGTGTTGTGCGGGATGTGTTGCTGCAAAAACAGAGCCCTCCAGATCAAAAAGTGAAAGAAATATATCAGATATTGATATAAGTTAGTATATTATTCGTATACACCTATTACGTCTTGCGATGTCGAAAGGAGTTTCTCACGATATAATTTTTGTTTAAGTGAGAGACGCAGAACGTTCACTTTGGACAATCTCCGCATGTACATTATTGTCCACTGCAATGCACAGACTACGTAGTATTCACTTTACACGCAAGTACAATATAGTGTTTTATAACGGAATACAAATTCACAGCCGTCATGTACAGCACAGTATATGCATTCTTTTGAAACAACTGTACGGACATTGCAGGTACGCGTCCGTTGTGTACTTCTCAGTCACCGTCTCTGTTCCAACATAAACAGACTATAGAAAAATGGTGAGTAAACTTGTAAGAACAGTCACTCTGACCCGTCCTTTGCTCATGAGTAGACTTCGTGGAATTGCCACGAGAGTCGTAAGCTTTACTACGCACGCGATATAGACTGTATGAGAAGCGGACGTGCAACGGATGGAGTATGCCTCTGATGTAAACACTGAGCAGTATACTGCGGTTACAATAAAACCTGTATCCTGCATTCAAGAAATATAATGAATGATCATTGAAATACACAATTATTTTGTAGTGAGATATATTAACTCTTAAAATTTAATGTAAGATACTCACATCATCCTTGAATATGTGCATTGCAGTGAAGAGTTACGTACATTTTGAGCGACTGCAAAGTACCTTCCTCTGATGGTCACTTAAACAGTTTTTATATTGGGAAAATGTACTTTCAACAACACACGATGTAATACATACATTATTTAAAGAACGGAAAGTCACTACTTTTTAGTACACCAACTTCAGACGTCTTGTCGTGACCTAATAGTACATCATTTATAATACGAAGTTGTGAATAGGCAGAATTTTTAGCAATAATGTTTCTCAACTTACATTTCACTTTTTCTAAAATTAGTGAATTGTTATTTTGGGTAACTGTTTGTGATACTTTTTACACTATATTAAGGGCTTCTAAGAGTTGTAGATTAGACGATTCTAACAGGGTGATGCTTTTGGATACGATTTTAAAATTAGAATCAATGAACAGAATATCTTCCAATAGCTGTTCAGAAAGCAATGATTTTACAACTGCAACAGCGGAACTGTCTGTGCTATCCAATGTATCAATTACCTCCATTATTTTGCCTTAATGTTCTGCATAATAATTAACAGCATCCAACCACGTTTTCCAACCAGTTAAGACTGGCTCCGGGTAAGGGTATTCCAGGGACAATTGTTTGGAACAGTAACACTCATTGTAGTATGTTTGATTGAATTGTTGTCTGCACTGAACAAATGTTAAGCTTTGACTATTCCAACCACAGTCATGCAAAAACAAGTGCTTACATAGGTATACATTAGCTGTAGTTGCTCTATCTATTTGGACTTGTCACAACTCGTAACATGAACTGCTTATACTACGAGACCGGGCGGTCGCTCACCTCCTCTATACTACCGTACAACCTGATTGCATTCTGCGTGTGGCAATTCAACGAAGTCTACTCATGAGTGATGCCTTATTAGTACACTTATGAGATTTCAACCTGTGTTCGGACAGTTGACTAAACAAACGTAGATTTGGGTACAAATAAATACATTTGCAACTGATTTCCGTTTATTGTTACATTGTAAACTAGTTACTGAGTGTTTCACTGGATATTCAATCAATGAAAGAAGCGGCACATACACGAAATGTCGCAACAGTAGCTGTCTGACTTCACGTAAATTCGTACTCTTAATGAATAATCTGCACTACAGGACACAAGAATATATGGATGTTTTTCGACCGTGTTCGTAAACATAATCTCGTTGCTTAGCTGAATATATTTTCCAGACTTCGAGCTGAAAGTTCTGGGAATCGCTGGACCGATGCTGGGAAATGTAACACCCCACTTTCCGCGAAGCTGAATGTACAGTGCCTCTCTCTTCACATTCAATTTCCTATTCCAAGTCATGACATGTGTATTGCAAAGTCGACTGCGGTTTACGTAATAAATATCATTGCCGGAGGAACGACGTAACATAGCAAATTGTTAAACTCGGAGCCAAAGATAGATCTTGATGTATCCAAGCTCCTAGTACGCGTATAAAACTCTCGAGTTTACAGTTATTGAATGCCGTCTGGAAGGTAGAAATCTTGTAAATAGGATTCCTGTATATATACACTGCACAAAAAATATGTACGTTCTATCAACAATAAACCACTCCCTTAAGCTTAGCTCCGTTTCTTCAACAGCTATATGGAGCGTTCTTCGATCTTTTCTACTCAGTTGGAATTTTTAAAAATAATTTTCAGTTTTCGAGTAATCACTGCATAAATATTATCTCAGAATATTGAGATGCGACAGAGTGACCAGTAAGTTACACCATAATTAGGGGGTGGATTTCTATGACCTAAAAATATCGTGTATGCATGCATTTATGACCTAAAACATAAAAATATGACCAATAAAATTCGAAATATGACTTTATCAGCAACACATACATGTTAGATTTTTAAAATTCTCGCCATTATACATAGATTAATAGTAATATGCGTTACAAGAGCGGTATGTTGAAGTTTTCATGTTCGAGGAAAAGTTTGAAAAAGCGAAACGTAGTAAACATACCGCTCGTGTATCGTACATTATTTTGTGCGAAGATCGTTTATTACATACCTGAAAGAGGAATTTCTAATTAGTTGCAATGAAATCTCCATCTTGATTTGTGTTCAATGACGGCAAATTTGCAAAACAAAAATATCTATCTTTAACGTTGTTGCTTTAAAATGTTTTCTGTGTTTACTATACTCCACCAGGCCGTGATATACGTCTGTCTTTTTTTCCCCAGTCTATGATGAGTCTGGAATCTTGTTGATTTTTTCACGGTTTCCTTAATGTTACTTGCATCACGAATGCAATAACTTTAGTGGAGTTGTAGAGTTTACTTAATTTTTGCAAATATTTAAAAACAATAATTAACAGTGCAGTTTAGGTGAAATTGCAGTGGTAAGTTTTCAATTTATAATTATTACTATATTGAACGTCTCTAAAAATAATATGTTAAAAGCCAAAAGCAGTAAAATCAATATGTCACTTAAGCGGTAAGAAGAGGGAAATTGTTATGTGTGTTAGGTTGAGAATACTGAATGTGGAATTTTAGGCTTTGCGCGGATTGGTTTTGTGCGGAAACCAAGCAAATACGCACGATCTCGCACAAAATACAATGTCTACCGGTTGGATGTTATATTTAAGCAAATTACTTTGTCTTTAAAATATAGTCCGGGTCAGCTTACAGTACAATTATTTAGTCCTGACAGTCGCCGGAGATGTGCGCGTGGGACAGGCGAGTCCATTTAGTTACGCCAAGGGGTGTTTGGGTTATTCACTCGCTTGCCTTTACCGACTGCTCGCCCTTATCTCTACTCCGGAACTCTCCCCACTCCTCCGATTACTTCCCCTCTTTTGCGTCGCTGAGCTGTCAGGACTAAATAATCGGTCTGTACCTCATACCCTAAAGGTGAAACCTAACCATTTTCTCCCCATTACTACATATGCTAGTGGATTGTGGTGATTTTCTAGTTTGCAGGTTGAATTTTCTTTTGCCAACTTCGTTTCGAATTTCGATCCTGACAAATACTACAAATGGTAGTGATTTTGTAACTGGTATGTTGGCAGCCGAAACAAATATCGACAATATGTGTCGGTACTGGAGTTCCATGAAATTAAAATTTTACTAGATTTCTGAGCCGGTTACTGGAAGCTAGTAAAATTTGAACATAGTAATAATAAATTAATGTCAGTATTAATATTAATTTTTAAAGTTGAAACGATGATGTTCGCTGATGACCAAACCGTTGTAAGTAGAACTGAAAGTGAATTGCAGAAAGCAGTGTATGAACTGCAGAAAGTGTGTGAGAAATACAATTTTAAAATTTCCATAAAACAAACCAAAACAATGGCTTTTCAAGGGAAATACAGCGTAAGGACAAAAATTGTTTGAAATGACACTCTTCTAGAACAAGTAACAAGTTTTAAATACCTAGGTACTCAGCTCACGTATAAACATGAAAGTGACTGCAAATATAAACTCCCCGTATCTCAGCAGCTGTATGGTACAATAAACAGAAATTTGAAAAATAAAGCAAGAAAAGAAACACAAATTAAATTTTATAAAGTAATGGCAGTACCATCTTTGCTATTTGGATCCGAAACCTGGACGATGACTGCAGCTGAGAGTAAGAAATTACAGGCCGCTGAAATGAAGTTTCTAAGGTCAGTCAAGGGGTGTACTATATCGGATAAAATTATAAATGATAAAATAAGAAATCCCAAGAAGAATGATGAATTATAGACCTAGAGGGAGAAGACATCCGGCAAGACCTAGGAAGCTTTGGACGGATACACTAAGAAGCCGGAACAGGCATATGCCTATCCCTTGAATTGAAGAAGAAGAAGGAGAAGAAGAAGAAGAAGAAGATCAATATTAATACATAATAGTTATTTTGTGTGTTGCGTTGTGGTTATAATTCAAGACTATAGTCAGGTAAGTTTTCGGAGTTAGTACTAATAATTTCATGTGGTCAAACGAAATACATTTTTAGGTTACGTCTCGTGAGTCAATTCTTTAGTCAAACCAATGAATTTCGTATTGCCAGACAAAATACTTGACATGTTGATCCCTTTCCCGTATAGATTGCCTACGAAAATACGTTACAAATTGTTGAATTATTTAGAATAAACTTCCAACATAAAGTGCGGTAAGTAAATAAGTCATTTAGTACGTAGGATCGTGTGATATTTGTAACAATTGGCAACACTGATAAGATGGCAATATTTGGTGTTTAGGAACTGTTCTTATGTGACCCTCACTATAGCATGTTGGAAATATACTGAAGAAACAAGGAGTGACTGAGGAGGAGGAAAAAGTTACAAACAGTTGAAAATTGTAAGGAAGCTCTGTTTTGTTGTGTAGGCCTACAGCATGATTTCGCTCACAGGGCCAAACAATAGAAGCCTACCTATTACTTGAAACCGCACATTCAACAGTCAGTGCATTCTTTCTCTTCATTCAATTTCTGCGAAAATATAGATATTTTAGAGCTATTCTGAAAAACTTTCATAGCATTACATTTTACCACGGCTCGTTATGGTTTGAATGATTGCATTAAATATGAGAAATGCGCAAAATATAATATTATGACGCGAATTTTTACTAAATATGCTATAAAAATTTAAAAATGCCTAAATATGCAGACAGTTATTCTAAAAATATAACGTTAATATGCAGTTTCGTACTAAATATGCCAAAAAATTAAAAACGGTTCGAATATGCATTTATATACTCAATAAAACCCTTTCATTTGCTTCAGAATACTTGAATTCAAGTTTAAATCAGTCTGCAAACGGAAACAATCCCATAGGAAAAAATATGACATGACAGAAATCCACTCCTTAATCATAATACATTAAAAACTTTTATTGTTATTTGACGAAAGAATAATATTAGTATGATACATAATATATTCGCAACGTTTTTGTTCATTACAACACTACTGCCTTGCTAGGAGATTGTTTATCGTTTGTTATTACGAGACTAAGCAGATGGAGAGTCAAGTGGAAACGAAAAGGATACTTCCGAAATATTCTTCTGTGCTGTGTATGGGGAGGATGCCATCGGAGAAGAAAAAAATCACTGAAACAAAATAGTTCTGTCGTTTCGACACACAAAACCCCATACAAAATTGTCCATTCACAGAAGATGATGTTATGCGTCTAGTGGGATAAAGAAGGCGTCGTGTCCTACGAATTACTTCCAGAAATGTAACCATAACTGTGACAACTCAGACACCTTGCTTCCGCAATTGAAGAAAAATGACTGGGAAGACCGCAACAAGTTCCGCTGCAACACGATAATAGCACGCCCGCACTCCGCCAACATGACGAAAGCAGATATCTAGAAACTTGGTTGTGAGGTGATTCCATCCATCATATTATCCCGATCTTACGCTCTCAGATTTCCATATTTTCCGTTCTCTATCCAACAATCTTCAAGAGAACTCCTTTGATAACGAAGATGATTTACAAACTTGGCTTGACGACTTCTTTAACTCCAAACCAGCAGATTTCTTCAGACGCGAAATCGAGAAACTACCCCATCGTTGGTAGAGGTTAATAGATAATAGATATAATACATATTAATTTTTGTCACATATTTACCTCAAATAAAAGTTTTTCCTCGGCGAGACAAGCCCTACGAAATTTTGCATAAACCCAACATTTCTCATCTGACCCGTTTATTTTCGCCAAGTATCAGAGTAGGCCTACTGCTCTCGTATGACTTCCACTTCGCCATAAAGCAAATCACTCCACCGGCGTGGCTCAGTCGGTTAAGGCGCTTGCCTGCAGGTCTGAAGTTGCGCTCGGGCGCAGGTTCGATCTCCGCTTGGACTGATTAGCTGGTTGGGTTTTTCAGAGGTTTTCACTAACCGTAAGGTGAATGCCAGGTAATCTATGGCGAATCCTCTGGCTCATCTCGCCAAATACCATCTCGCTATCACCAATCTCATCGACGCTGAATAACCTCATAGTTGATACAGCGTCGTTAAATAACCAACTACAAAGAAAGCACATCACCACTAATACAAATAACCGATGTATAAAAACACATTTTCTTGCGGTCTTACAGTACGGTACTCAAAGTAAGGACAAAAATGTGCTATATCGTGAAAAACTGATTTCGATTTTGTCATGGATCTAAGTATTCATCTACATTCGTAAGAAAAAAGTGGTTTTCGGTATATCTTTCTACCGTCTGTTGGTGTACCTTTTTGTGTCTTTCTGTTTGTTTGCTAGTTCCTCTTTTTTGTCAGTGTTTGTATTAGACTGTATGTTTGCCATAATTCTCATACCACAGGTGTTGTTATTATTATTATTATCATTATTATTATTATTATTATTATTATTATTATTATTATTATTATTATTATTATTATTATTTTGTACGAAATGGAAATATAAAAATTAGAAATTTATTCTTTGAAGAGGTGGAAAAATTCAAATACATGGGAGCAACAGTAACAAATATAAATGATACTCGGAAGGAAATTAAACCCAGAATAAATATGGGAAATGCCTGTTATTATTCGATTGAGAAGCTTTTATCATCCAGTCTGCTGTCAAAAAATCTGAAAGTTAGAATTTATAAAACAGTTATATTACCGGTTGTTCTTTATGGTTGTGAAACTTGGACTCTCACTTTGAGAGAGGAACATAGGTTAAGGGTGTTTGAGATGGGCAGGGCATGTAGCACGTATGGGCGAATCCAGAAATGCATAGTTATAGAGTGTTAGTTGGGAGGCCGGAGGGAAAAAAGACATTTGGTGAGGCCGAGACGTAGATGGGAAGATAATATTAAAATGGATTTGAGGGAGGTGGGATATGATGATAGAAACTGGATTAATCTTGTTCAGGATAGGGACCAATGGCGGGCTTGTGTGAGGGCGGCAATGAACCTCCGGGTTCCTTAAAAGTCAGTAAGTATTATTATCATTAGTTTAACTTTTTATGCGACTATAATAAGCTATAATAAACAATGAATTATGCTGTGGCTTATTTTAAGTTCGTCACTATAGCGTAACGAAGTTGCAAACATTTTCCATTTTTGTAAACGTAAAAGGTATTTTCTTATTCATGGGATATAGGATCCTAAACTGCAGCTGTGGGTATATGGAAAGAGACTTTATTGTGCAGTATCAGTAACGGAGTTGCTGTTACGTAGAAGTTTCAATATTTTTGTTGCTAAATTCAGGAAGATATTATACTCCTGAATGTACATTCTTAACAGCATATACTTGTATTCGTCTGACTGGAATAACAAAACCTGTGAAAAGAGTGGGATTTTCTTCCTGGAATTTCGACACAAATTCAAATCCCAAGCTACAATGTTGAGGAAGTCATAGCGAGTTTGCATGCAGAAAGAATCTAATACTTTTAGAATATTTAAATAAGTTATACGTGAGCTAACATTTTTGTGTTTCCTTTTGCATTCTAGTTTGTGATAGCGATCGGTATTTGGTGCAGTAAGTCCTAGGATTCGCGATGGGATTATCACCAGAAGGTAGACACTCAATGCAACGGATTCGTTAAACGCGTTCGGATTATGGCTGTAGTTTCGTTCACTTATTTGCATTTCCGAATTAATTATCCAAATGTGTTATTTACCGCTAAAGCAGGCGCGTAACTTCCTACTAGTGTTGTCAACTAAACCTGGAAATAATATGAGTATATTTGAGAAGGATGTATTTGTAACTTTTCGTTATGCCTAGGGATTTTACAATGTTACATTTATACAAATCTGGCTTTCAGGTAGTAGCTCCTATAAAGCAGGTTTCAATGATTTCAAGGAACAAATTGTTCCGGGGCCGGGTATCGATCCCGGGACCCTTCGCTTAGCGCACGAATGCTCTACTGAGCTCCCCAAGGAACTATATACGACACCGCCACAATTTTTCCTTTATATCCACACAACTCAAATGGGCTGACAAGACGCCAGAACCCAACTTTCAGTGCACACCAATACTGTGTGACTTAAATTGCGGCTTTCTGTTAACCTACCTCCAGTAACGAATAACCAAAAGATGTTGATAAAGCGTCGTAAAATAATTTACTAAAATAAAAAAAAAAAAACTTTTTTTTTTTTTTTTTTTTTTTTTTTTTTAACATGGGATAAGCACATCGAATACATATGCACAAAGCTATCAAGAGTTTTATATTTGTTAAAGAAATTAATGACTTGCGTTTCTCAAAATTATTTAAGATGTGCCTACTTTTCTTTCTTTCAGTCGATAGTCCGATATGCCCTAATTTTCTGGGGAAATGGAACCAAAATTGGAAGCGTCTTGATTTTACAAAAGAAAGGCATTAGAATTTTATGTAAATCAAACTATCTGGAACATTGTCGCCCACTTTTCAGACAATCACGGATTTTAACAATCATAAATCTGTATACCCTGGGTATATATGATCTAGTACTTTACACTCGACAAAATATCGACAATTACTCATTAGTGGCCAATATACATGATCATGAAATTAGAAATACTGAACAAATTAATATTCCATATTGTAGATTACACAAGAGCAACACAAACGTTTTAATTATGGGGATGAAATTATATAATAAGTTCCCAAGTCAATATTATAAATTACCAGTCAATAGTTTCAAAATTAGATTTTACAATTGGTTATTAAATAATCCTTTTTATTCTGTTGCTGAGTTTTTGAACACAAATTTGTATGAAATTGTATTTTAATAAATAAGTTTAATTGCAATTTAGTTAGTTTTCTTTAATTTAAAAGTTTCAAATTATTTCATGTTTTCATTGTATTATTTAAATTTTACTGTTTCTTTATTACTGTTTTTTAAAATGTATTTATATGTTTTTCAATGTATTCTGACGATGCCTAAAACTGTATGTCTAATGGCCAAATAAATTGAATTGAATTGAATTGAATTGAATTGAATTGAATTGAATAAATTATGCAAATCTGGCTTTCAGATAGAAGCTCCCTGTGAAGTAGGCTTGAATGATTTCAAGGGAAAGAATTGTTTCGTGGCCGGGTATAAAGTGATATAAAGGGAAGAATTGTGGTGGTGTCGTGTATAGTTCCTGGGGTAGCTCGGTCGGTAGAGCATTCGTGCGCTAAGCGAAGGGTCTCGGGATCGATACCCGGCCCCGGAAAATTTTTCTTTGAAATTATTTAATGCTACATTTGTTCGGATTCAATTTCTGCACATACAATGGGTAAAATTAAATTCTTTTAATAATTTGTTACCATAATACAGTGCAAAAAAATGACTTTCGTACACCATCGGCAAGTCTATCGTGTTATCAAAAAGGAGTGCGTTATATGGTAGTAAAAATTTTTAATAGCCTCCCTATCGATATAAAAAATGAAACTCAAAACATAAGATTATTTAGGGCCAAATTAAAGAAGTACCTAATTTCTCACGCCTTCTATTCTGTATTTGAATTCATGACCATCAATAACGCTTCATGAAATTGATACTAAAATTTTGTGTTGCACTAGTAGACTATATTTTAAATATCTTCTGTATATATTTCATCTAGACTGTGACTATAAATTAAGGGTGCTATGCATAGACATTTCGCTAGCCCGCGCTACGAGCGTGCTAAACTAGCCCCGGCTATCGAGTGATTACTTGTACAGGAATCATATCATATGAAGAGTCCACTGCAAGAATGATGGATGTCACTTTCTCGTCGAAAATGAACCAAGACTGTCAATGCATAGCTTAAGACATATAGAATGTACATACAGAGTTATATGGCATTAACACTGATAGTCATTGTCCAGTAATGATCGGAAAATCACAGTTAAGCTTTGAGCACTAAGCATTTCAAACTTTCAATTGCTTCTCCTGCCAAATGTATTCCAAATGACATCCATCATTCTTGCAGTGGACTCTTCACATCATATCGCTAACACTGGTTTATGAATACGAAAAACGTTCATTCGCTGATCATCCACCGGAAGCCCGCGCTAAGAATGTCTATGAATATGGCTCTGAGACTTTATAATAGTATTAAGTTTTTGACTTGTTCCATATTCTAGCTGTGAAGCAATGTGTGAATACCATGGAATGTTAATAAATACAATACAATACAATACAATGCTCTCTCAAACTGACTGAGCATATTTGGAATTAAATCAATGGCTTTCCCAAAACACGCTATGAAATGTTTCATATAAAACAATGTTTACCTCGAAAAGGAATGAAAAACGAGCAAAATTGTATTAAACTCTTTAGTTTCAAATAGAATATCTCAAAGAATAATCCCCTGTAATTAATGACATTACTTACAATTCACCATGTGTTTGCTTTTTTGTAATCCAGGAAAAAGCATAAGATAAAGTGGATCGGAAAAAAGTAAAATACAAAAATTAATTAAAGTTCCATGTGGTGGAAAAACGATATGTTTCAGTGCACGAAAATAATACTCAAATAATTAACAGCGCGCAGTATTACCTCTTCGACTACTATAAACTCTTCTGTCATTTCGAGGCAGACCTCATGAGACTATAATTGCTACAGTGAAACCCACAGAATATCCGTAATAGAAACCAACTGCTTTTAATTTTGATTCACCACAAAGATTTAGAGTGCGTTTTGCGGTTCACCTGTTGCGTAAATCTTCACACACCGCCGGGTAGGCCGTAACGACCGCGTACTAAAATCATTCTTGCCTGAAACTACATAAAATTCATAGCGGAAGTTGTGGCTGCATTAATATGCAGGCATATAAAATAGATGCCGTGATATAATTGTTTGGACGTTGTAAATGTTTACCCTAGGCCTACAAATTTTTCTGTTTTATGTGCGTTCATATCGAGTTCAAAGTGCTGGAGAAATACTAATATTTGCGGAGTCCACATCAGCCTTATGATAGCTGGTCCTTATCATTCAGCATGCTGCATTGTAATCTGTCATATATTGGAATAGTATCGAAGTTAATCTGCCTTTCTAGACTTGCAGTGTATAGTATTAGTAGCTTATTTACGGTTGTTATGAATTTATATCCCAGCTGTTCCAAAGTATATCGCTCAAACAAATCGTTCATACCCATATCTGCTTCGTACAGCTCGTGTTACGTGTTTCATTCCGATAACATTTAAATTTGCAAAGCTACCGGATGAAGTTTTATTTCCGTCTAGGGCATGGATTATTGTCCATTGTTAGTGTCGTGGCCTGTATTGTCTCAGGTGGAGATTAGCTTCTTGTTGACGCCTTGTTATGACCACAAATTCATGTGGTACGTTAATTTGAAATTGTCTAAAGGACAATGAGGAGTGTTTAGAAAAACCTTCTGTCGTCCAAAATCATATTTTTGTGGGAATCTTGAAAAAAAACTTCACAGTATCAACAATTATTGGCATTTCATGTTTGTTATTTGTATGAACACACTTCTTAGTTATTGAAGTGTCTGTAGTATAACGCATAAATTTGGATAATTGGAGCAAAAACTCCTTTGGACAAATTACATTTTTACTTGAAAAGTTTCACATTCACAATGCAGAATGCAAAATGCAATAAAATACACTAGCGCCGCGATGGTGCCGCCAACACGACGTAGTTCAATGAAACCTGGACAACTGGCATTCTTACAAAAATATTGTGGACTTCTGACGTTTTAACAGAAACAAAATTTTTTACAAGCCATTCGATACTGTCTTAGAAAAGGCAGTACAGAAAGTTAGGAATGAAAATATTGGAATTTCATTGAGTAATGATAAAATTAATTTATTACCATAATATGCTGATGATATTGTCCTTCTAGGACAAACAGAAGATGATATCAAGAAATTTTTTTAGATTCTTAGTACAAGAAACAAGAATAACAGGGTTAAAAATTAATCTTGATAAACCTAAATAAATGAATATATCACGTGCCTGAAATAATAGAGGGTAACTTATAATAGACGATTGGGAGTTTCAAAAAGTTACTGAATTTAAATACTTAGGAAGTGTAATTAATGTAACAGGGTTATTTGGGAAAGAAATTAAACATATACTCGTTACGGCAAATAAGTGTTACTACTCCCTTCATAAATTGCTTATTTCCAAGCTCCTTTCTAGATTATCAAAATTAAGATGCTACCAACTCTCCTATATTGCTGTGAAACTTGGATATTAACAAAAAAAAAAGCAACAAAATCCCTTTTTACTTTTGAGAACAAAATCCTCAGGAAGATTTTTGGTCCCATTGAAGAAAATAACACATGGAGAATTTTGAACAACAGGGAACTAAGGGATATTTATAAAGATCCGGACATAATAGCCTTAATAAAAAGTCGAAGACTACGTTGGCTTGGACACGTTCTACGGCGTGATGAAGACTCTCTTCTACGAAAAGCTTTCGACTATTCTCCAAGATGTACGAGACCTCTTGTAGACCTCGTCTCCGTTGGCAGGACCAAGTATATGATAATCTTTGTACAGTGGGAGGACGACAAGAAGATGCAGAGAACGGAGACGAATGGCGGTATATCGTGAATGAGACTAAAAACCTCTTAGGTTTTGAAATTCCCTAAATTGATTGATTAATTGAGCGATTGATTGATTGATTCGATACTGTACTCTTGACGTTTTTAAAAAACTCAATTCATGTGTTCAGAGGGGCATCAGATGGCCGTTCTAACTAAGATTACCAGATTTTCGACAACTGACTTTTTATCTAAGCACCCCTCAATTGAGAGGCTGAATATATAAGCTTAATGGCACGAATTGTAAAAGACCTAAGAGCGTACTCCACCCTCTAGCTTGGAACGACAACGTACAAGACGAATACCAACTTGAACAATAAATAACCACTTGACTCCACACACAGACAAGGCTATTAATGCATTAATAATGTTATTTCTCTGTTTCAGGGTCATCACGTTATTGGCAGTTTAGATCCATTGTTCCAATTGTTAACACTTCTATGGACCTTTAATGTATGTGTGTATTTTGAATAATGATTAAATTAAAACCTCCCACCCGAACATATTCCGACCAAACTATAGCCAATTGGCTTGTCGTCAGCACGACATCTCATCCTGCTCTAGGTTTTTCCGTGGTTTCCCTTGAGCAATAAGACAAATGTCGGGATGAGCCCTAAAAGAAATGGGCCACGGACCACTTCCCTTCCCCCACTCTTTCTCTTCTACTATCACAAAGAACTTGCTAATTTCTTAGATACCAACCCTGAATTATGACAATAGGGGAACATAAATATATTGTAAGTTCACAGGGCTAACGGCTTCGAAGCTGGGTACCTGGTTCTAATGAAGTGCACTGGTAGCAATCTAAACATGGGGGCATGAGATAGTTACTCTGCCTGCCATTAAAAATTCACTTCACTAAATCCCCAAGGTATAAAAAAAAAAAAAAAAAAAAAAATTGTCACTATAAATTCATAGGGCAAACTGAAAGAAATTCACATGAGATATAGAGAACGTAAATCAGATTCCAGAAATAATCGTAATGAGTCAAAATTTACAACACATTTAATAAAAACCGAGCATGAATTTAATTCCACCCATAACACGCTACAAATCTTGAAAATAGTAAATGATAATACACTAATCAATACAGCTGAGGAATATTTCATTGCAAAACACGATAATCAAAATAGCCCACTATTAAATGAACAAATCATGAACTCTGAAAACACGCTTTATCAATTAGCACAGAAACACCTTTCATCGACTAACTTCGCCTCTCAATTGAACGCGCCTACATCTATTCTTCCGGTTGGCTCGTAATGTACCGATGTAAAACCCTGGAGCACTAGTAACTCGGCGTCCTTCCGCAGACATCTTCTTCTCGACCATCTGTAAGTATTATGCAATTTGCACTTTTTTTTACTTTTTAAAAAACTTACATAATATTAAATCTTTATTATTTTAACGTCTTGTTTTCAGATTCCACGTGGCTGGTAGCACCAAGATTATTCGAGCATAATAAATATCCATGAATGTTTCTTCTTCTTGGGATAGTGCGACATAACAATACCACGTTCATGTCAATATGTAATCATCTTATAATGTGAAAATGATTATCCTAACCTCAATTCTAGTCATTTCAACCTATATGTCTTAACTTGGTAACTTTTAATTGCTTAATTTTTATGTCAAATTTTATTTTGTTATTATATGTTGTATAGTTTCCATGAAATATATTATTGGTTTCAGTGTTCATACACATGTCATGTTAACCTGAAGAATGACCTAATAAAGTTGAAAACGTTCGTTCATTAAAACACAATCTGCTTTAAATGTATAGTGGATTTTAAACTTCACTTGTTATTGATAAGTTATTAGACGAAACATATCTCGTAATTTTGATTGCTTTTATATAATTTATGGTAATCATTTTCACGTATTGATAGTGATTACATAAATTATATTCTTAAGTGATATAGTATTAAAAGTTGTGTAATCAAGATATGTAAGTTTGTTCTATTCTAATTGCTATAAGCATAAGCAAATATGTCGAGACTACGAAACCTTATAGGCTACTCCATCTTTTGTATACTTTATAGCAGACGTTCTCGCTTAGAGCATTTTGCACTTAGGGCGCCCGGGCACTTGGTGGGCGGGCGCTGGAAACCCGTTTCAAACGTAAACAGACAATGTCGCGCATTCAATTATAGCGTAACCAAGAAATAACATTGCTGGCGGATTACTTATCTAGTTCCCGGTATTTTTCCTTTCTTTCTTTATTTACTCTTATATTTATTTATTTTGTTCCTTTGTCTTTTTAGTTCTTTTTTCGTATTTATTTATTTACTTACTTCTTCTTTTCTTTCTATATTTATTTCTTAATTTATTTCGTTCTTTCATTCTTTATGTATATATTATTTAATCTGGTAGAGATAAGGTCATCATGCCTTCTTTTCTCTTCTTTCGGGGATTACAAATACAATATCAAGAATACAATTGAAATTAAAATTACTATTAATATTAAATTTACAGTTACAATAAAATTGAAGTAATAAAACATTACCCGATTAATAAATACTGGACAGTTTATTGTATAATTTAAGAAAAAAAATTTTAATTGCTGAAGTACAAATTAAACGTATACTAATATTACTTAGGAATGAAATTGCTGGAGATTGAAGTATTTTATGCTACAAGAAGAGAATTATTTACAAGGAGAACAGAACAAGTACCGACACTACATTTATATATATTACAACACCAGGCATGCTCAAACATATAATAATACTGTTGGAGATATAAAACTAATAGAAATGTTAAAGCAATCCGTCGTCAATGAGGTAAGTTGTTTTAGGAAAGTAAATTATTGTTTGAGACATTTCCCTGCTTATTACAAAACACAGAAAGCAAAACATATAAGGAAATATATTTAAAAAAATCATAATAGCATTTCGTTGCATAGATAATGAAAAAATATATTGCTTTATAATTTGAAAAGAGAAATTGAAATAAAGTAATTACATATTATTGTAAAGAACATAAAAGAAAATGTATGAATCAAAATATTTTGTTGTTTAGATAATGTACATAGGCTATATTATAAAAACAAATTTCTAATTGGAAAAAACATAATACTGAAATAAAGTGATAAAATATTATTTTCAGTCCCATTAGGACAATGGTTCTATCTTTTTTGAGTCACGGACCCCTTCGAAAATCTGGTGAAAGCTTGTAGATCCCTCCCTAGAAAAATATAAAAAATTGAGAAACAATTTTAGATATATTTCTGCTTTTTACGTTGAATTAATATATTAAATTACTTACTTACTTACTTACTTACTCGCTTTTAAGGAACCCGGAGGTTCATTGCCGCCCTCACATAAGCCCGCCATTGGTCCCTATCCTGAGCAAGATTAATCCATTCTCTATCATCATATCCCACCTCCCTCAAATCCACTTTAATATTATCTTCCCATCTACGTCTCGGCCTCCCTAAAGGTCTTTTTCCCTCCGGCCTCCCAACTAACACTCTATATGCATTTCTGGATTCGCCCATACGTGCTACATGCCCTGCCCATCTCAAACGTCTGGATTTAATGTTCCTAATTATGTCAGGTGAAGAATACAATGCGTGCAGTTCTGTATTGTGTAACTTTCTCCATTCTCCTGTAACTTAATTTTTATGTGACTTTCACGGACGCCCTGAAGTCCATCCAAGGACCTGCTATGAGTCCATGAATCCCAGGTTAAAATCACTTTCACTAAGAGATTAGCGACTGAGTGGCCGCCACTGAACTCCTTGCCTGCCCGATACGAGCACACCTCGCATAGTGCACGCCCGATTCCTGCCCACCTCTGCTTTATAATCTCTGCTCCATCTTCACTTATGTAGTATTTACATAATGGGACCTAAAGTACACGTGTAAAAATCATAGCTGTAGGAGGGAAGATGTGGATATAAAAATATTAGGAATGTTCGCGAATCGTGATAAATCGTAGCGAAGTGCGATAAATCGGACAACAGACAGCAGACAGCCGCACAAACCCATCGGGGTGTGGGGCGGGTCACGTGGTGCGCGATCTTGTGCATTATCAATACGAAACCCGCTGGGGATTTGTTCATGAGATGGGATAACGAATCTGCGGTTGTGCAAAGAGAGACCCGATGACATCGCCGTCAAGCACACCTCGTGGAATATTTATGCCGCCCGCTCAGGCAGTTTCCGACCCCAATAATCGCATTAGGCCGTACTTTACAATAATTCACAAGTACAGATATGAGGCTCCAGTTATTGTCCCAGGTTAGAGAGGAAATCGCCAAGTTTAGTACATCAGCACGCGTCTACAGCTTTGGAGTAACGGTTAGCCTGCCTGACCGTGGAACGAGCGGGCCCAGGTTGAAATCCTTGTTGAGACAAGTTACCTGGTTGTGGTTTTTCCGAGGTTTTCCCTCAACCACTTGAAGCAGAACTTCTGGGTAACTTTCGGCGATGGACCTCGGACTCATTTCCCCTTAATTATTTTTATTTAACTAGCTAGCTAGTTAGTGAGTAGGCCTACAAATTAAAATTATAAAACAAAAATGTTTCTAGCCACTACCGTAAGAGCCAGGTTCGTGTACGGTGTGGTCTTAGCCAATAATATAACATAAAATTTACTAGGACAGTTTACTAAATACAGTAAGTAACTTAATGCAAACCAATAAACTAGATAAGAAAAGAAATTTACATTCACTTCTCTTTCTCTTCGAAATCTTGAACTCTTCTATTCCTTCGTACCTGTCGTCTCGCTTCACTTACCTTTCTTCCCACTATAATCTGAACACACGCTCTCGTCATGAAACAATACTAACAATACCATCCCATCCCACCTCCTCATACTCATCCTCTTTCACAATAGCCCTGCCAAGACTCTGGAATTCGCTACCTGCTAGCATCAGGGACTGTCGAAATAAAATTGAATTCAAACGCAAACTTACTAGGCACTTGGTCAGTAGGCCTAATTGATTTCTTGTAAATAGTTTCCTTAATCTATCGCAAAATATTTCAATATCCAGTAATTTCATCAATATATAATTTTGTTATTCTAGGTTTAATCTGTAATTCAGTAAATATAAAATATTCTTTGTTTTTCTATAATAAATTATTTAGCTTTAATTAGTCAGGTAATCTTTTCGTACTTTGATTTTTATTGCAATTGTAATTTTAAATTTAATACTAATTGTAATTTTATTCTTCATATTATAGTTGGAATCTCCTGGCAGAGGGGCAGAGAAGGTCTGACGGCCTTATCTCTACCGGGTTAAATACATAAATATTAAATAAATAAATAACACACAAAAGCAAAAAAAAAATAGAATAAAGAGAAAAAGAGAGAAGAAAACACATTTAATATAAATTGGCAAGCAGACAGAATTAATAAAAACATGAATACAGTCGACTGAAATAAAAGGTAAAAAATACTCACATTTGTTAATATTATATACCATGAATAATATTATAATTTCTTTTTTAAAAGCTTCAATTTTAAAATATTTCAAATTTGGAAAAAGGTTTCTAACTTTATTAGCCTTGGGCCGAAACTATCACCATGTTTAAGAGCTGCACATGTATGACATTTAGTCTCAATTAATGAGAAAGTAGACTTTTGTCTTTGGGCACGATATTGATGTCAATCAGATTTATGTTTTATTATTAGCATCATTTCATGAATTATCTTCAATAGTTACAAGTTGACCAGGAGGACATGGCGGACGTGTTCCGGGATTCGCCTACAGGTGACGTCTGTCTGCGGGAGCTCCACATATCCCAGACATGCTACAGGATCTTCAATCAGCGGATTGAATTAGACAAGGGAAGTGTAGCTCCCTCAGATAGATGGCGCCTTGGTGAGTCATGGAATAGACGGCGGCGTGTCCCTGTGGTTGAGGATGCAGCAGATTCAAGCACGTAAATTGCGAATAGATGCCATCGACCTGAAGAAGCTATAGAGAAACATCACAGGGAGGCGGAGGTTCGTTCCTGTTCACGCGGACTCCATCAAACTGGATTCTGTGGCTGAATCGATAAGATGACACCAGACAGTGATTCACGTGCTTGACTAGCAGTCCTAAGGATTTAAAAAAATCATCCCAATAAAGGAGGTTACACAATAAGTCTAAGGCTGCGGTGCTTGCCTACGGGACCTTCTCCGAATGAAAAAAAAAAAAAAAAAACATCACGACGCTCTTAAAGAGAGATCTGGATGCAAAACACTAAGCTATTATGAAGCAGAGACAACATTTTTCCGTCACGGCTCCGGACTGTGACAGCTCCAGAAAAATCGCTGTGGGAGGTAATGAAAATTTTGTCACTGCAATTTTTGTGTTCGACTGTTTCTTGGCGAATGTGAATTTTGCCGAGTTATCCCGAATATAACCGAATTATATAATGACTAGGGCTAGGATAGTTATGTAGTAACAACTCTTTTTCTGTTTGATTAAAACATAATGCAGATTGTGATACATGCACTCAACAATGTTTCTCCATTCAAAAAAATGTAATTTTTGTAGTGCATGTTTCTCCATATTATTGGAATCTTTCATAATTTCATAATATTTAGAGCAAATCGTTATAATGATTACATATTTTGCGATTTTCACAGAAAAATGTTTTGGTCAATGTAGAGCATCCACCGGCCACTGAACGAATATTGCACACTTTTGTCACTGCCAATCTGGCGCTATAAACCAATTTTCGGTACTTTTATCACAACCACAACACATTTAAAATCTTACTGTACTATATATAGAGAATTATTACTACATTAACACATTTAGTATATCACGAAACATGTAAAATATAATTATTATGAAAGTCGCCATTGCTTCTTCTTCGAATTAGTAGTATTAGTACGGTCAAATTCCACTAGATGGAAACCGACACGATTGGCAGAGCCGGCAATACATGAAAACGAAATGATACTAAGTGTAAGGAATGTTACTACAGGTGTGTACTATTATATGACAGGTTAGGTTAGGTTTGATTAGGTGTATATTATGTGACAGGTTAGGTTAGATTTGATTAGGTGTGTAGTATTATGAGAAAGGTTAGGTAAGGTTTGATTAGGTGTGTATATTATTACTATGTTGGCAACACTGAAACCCACTGTTACATTAAAGAAATATGGATGTATTCTTCGTTCACGCACGACGATTTTCGTATATAAGTAAGGTATGTATTTAGAGCGGGCTGTGTGGGCTTAGAGCTCTCCCAGTGATCACATCAATTATCAACTACTCAGTACTTTCAGTCTAGGGCATTTTGAATGTATTTTATCAAGTTCCTGTAGTGGTCGGGACATAAGTAACATTCACCAATGTTTTAAAATATTACTTTTAAAATTATTATGAATAATTATATTTAAGGAAAATTTTAGTACTATGTTTAAGTTAACGTAGATAGTAACAGGGGAAAAATTTGTAGTATTAAGTTGCAAGTTTTCATAGAAAAACTTTTTAAAATATTGTTTAGTAGTAAGTAATAAATGGCATCAATCAGTGGAAAGTGAAATGTGTGCTCAGGTGCCAGCAGCAACGCGAATGAATATGTGAATAGTGAAATGAGTGAAAGTGCTTCATACCCAACACGAGAGACGATGAACAAGAGAACAAGGTCGACCACACTCTAGGCTAGCTCACCTAAAGAGTGAATGAGAGCTACCCTGCCTACGTGCAGGAGGCCTTAGCCCTCAAGGGATATCATAGGCTAAATTCTAAGTAAATATAAATGAATGTTTTCCGTGTCTGTTTCTATGTTTCTGTAATTGTGGTTGGTGTTGATTTGTTCTGCGAAGGCGGAAGTACTGTGTGATTTGTTTATCTGTGATGTGATCCTCTTATCTTGTTTGAAAATATCTCCCAAAATCCAGCCGAAACTGGTCATTAACTAAGGCAAATTACGAACGTGGGCTCAATTAACACAGGATATTTGTTTATAAAACAAGTTTACCAAACCTTTAGTCACACTTTTTTTTTGTCTACATAGGTGCGACGGTCATCGTTGTCCTCTTTATCGTTATAACTAGGCCCCGGGAAAAGTATTGCTATCAGCTTAGTATGCAACATAGCATACCTGCTTTGAGAGGGATGGGGTAAATAACGACAGACAGCGTGACGTTGGCAGTAGTACAGTTTGGTTCATGAGAAATGAAGTAATACATGAAAGTTTCATTATTTGTGAGTCCTTTTGACTAGTTTCCAGTGATTAGCTATGAAACTTACAAAGTGCAATTCTAATTTATTCTCATTAAGAGACCTAAATATTTCATTGTACTTGACATACTGCTAATATTATTTCCGTTGGGATGGACTATGACATGCATGTGCAAGACATGTAACGTGTATCATATTCGGATAACGTGTTTCAAGAAACTTAGCAGATTTCTTCATATAGCTTGCAGCATCTTTAACATATAGTAACACATTTTCGAATTGCACATACGATGGCCATAGCAACTCCATAGCACTATCAAAAAGTTCACATATGGTGGAATAATTAATCCTCTCTAACACTTCACTCATTAAGAGATAGGGTCTACAGCAACATTCCGCACTAAGGGCACCCACAACCACATTTGCAACGTGACGTCCAACGGAGTTAATGCTTTCATCTATAGAAAGAAACCCATTTTGTAATTTACACTTCACTTCACGCAGACATTTCTCATATGCATACTGCACATACTTCTTCCACAGTCTTACTTCTTTAGGAATTTGTCTTCCAGTCTACTTTTCTGAAAAGCCACGGAGTTTCGCGTTTTCTAATTGGTTTAACGGAATATTTGAAGCAATAAATGTGTCACACATACTGTATCTTCGTAAAATGTTCGTTCAAGTAGTTGTGAAGGATATTCCTGCTGTATCTTGCTTAAATTCTGTTGTCTGTTACATGCGCGTTTATGCTGATTGCTATTTATATGCTTCTTAACGTTGCATGCCATGTCGGCTGCCAATTTCACAAAACAGTTCATTACCATGGATGGAAAACACATTTTCACGATATTGACGAAAATATTTCCTTAGTGCTTCTATCTTGCGTACTTTTGGTCTCGGCATTCTGAAGACCCGTGTCGATTGTTTTGACTGCGTTGTACTGAGCTACGCCGGCACTACTCCTACCTGCACAGTGATGCGTGCAAGAGTCCTCGGTTCATAAACATTATAGTACGTCCGCTCAAATGAGAGCCACTTGCACTTACCTTGAGCGGGAGGCGTCAGGTGTTTCAGTCTTGAAGCACGCGGCTGGTTGTTGGTACGCCAGCGCTGTTGACAGATCTAAGTCGGTGCTCCGAGAACAAGTTCATATAGTATTCGGTTTCAAACAAGCCCGGAAGTATAATACAGTTAGCTCAGAACAAGGCAGAAGACTGTAAATGTACATTGTCGCTTTTGTGTTCCATATAATATAAATCAAAAATAAAATAGCTCCAACGTCAAACTTCTCAATGCAATGCGTAATAAAACACAATATGAGTTTCCGTATCGAAGAAATACTTTAATGGAACTATTACATTCAATGGGGTTTAAATATAAAATTCATGGATCTCAACCAGGAGCAATGGAATCATTAAGAATACGGATATGGCGTTCTTCATATTTACGGAATATAGAGTATTATTGACAACCGGGTTATGAAGAAATATACTTAGACGAAACATGGTATGATACCCATGACGGAGTAAAGTGTCGTTGGTGAGATGGGTCAAGTCATTGTGATGACAATTTTTCTTCAGGTAAAAGATAACGAATGTTAATTTTACATGTAAGGGGAAGCAATGGTTTCATTCCAGGAGCATTATTCGTTATCCATCAAAGTACTGTATGTGTGATGTCCCGGCTGATTATCATGGGACTATGTATTCTAAAATCTTTGAAGAATGGTTTGAGGAATGTTTGCTAAAACGACTGGAAGAACCGTCTGTCATCATTATGGATAATGCCCCCATAACATTCCCGTATTGTAAATCCTGTACCTACCACTAGATCAACAATAGATTCATTAAAACGTGAAAAAACATCCCTTCGCTCACGCCAGTCCCAACAACAAAGTTACATCTACTACAAGAGATAAAACGTAGCCATTACAGAAGAAATATGTATGTAATTGACGAACTATCATCAAAATACGGCCATGTTGTACTACGATTGTCCTCCATACCATTGTTGTCTAAATACCATAGAAATTGTTTAGTCGGAACTGAATAGAAATGTCCGGTCAGAAAATGCATTGGAAAATAAAACTGTTCAAGAAGTACGCGATTTAATAGTAACTGTGATGGACGACATTAACAATAAAAAGCATTGAGTAAAGTATATCGAACATGTAAAGACAAAAGAAAGTGATTATCGCTCCTTAGAAGTTAGCTTGGAATCTTGTGTAATTGATTTAAATAGTGACTCAACAGACTTTGAATAGGAGGTGTTCGTGTTTTATTTCTGTATTTACAAGACGCACACGAAGATTCACTTCAGTCTTCAGAAGGGAGCGATGGCAACGCAGCGTTGTTTACATGGAACCTGCTCGGAGTCGCGTGCCTACTTGCTCCCTGTGGTAAGTGTGTCCAATCGCACGTTCCAAGTGGCTCTCATTTGAGCGGACGTACTATAGCTGTACATCGCGCGTTTCCCTGTAAGCCAGGTATGCTCAAAATTGTAAAAGCGCCGATTACACGGATGATGCTGCACTGCATAACACACACAGTGTAAGGACTGGGCTCCGCAACTATAATCCTTTCGCTGTAAGAAAAATCCTAATATAAACAATAGCACGTGACTAAAGTGAGGCTTCATTGGCCACTGTTTGGCGCCATAGAATCTCAGTACATGTTCCCGCCTACTGTTGTACATTCTGTGCCATGTTAAACATTTCCCGTTACTCGTCAAGTAGATCTAACCTCACTACTATGCATTCATTTGCTTAGGAAACATTTAATTTATAATTACTGCAATTAAATTATTTTAAAGTCTTATGTCTTCACAATGGGCAGTTGAGGGTACAGAAGCCATACTTTAGTACCACGTGCTTACGTGAACAACTACGAGCTCAAGTGATGCCAGCTTGTTACAAGAACAGACTACCTCGGTATTACTGTTGGTATTCATCCGCGTTCATAGTACATAACAAAATATAAAAGTAGCTTTTCTTTTACATATGAGTGAAGTTATATGTTTCATTGTATTTACCAACTAGAATTCAATTTTTTTATTTTCAAATAATACAAGACGATAGTTTCCAAATACGGACTATATTTTCCTGCGTCGTGTGAGTGTTTCGACTGGCAGCCAATCACGGGTATGACAGCCACGTGCTTGTGTTTACAGTAGGATTTTTCTTACAACGAAAACAGTATACATTGCAGCACCGCCAGTGGCAAAGTTCTTACACTCTTACAAATACGGATAATAAACTGAATTTGAAAATGAAAAGAGTATACACTGTAATAATCAGTTATTACATTATTTATTACACAGTAATTAATATATTTATGTTATTATTATACATAGATAATGTTATTTTCATATTCCACCACACATTGCGGTCTATTCATCATGTGCATTCTTTTCTGCAAGTAATCGGAAATCTATTTCCAACGAATTTACTGCAATGCGCAGCTTCAAAAGATGCTCATCTGTTAATCGGGATCTATGTTTCGATTTAGTAACCTTCATTCTCGAAAATAATTTTATTTTTCGCACACACGTCAGGCAAAGGTAGCTAACATAGTGGCAGCGAATAAGCTCATCTTGGGATATTTCGTTTTGTTCATTTTTCTAATAATTCTATTCTTGTCAAGTCATATTTCTGAATTTAGTTCAGAATTCTACGTTACTTTGTAGATCAATTAACTCGTCCTGGAACTGCACTCTCACGAATTGTACTAAATTTACTATGAAAGGATTAACAAAAAGATTAATATCACTCTCCAAACGTTCAAAATCACTAAATCTATATTCTGTGAATTCACATTTGAACTTTTCCAGTAGGCTACAGAGATATAATTAACTATATTTTGATCAGGCACCATACATCTCTTTACAAGTTAACCATCCGTGAAGGGTTTTAGTGCCTTAGCTAATTCCCAACATACTACATAACTTGCTCCTAAACATAGACTCTGAATTGTTCGACTCTCTTCAATGTTTGACCTTTCATTAAATGCTTTCAATTCTTGAAGCTGTAGTGCATGTTGCACCCCTGAAAAATTATTTTATCAAAACATGTATTTCTGCTGGAATAAAATCACTACACTAATAATTTTTTTTATTTTTTTTTTATTTAGAATATTAACGTGCAAAACAACAGCACAAGGCCAATTACAGTTTAGCACGATACAAAACAGAACAAAACAACAAATGATGATGAGAATGAATGACAGAAAATGGCAGTGAGATGAAGTACAAACAATATAATAGTCTACATCAATAATTGATCAAATGCAACAGAGTAGAATAGCATAAATAATTATAAAATTAGTACAATGAGATATTTGAAATAATGGAATAGTCTACATTAATCAATTGACCAAATGTAACAAATAAATGGACAAATAATTATTAAAATTAGATCAGTGAGTTAATTAAAAAATGAAGCCTGGAATAATATGAGTATTGTAATGATATGCAATTGACAAGAATAGTATGATACATATCTTAACAAATGGCATTATTAATAATACTGACATAAAAACTCAAAGATATACTACACATTAAATGGATCCAAGTTGAATCCATGCAAATTAGCATATTTAATACATCTGCTGACCGGAGAGAGAGATTTAGGATTCCTATTATAAAACAATTTATGAAATCTTAAACCCTTAGCAGGAATACGAAGACTGATATTGCTTATGAAAGATTCACAATCAATATCACCCTTAATGACTTTACAAAAATATAAATAATCAAGATCCTGACGTCTGGTGAACAAACTACCGCAATTGAAATATTTGCAATTAATCTCATAGTTATAATCGGAATTTGGTAAAAATCTATAAGAACGCAAGGGCATCAATTTTCTTTGAATATTCTCCAATTTAGCCGAGTCAGTGGACGTAATGGAGTTCCATACAACAGATGCATATTCAAGCTTGGATCTAACCAACGTATAGTATAAAATTAATAAACACATAGGAGTGGAAAAAGAATAAGTTATAGACCTAATTAGACCAAGCATTCTTAATGAATGGGTATAAATATATTGCACATGATCATGGAAATATAATTTTGAATCAAGTAGTACACCAAGATCTCTAATACAGTCTTTCTTAGTAATTACGACATTACTGAGAGAATAGTTAAATTTTAGGAGATAGTTTTCCGTGAGAAGGAAATAAAAAAAGTTTTGGATTGATTAATTTTCATTCCATTTTCAACAGACCATTGTGAAATTGAATTAATGTCATTTTGAAGAATTTGACAATCAACCAAACTATTAATTTTACGAAAGATTTTGAGATCATCTGCAAATAAAAGGCAGCTCCTAATAATAATAATAATAATAATAATAATAATAATAATAATAATAATAATAATAATAATAATAGGCCTAATCATAACAATAATAATAGTAATAGACCTAATAATAATAATAATAATAATAATAATAATAATAATAGTAATAGGCCTAATAATAAATATAATAATAACAATAATAATAATGATGATAATAATAATTATAACGTTGGTATATGAATACATATTACAGAAAACAGCATGTTCTGGGTGGCAGACCCTATAATGTTGTTTTATGTTGCTCAGTAGTATTCCTGACAGTACCTTACAATATAGTAAACAATGTTTTCACCGAACACGCAACAGAAATAGTGTTCCTCTCACACTGTACGGAGTGATCGTTTGTCATTGTCCCGCACTGTTCGTACGTTTACTAAGTACTTGAACTGCCTTCCGCAGTCATCCGTCGAGCTTCGAATGAGGAACAGCACGCTCTACATTCGAAGGTTGCGATTACAGAACGTAATCGGGAGTCAGAGAATGAGCATACCTGCTGTAAGCAATACTTTCTCCGGGGTCTGGTTACAACTCTAGTTCTTGTCGTCTTCCTAGAATTATTCCCATTTTCCCAAGGCTTCTTGTTCCTAGTTCCAGAAAGCGCCCCTTCACAAACAGCACTCTTTCTCCCCCCAGACACATTATTATGTGTCACGGTTGAGGAAAGTTTACGAACTCGGGCACGGACAGGTGCGTGGGCCCAGCAGCGAACTTTGTTTCTCTGTTTGCCCGTGGAGTTCTCCCCGCCTGCCGGATATCTCTCAACAGGCAGTCTTGCACAATTTGTAAGATGTTGGTGGTCAAATCAGAGACGTGGGTTACAGATCGGTAATCCCAGCTGCTTTTTCGAGGCACTATTTCAAAGTTTGTTGACATGTAACGCTGTCCAAAAATTAATATATCTGCACTTTGGCATACAGGCGGCACACTTGTGAACAATTTGTTTGGTCTGTCCCCCTGGCTATATTTCGGTAGCTTGTGGCTTGTTTAAGTTATGGAAATGATGTATAACTGCTGAATTACTTGGCTCATTAATTAGAGCCGCGTCACAGTTTCTTCGTCTTATCTCTTTTTGATAGTATGTAGCAAGTACAAAGCCGCGCCAGCAAAATTTATTTTGGCCCACAGCAGCGGTTACCAAAGCGGGTGTTGTGATTACATCGTGTAATCACATACATTCAAACGGGTACGAGGAGTTTCCTGTACATTGCTGTGTGTTTCATTCACATACTGAAGGCAAGCAGTGGCGGTATCATGTCGCTCTACAAACTTCGTCTCTACAAGCAGTAAGAGATGGTTTCGTAAAGAATGAGGATAACTTTTTTGTTGTTCTGTCGGACAAAATCTTCATTTTGCTCAACGGTTCAATTAGGAGTATATAGAAACATTAATTGCCACGCTGAATAATGTATTATTATTATTATTATTATTATTATTATTATTATTATTCGGTTGAGAAGCTTTTATCATCCAGTCTGTTGACAAAAAATCTGAAAGTTAGAATTTATAAAACAGTTATATTACCGGTTGTTCTTTATGGTTGTGAAACTTGGACTCTCACTTTGAGAGAGGAAGATAGGTTAAGGATGTTTGAGAATAAGGTGCTTAGAAAAATATTTGGGGCTAAGAGGGATGAAGTTACAGGAGAATGGAGAAAGTTACACAACACAGAACTGCACGCATTGTATTCTTCACCTGACATAATTAGGAACATTAAATCCAGACGTTTGAGATGGGCAGGGCTTGTAGCACGTATGGGCGAATCCAGAAATGCATATAGAGTGTTAGTTGGGCCTGAGGGAAAAAGACCTTTGGGGAGGCCGAGACGTAGATGGGAAGATAATATTAAAATGGATTTGAGGGAGGTGGGATGTGATGATAGAGACTGGATTAATCTTGCTCAGGATAGGGACCAATGGCAGGCTTATGTGAGGGCGGCAATGAACCTCCGGGTTCTTAAAAGCCAGTAAGTAAGTAAGTATTATTATTATTATTATTATTATTATTATTATTATTATTATTATTATTATTATTATTATTATTGACCAATAATTATGTGTTTCCATAATTCTTCTGTACCTGCATGAATAGTGATACATGGGTAGATCATCTCCCTAGAAGGATAAAATTATTGGATTTTATCTAAATTTTAATCTTCTTAATCTTTAGATGAGGGTAACTATTTAGTAGTTATTCATTTAATAATAATATTGCAGAAAAACTGATTCAATATTATGTGCCAACGCATTGTTAAACGCCAGGAATTGACATGTCTTAAATCATAGCCAGGAAGAGAAAATTGAGATAAATAAATGTAAGAAAATCAGCTACCTAATGGGGTTTGAAATATCTTGTGCTCTAAAGCGTTTTAATAGAACAGAATTTCTCAAAAGAATAATGATTAAAATAGCTTAAATAACGTGTCCATAAGAAGTTTTTAATTTTGAAAAATTACGAATTTCTTGACCAAGTATCAAGAAAAGAATTTAGAAAATTCCTGATTATATTCAAGAGGAAGGTTAAAAAAAGAAGCAAGAAAAATCGTATATTATTCACTGACTCTTGATGACAGCAGCGACATTACTGATACAGCAAAGCTTGAGATTTTTATCGGCGGGATTGATCAAGATGTTAGTACAGGAACCACCACTGGTTGTAGTTTTCATGCCAAGTACCTTTCCTCCGTCTCCTTACTTCATAGGCTGTCTGTCGCATGTAATCATCGTAGCTCGAGTTTTGGTCACCGCTGACCTACAGAGTCTGCATTTCGCATGTATTCGCGTTCGTCATTGAATCGTTATTTGAGGAACCACACAAGTCCATTTGTAGCCAAAATGACACTAACACTTCAAAACATTTCACTGTTCAAATACTTTGCACTGCCATATAAACTATAAAGCTTCACTGACGGAAACACACTTCACTTACACAATACACTTCTTCACTGATACAATACTTCAATAAAACAATATCAATTACACCCTTTAAATAGTGTGTATAATATACTACCGTCTATTAGTAAAGTCCTTAAGCATATTTTTAAATACATTTTTGGTTACTGGTAAAGCCTTTAGTAAGTCTGCAGGTAAAGCATTCCAGTCCCTGACAGTACGATTGAGAAAAGAAAACTTTCCAGTGTCCGGGAGAAGAGTTCGGAGCAGAAGAAGATATCAGATGATAGAAGAAACATCATGGACCATATGAGGAAACAAAGACGAAGACAGAAAATAGGAAAGATAGGAGAAAGCTGCAATGAAAGACCTGCTCTAGGGCAGAATACTAAATAAATGAATGAGTAACAATAATAACGAGACAGTTTTTAATTACATGTTTGCATCATGACACTCATTAAGCCTATATTTTATTGAAATCACTAATTTTAATATTAAAGTTCAAACAAAGTTATACTGTTATATTTTTACAAACAGTTTAATTCAATCAGTAAAGTAATCATGTGTATGTTTTTTCATACAAAATCACAAACATTCACTGTATATTAATATTGATTACTGTATATTTCCATCATAGAATATATAAAAATAATAATAAATTAATATTATTCTCCTTTTGTTGTGTTGAAGGCCGCGTTAAATACATGGAGTGATATTTTGTTTTCATTTCATTATAGCCTGCTAGCCTGAGGCGGCGGTGATGAAACGTATTGTTATTTTCAAACTCGTGTATCTCGTTAAATATCGGTGCTATCAAAATTTTACATTTATTCAAACTTATCGGAAACCTTTTGTTGTATAATATTTTTCATGAAAATCGATAAGCGAGAAGGCAGAAAATTGTAAATATTAGAGAATGCTGCGTTTGCAATGAAAGACCTACTGTACTCTCGAATAGAACGCTGAATGAATGAAGAGTAATACCGTAGCTACATATTTCAACTTTTTCTTTGAGTTCCTTATGTTTGGATGTGTTTGCGCAATGAAGTCGGAACTAACGGCAATGTAGATTAGAGTAATTTTACGAGCTCGTTCACGTCAACTCCGATGTCGGGACCTCATTAATACCATGACGTCACAGCCCTGAGTACGAACGTCTCGGCAACAGTTTTGGCACTGACAGTCAAAACTACGACTGCCTTGCGAGCACCTAGACCGCACGGCATGATGCCACGGTCTGTTACATCTTCATCCTCAGTCGCAAACATTTAGATGCATTCATATTCTAAGGAGCAGGGACTTGTATAAACATTTGCTCTGATTTCCCCTCTTATACTAGCATTCGTAATCCAATGGGATGTGACATTTATCTTGCGTACATGATTTTTTAGTCATTTGACTTCAACAGACCAGAGATTTTGTTTGTGGTTACAGGTTTTATCTATGTAAATTGATATCGAATGGAAGTATCGATAGACCAATATCGAATAAAATTATCGATATTTCCGAACAATGTACAAGTTTTACCATAGTTTAATAAGAATATAATATATTATGAAACAAACTTATAAGATAATTTTACACGTTCAAGTTTTTGGGAATGGAGTGGAATTTAAATGAGGGGGGCACGGATGGCCCAGCACTGCGAGCTATTGAGATCTATTGCGCTAACCCTCGAAATGGAATGAGATGCATGACACAGATCCTCTACGCGCACCGCCCTAACCACATGACTCCCTTAACGATCGGTCCCTACAGTCAACAGAAATCCATATACCATTCCTACTTTGGCAAATTCCCCCAAGGCCCCCCTGTCGGTCCAAGGCGAAACTCCTTCCCCGAGTAGGTCCGCCTGGGGTGCCATTGCAAAAGCCATCCAACGTCGCTTAACTACATTCCACGGAGGCCGGTCGAGAGAGTCAGCAGCTTCGGGAGGCCGAGTGATCTGAAATAGCAGAAACTGGATGATGAGGAAAGGATGATGGGGGAGGAAAGAAAGTGGCGAAGATGAGTGGAGTTCTAATCGCCTGACAAAGTTATTCATCCATAGGAGTAAGGGGGGAAAAAACCCGAAAAAACCTCACCCAGGCAACTTAGATAGCTATATAAAACATCACAGTAGCCAAAATGAGGCATCACAAGGGTCTGTACTAGAATTTCTTTGAGTTTAGTAGGAAGGAAATTTTTCAGGCGTTTCAAAGAGGACATGATAGAGAAAACTTTTCTGCAGATATATTTTATTTGCCTATTGCAGTTCATATTAGAGTCGAAATAGATGCCGATGTTTTTTACAGTAGAACTGAAAGGAATTATTGTGTTTATTTACAGAATTTCTGATAAAATAAGGCGAATTAGGCCTACATATTAAGATTTTTAACATTATGTGCCAATTCTAAACTCTTCGAGCATGTTCGAATATCACATTTTTCTCTTGAGATATTTTTAATAACTGGAAACCCATCTTAATCTAATACTGAATTTAAAATTTGAAATGGGATTTATCGAAATTTTATAATTTGAGTTAAAGTTGATATTGTTCGTGATTGTTATTGTGAGCTTGGTTGGGATTATAAGAACGCTATTGGATCTATAGCCCGACCACTGACATTAAAACCTGCGCCACAAACCAGTGTTCATTCGTGCGCAGGTTGTCTTAGTGGGGGATCTGTTGTGTTGTAGATGAGCTCCCTGATCGACGTCTCGCAGCGAGTACGTTTTAAACTATTCGAAACAGCACTCTTGTCCGCGACCAATCTTTCACTTTTCAATCAACTATTAATATTCAATTTCGACGTATTGTGTATAGTTAAAACAGATTGTAATTTATGATAATGAAAGGGAAACCAAATTTGAGCGGCAGGCTTTTGAAAAGTGACGCGCGTAAAATTATTTATAACGCTGCGAAGTATTTATGGGCTTACAGGAGTAAAATTTTTGGAAATATTCAATATTTTTTTCTCCATTACTGTATCTTGTACAATAATGAAAATTAGTATGTGTAAAACACTGTCCTTCTGCTATATTAAAAAAAATATTTTTACGATTTAAAAATATTATTTATATTTTTTTTTACAAACTCAAAATGGTGGCAGTTCACTGTGCAGTGATGAAGCGTTTCCCTCATAATTCATACGCTAGTTAACTTTTTCATGCTCTCTCTCTTTTATTTCATTACTGAAATTCATGTTCACAATATCATACTCTTTCAACTATATTCTTTAATAAATACTACATTTTTTTATTTTGTTTTAGAAGATACTACTGATACTTGACCATTCTTTCTAGTGTAACCCGGCCTAGTGAGCTGTTCGTATATAATCTTTTCGCTGTAAGAAAAATCCTAACATAATAGCACGTGACTGAAGTGAGGCTTCATTGGCCGCTGTTTGGCGCCATAGATTTCTCAGTACGTGTTCCCGCCTACTGTTGTACATTCTGTTTCATGTTAAACATTTCCCATTACTCATCAAGTAGGCCTAACCTCACTACTATGCATTCGTTTGCTTAGGAAACATTTACTTTATAATTACTGCAATTAAATTATTTTTAAGTCTTATGTCTTCACAATGGGCAGTTGAGGGTACAGAAGCCATACTTTAGTACCACGTGCTTACGTGAACAACTACGAGCTCAAGTGATGCCAGCTTGTTGCAAGAACAGACTACCTCGGTATTACTGTTGGTATTCATCCGCGTTCATAGTACATAACAAAATATAAAGGTAGCTTTTTTTTACATAGCGTTTTACATATGAGTAAAGTTAAATGTTTTATCGTATATAACAACTAGAATTCAATTTTTTATTTTCAAATAATACAAGATTGTAGTTCCCAAATACGAACTATATTTTCCTGCGTCATGTGAGTGTTTTGACTGGGAGCCAATCACGGGTATGACAGCAACGTGCTTATGTTTACATTAAGATTTTTCTTACAGCGAAAACAGTATAGTGATGACATCTCCCCCTCCATGGCCATGTGAGTATTGGAAAAGTCCAAGGTCTTTTTGTAGTTGGTCGAGCTATAGAAATAAAATTTGTATATTTTTTTAATTTCTGTCTTCATACTCCCCGCATTTAAATTTAACAAGGCAAAACCTTTTCGTTAATTACTTCATAATCGCTTCCTCGCTTCTTGAGACAAGAATGCAGTAGAATTTGTAATAAGTAGTAATGTCACTGTATGTTGAAACTAGATCCTGATTTGAACTGGTGATGTTATTCGCTGTTCAGTTTTCTCTGCTGCAGAGTAAGGCTGCTGTTGGTTGGCTTTGTTAATTTACCGTGTTCACTTATTTAGTTGATTATTTAGCAGAGAGCAGGTGGAGAAATGTGTGTGTTGTGAAAATGATATGGCTGGTCATATCACTGTTTCACACAAATGAAGAATTTATTTGTGTTTTCAGCTCCGCTGTTTTGCATATAGAGTGACTGTTCGCTTTTATTATATGCTCCGCGTTTTAATTTATTACGTCAGTTAATTTTTTCTCGTCCCTTGGTGTTTTCACGATTCATTAATTATTTAATTTGTCATTTGTTCGGCCAACACCTGTAATATCACGTAATAATTCACGTGGATTTTGAAGTTACGTGTAAAACAAGTGCTTTTATAAGAGTTGTGTATGTCACAAGAGTAATGAATCATCCGTCTGCACGGAGCTAACAATATTTTGATTTCATAAATATACAACGAGGTGTAAATAAACGCGCGTGCTAACACGAGACAAACGAATTGCAAAATCCATTCTACACTTTGTACAGAAATCAAAACCCTTCCTTCTTACAAATCTGATTATTGCAAAGAATATGGTCATTTAAAAGTCACTTCAAACGTTTAATGGTCAGTTTCTCCAACTAATGTTTAATTTGGCTTAATAAATGTTAAATTATGTAGATTAAATTATTGGGGATCATCAGTGTGGTTTTAGGCGTAATAGATCAACTACTGGCCAGATATTTTGTATTCGACAGATAATGGAGAAAGAATGGGAGTATAAGGGTACAGTACATCAGTTATTCATAGATTTCAAAAAGGCATATGACTCGGTTAAGAGAGAAGTTTTATATGATATTCTTATTGAATTTGGTATTCCGAATAAACTAGTTCGATTAATTAAAATGTGTCTCAGTGAAACGTACAGCAGAGTTCGTATAGGTCAGTTTTTGTCAGATGCGTTTCCAGTTCACTGTGGGCTAAAGCAAGGAGATGCACTATCACCTTTACTCTTTAACTTTGCTCTAGAGTATGCCATTAGGAAAGTTTAGGATAACAGAGAGGGTTTGGAATTGAACGGGTTACATCAGCTGCTTGTCTATGCGGATGACGTGAAGATGTTTGGAGAAAATCCACAAACGATTAGAGAAAACACGGGAATTTTACTGGCAACAAGCAAAGAGATATGTTTGGAAGTAAATCCCGAAAAGATAAAGTATATGATTATGTCTCGTGACCAGAATATTGTACGAAATGGAAATATAAGAATTGGAAATTTATCTTTTGAAGAGGTGGAGAAATTCAAATATCTTGCAGAAACAGTAACAAATATAAAAGATACTCGGGAGGAAATTAAACACAGAATAAATATGGGAAATGCCTGTTATTATTCGGTTGAAAGGCTTTTATCATCCAGTCTGCTGTCCAAAAATCTGAAAGTTAGAATTTATAAAACAGTTATATTACCGGTTGTTCTTTATGGTTGTGAAACTTGGACTCTCACTTTGAGAGAGGAACATAGGTTAAGGGTGTTTGAGAATAAGGTGCTTAGGAAAATATTTGGGGCTAAGAGGGATGACGTTACAGGATAATGGAGAAAGTAAGACAACACAGAACTGCACTCTTTGTATTCTTCACCTGACGTAATTAGGAACATTAAATCCAGACGTTTGAGATGGGCAGAACATGTAGCACGTATGGGAGAATCCAGAGATGCATATAGAGTTTTAGTTGGGAGGCCGGAGGGAAAAAGACCTTTGGGAGGCCGAGACGTAGATGGGAGGATAATATTAAAATGGATTTAAGGGAGGTGGGATATGATGATGGAGAATGGATTAATCTTGCTCAGGATAGGGATCAATGGCGGGTTTATGTGAGGGATGAATCTCCGGGTTCCTTAAAAGCCAGTAAGTAAGTAATAAACGTTAAATTAATAGCCTGTTTATTTTTAACATTTTGTTAAAACAACTAACACTTAACTTTAACAGTCGTTAAAAGTATTTTAACTATTCAACAGTTGGTAATAATTTTGCACATGTAACGTAATATTTTATTGGCACCATCTGCTTGCTCATGACGTTAGGCCCATAGACCTGGCACAGCTGACGATCAATTTCAATCGGCGCTATCTCCTATGCATTCAAAAACTTTATCACTGACCGCAATTAAAACGCAGCGGGAGCTGGAATAGGAGCGTCCATCTTCAACCACTGCAACGAAGCTACTGAGAGCACTCGGGAAGTTCCGCTAGCGCATGCGCCATGCCAGGACATTACTCTATCACGTACTCGCAGTCACTTCGCGCAACATATGGTTTGCTAGCTGTGAGACGAGTGGGAAAGTTACTTTATGGACGCGCCTCGTGCTCAATAATTGTGTACGTTCGATTGTATTAACATTAGAATTTCTTAATACTTTTAGCCATTTTTTTGCATATGCCACATTCTTTTGACTTTTAAAAAAGGGATTAGTGGTTCTAAACGCAACATTTAACTTTCCGCTTCCGCATACTTTCACGTTTATTGAAATTAATGAGCGGTACTGCAGAACTTTTATTTCCACTTCAGCTTCTGTTTTAGCTCAAATTCCCTGGTAATTGGCACTGCAAAATGCCTGCAGCAACTTTGGAGGTATTAACATTAAAGGGATCAAATATTATAGACAACGCGCTCTGCATACCACATCTCCCTCCTTTCTGCACGGATTCCACCTTCGTTAAACTTATTTCCTTTTGAACTTTTAGTAATTCGTAACAGTTATAAAGTAACCTATGACGTCATTAGAATCAGAGCAAAGTACTACGTTGTTAAGTAATGAAATCAGGGTCGTGGAATGTCCTGATACCGCCTCCTCGAGACGGGGAAAGAGTGTAATGAAGACATATGGGCGTTTAAATTGTAACAAAGCTCTTGCACGGTCTCTTTAGAGATTCATTAGCGTGGGGATCAGATCTCGTTAACTCTGCTTGTGAATAGCCCGACTGCTCCCGCTCTAGCTTCATATTTCGATGGTCATAAGAGGGCATCTGGATTCCTCGCGTTAATGCGGATGTTACGAGACCTCGTGTCATTAAATATAGAGTAATGTAAGTCACAATTTTATTATCATGTTCTCTCATAGTAAAAGTCACCACTTTGTAACTTCGTGGAAGCCATCATGTAGGATCGACTTCTGCAGTGTAGTAGTAGTAGTAGTAGTAGTAGTAGTAATAGTAGTAGTAGTAGTAGTAGTAGTAGTAGTAGTAGTAGTAGTAGTAGTAGCGGTAGCAGAAGTAGTAGTAGTAGTAGCGGTAGCAGAAGTAGTAGTAGTAGTAGTAGTAGTAGCGGTAACAGAAGTAGTAGTAGTAGCGGTAGCAGAAGTAGTAGTAGTAGTAGTAGTAGCGGTAACAGAAGTAGTAGTAGTAGTAGTAGTAGCGGTGGTAGTAGTAGTAGTAGTAGCAGTAACAGAAGTAGTAGTAGTAGTAGTAGTAGTAGTAGTAGCAGTAACAGAAGTAGTAGTAGTAATAGCGGTAGCAGAAGTAGTAGTAGTAGTAGTAGTAGTAGCGGTAACAGAAGTAGTAGTAGTGGTAGTAGTAGCGGTAGCAGAAGTAGTAGTAGCGGTGGTAGTTGTAGTAGTAATAGTAGTAACGGTGGTATTTGTAGTAGTAGCAGTAGTAGAAGTAGTGGTAGTGGTAGTAGTAGTAATAGTAGTAGTAGTAGTGGTAGTTGTAGTAGTAGCAGTAGTAGAAGTAGTAGTAGTAATAGTAGTAGCGGTAGCAGAAGTAGTAGCGGTGGTGGTAGTAGTAGTAATAGAAGTAGTAGTAGCGGTAGCAGAAGTAGTAGCGGTAGCAGAAGTAGTAGTAGTAGTAGTAGTAGTAGTAGTGGTAGTGGTAGTGGTAGTGGTAGTGGTAGTGGTAGTGGCAGTGGCAGTGGTAGTGGTAGTGGCAGTGGTAGTGGTAGTAGCGGTAGCTGTAGTGGTAGTAGCGGTAGCTGTAGTGGTAGTAGCGGTAGTAGCGGTAGCTGTAGTGGTAGTAGCGGTAGCTGTAGTGGTAGTAGCGGTAGCTGTAGTAGTAGTAGCGGTAGCTGTAGTAGTAGTAGCGGTAGCTGTAGTAGTAGTAGCGGTAGCTGTAGTAGTGGTAATAGTAGTAGTAGTAGCAGTAGCTGTAGTAGTGGTAATAGTAGTAGTAGTAGCGGTAGCTGTAGTAGTGGTAATAGTAGTAGTAGTAGCGGTAGCTGTAGTAGTGGTAATAGTAGTAGTAGTAGCGGTAGCTGTAGTAGTGGTAATAGTAGTAGTAGTAGCGGTAGCTGTAGTAGTGGTAATAGTAGTAGTAGTAGTAGTAGCGGTAGCAGTAGTAGTGGTAATAGTAGTAGTAGTAGTAGTAGTAATAGTAGTAGCTGTAGCAGTAGTAGTGGTGGTGGTAGTAGTAGTATTAGTAGTAGTAGTAGTAGTAGTGGTGATGGTAGTTGTAGTAGTAGTAGTAGTGGTGGTAGTAGTAGTAGTAGTAGTAGCGGTACCTGTAGTAGTGGTAATAGTAGTAGTAGTAGCGGTAGCAGTAGTAGTTGTAGCAGTAGTAGTGGTGGTAGTGGTGGTAGTAGTAGTAGTAGTAGTAGTAGTAGTAGTAGTAGTAGTAGCTGTAGCAGTAGTAGTGGTGGTGGTAGTAGTAGTATTAGTAGTAGTAGTAGTAGTGGTAATGGTAGTTGTAGTAGTAGCGATAGCAGAAGTAGTAGTGGTGGTGGTGGCGGTGGTAGTAGAAGCAGCGGTGGTAGTAGTAGTAGTAGTAACGTTAGTAATTTTGCGTGATGTCAAATTAATAAAAGAAAAAAGAAACATTGTTTTGAGAGAGGCAAATTAAATATTATAACTCGTTTTTGTATGAATGTTGTGCCTTAGATGTTCTATCCAACATTGACTGGGTTGGTGTTACGTTTTCTGCAACAGAAACAGCACAGCAGATGCCCATTTGATTTCTGTTCATAACGAACTATTTAAATATTATAGTTTGATGCACTACAGAAGATTATAAACATTCACAACTGCACTGTCTGATAGTCCCTTCACTACTGAACAGAATACCACACCGCGAAACATTTCGTTCGCGAAAACTTGTTTTGTTTGTTACTGTACCATATTTTGGAGCGAAGGGATAAGATAATTCGGTAGAAAACGTTGGTGAATATGGTGACATCATTGAGGACCAGGTCCACACCTGTGGAGTAACGGTTAGCGCGTCCAGCCGCGAAACCAAGTGGCACGGGCTCGATTCCCGGTCGGGGCAAGTTACCTGTTTGAGGTTTTTTCCGGGCTTTTCCCTCAACCCAATGTGAGCAAATGCTGTGTAACCTTCGGTGCTGGACCCCGGACTCATTTCACCGGCATTATCACCTTCATCTCATTCAGCCGCTAAATAACCTGAGATGTTCATAAAGCGTCGTAAAATAATCTACTAAAATAAAAAATCGAGGACCAGTGTATTCCCAAACATTCAGTTTACTAATGATCCTTATTTTAAACCAGGTAACTTGTCCCAACAACAATTCGAACTCAGGCCCTCTCGTTTCACGGTCAAGCATGCTAATCATTATTCCACAGTGGTGAACGCAGTTATCGTAAGGCAACCCTTGCCATCTGAGCTACCAAGATAAGTGTAGTAATAATTACGAAAATTGTTTTATCACTTTTTCCAAATAGAAGTTAAAAAGAAGTAAAATCACTTATGGTACCGGTATTTACAGTGTTCATAAATTTACTATGCGCATTTTAAAAATATTTAATGTTTTCTCTCTGTCTACGTGACGTCTGAAAACCTGCAAACAAGTTTACGTGCGCCAGATCTGATCTGGACGAGTGTTTGAACATTGCATTTCGTGACGCCGGTGCATTGTATCTTGCGCTTGGTAGAAAATTTCTGGAGGTAGACTGAGTAAAGTGTGGTCCTCAGAGAAGGATTATGGCTTGCATATTAAGGTAAAACTGTCGGTGGCGATAAGATAAGAAGCATTACTTCCCGTTACACTCATTCTCTTTAACGACGCACGGGATACCATTACAAAATGTGAATCAGTATTGGCTCCTTGGCGCAGTATGTAATAACATTCATGGTGATATCGGGGTCACTACACTATTTATTGAGTCCCTGGCAGGACTTGAGTTAACTAAATTCGTGTGCAAGAAACGAACTGAAGTTCTCATATCGCGTGCATTATCAATTTCAGAGGAAACGAGGGAAGGTAACTACTATTGCAAAAGGAAGAAGAAGGTAGAAAACAAATAAGAAACGCAGAACATAAGAAAGAGAGGAAGGCTTTAGGCTAGGCATGTCAAAAATCAGACACTGAAAGTGCAGTGTATGTGCGCGGAACGCCGGTCTGTGCAGATTGCGTCATTAACGTGTTGCTCTTACTAGTTCTTAGCCGGAGGGATGTACAAGAATCTATTCTGCGCTTCTAGTGTTCAATTAAATTGACATTTGGACATTATAAACATACTTAGCAGTAGGAAAAAAGACAATTATTGTCAGTGTCTATATTTGACAATAATTGTAACACAAGAAACAATAGACTTACTCAGTTACAATTCACAATGCAGTCGTTTGTAAAGAATCATTTACTTACATGATTTGTATAGTATTTGAAGAAAATATAAATACTGTCGCGAGGGGTGACTTTGTGCCATGAGGGTGACTTTGTGCCATTCGCGAAAAACATATGGAAGTATTCTTTAAGACCGTGACAAGGTTTTAAAGTCTACTTCCTTACGTTTTTTTTATGAAATGCTGAATGGCACAAAGTCACCCTCCTGGCACAAAGTCACCCCGAGCGACGGTATTGCAGTAATTTCGAAACAACAAAAAACGAACACAATATTTCATTTTATGTAGTAGGTACTGATTATTTCAAAGTAATACTCTTTCATTGTTCCTCAAGCATTATTGGGACCATTGGTGCACAAATGCTAAGAAAGAAAAGACATTGTGAGGCTTTTACACTGGAATCATTTCCTTGCTGTATATTAATATAAATTCACATTATTATTAATAAATTGGATAAATTAAGCTTGAATTTAAATTTATATATAGTTTATTTGGAAAACGTTGAGAGCAAGTATTAGCAAGTTGGGAGCGTTACTGAATTGAGTTAAAAGAGTACTTCACAAGCTGTGAAGCGAGGACATTTTCTTTATGTCAGGTTTAAAGATTTATTAACGTAAGTATATTAAGATAATATAGTAACGTGAGATGGAAAATCCGCCATTATGTATTATTTTTCCAGAAAATATTTCCGCCTTAAAAATAGTTGCTTTCTTCTTTCCCTTACAACCTCAAGATCCTCACATGTATTCCTCACTATATTCTCATCACTTATCAGCTTATCAAATAAAAGTTGTAAGTCGTCTAACCATTGATGGCTGTGTTAGTACAGACTCCAAAACAACATCATTGTCATGTTTGTCTTGCCGTGAGAGTACTAATTAAGAAATAAGAGCAGGCGAATATCATATTTTGAGAACTTTACTAATATGATTTAAATTCTCACATCACTATTATGTCCACATGATATGATGAAAGCCTTTCATTTTAAAATAATTACTATTGGCTGAGGAAAACATCATAACAGTTATGTTATATGATTCGTGATTTCTCTTCTTCGTTATATCTGTGGACTCCTCACTTTATTTTCCATAACGCATTCACAATCACAGCTCAATGAGCACCCGTACTGATCTGTGTTACTGAAACAAAAGCAGCCCTGTCGCGTTCCCCTCCAAGTCGATTCGCTCCATCCAGGTAGGGGAGTAGGAACTGCACGTTGCACAGAGACCAGTGCACAATGTGCGCGACTGCACAATGTGCAAGGTTTTGACATGCCTGCTTTAGACGAAGGATGGAAAATAGAGGTAAAACGTAAAAAATTGTAATCTTGTAAAATTTTTACTTGTTTCACTTCTTATAGCTTTAATGTTGATGTAAGTTCTATGGAATACAGTAAATGAAATGAAACATGATACGAGATTAAAATAAGTTTTAGTCCACACCTGTGGAGTAACGGTCAGCGCGTCTGACCGCGAAACCAGGTGGCCCGGGTTCGAATCCCGGTCGGGACAAGTTACCTGGTTGAGATTTTTTCCGTGGTTTTCCCTCAACCCAATACGAGCAAATGCTAGGTAACTTTCGGTGCTGGACCCCGGACTCATTTCACCGGCATTATCACCTTCATTTCATTCAGACGCTAAATAACCTAGATGTTGATACAGCGTCGTAAAATAACCCAGTAAAATAAAAAATAAAAATTAAGTTTTATTGAAAAATAAAGAGGAATGGAAAAGTAAAGATAGAAGAAATGATTAAGAATGCTATTAGGAGAGGAAAATAAATAAATTGGGAGAAATGAAGAGAAATATACAGGGTGTTTTAAAAATACGGAGCATAATTTCAGATATGTATTTCCCACATGTAGACAATGGAAATAGTTCATCACAACATGTGTCCGGAAATGCTTCATTTCCGAGTTATGGCCTTCACAACATTGAAATTCACCGGAACGTTTTTCTTTCCGCAGGTCGTTGCCGTCAAAGGAGACATTAAGAGGGCACTCTGACAGCTCACCTGATCTGAACCCTCTCGATTTCTACTTGTGGGGCCATTTAAAATCATTGGTTTATTCGTCTCCGGTGCCTGATTTGGAATCCCTTCGGAATCGAATTGTGGCAAGTTCTGAGGACATACGCAATACTCCTGGAGTTTGGGATCGTGTTCTCAGGTCAATGAAACCTCGATGTGAGGTCTGTATTCAAGCAGGAGGTGGACATTTTGAACATCTTCTGTAATGACAACGACCTGCGGAAAGAAAAACGTTCCGGTGAATTTCAATGTTGCGAAGGCCATAACTCGGAAATGAAACATTTCTGGACACATATTGTAATGAACTATTTTGATTGTCTACATGTGGGAAATACATACCTGAAATTATGCCCCGTATTTTTGAAACACCCTGTATAACAGGAAAAAATGTGATGGAGAGAGTGGAATAATAGTGCAAAAGTAAGGAAAATTGTAGGAGAGGAAGGAAGGTAGTGAGTGTATAAAAGTAGAGAATAAAGGGAAAAAGGGGAAAGGGGATACAGTAGAGTAGAAAAATAAAAATACACTGAAAGATAGTAGAAAAGACTAAAGTAGATAACGCAGAGGCAAGGGAAAACAAGGGCACACAGAGGTGAAACGAATGAAACTGAACATAAGGTCAGTTCTGTCGATTCTCACGCTCCATATAAGCTACTTCATTGCTGAATCCAATAAGGTAAGCAGGATACGCGGTACATTTGGAATCTGTACATTCGCTTTGAGGTTTTCAACACACTTCCGCAACATGGCGGGCACCTTTGCTCTCGCAACGCGCTGCACGTTCCACGCAATGGGATTTCAAACATTGATTATTCCAGCTCTTGGCCCCGTACGATAAACTTAGCGGGAAGAGTCGCAGGATGTTAAGTCAGCGCTGCGGGGATCCCACGGCAGCCAATCCACTTTCTGGCAGAATGTTGCTGCATCCATTTATTGGTGAAGCGAGAGTGTGTCCCACCTAGAAGCACTCGGGAATTGTGCTAGAAACTGTTTTAAAAACCACAGGATGAAAAGGTCTCTCTATCTATACCTTGCACAATTTCACTTCCTACTATGAACAGGAAAGAAAGCACACCATAGGCTATACTACACCTTTTCGATTAACAATTCAGAAAAAGTAATTTCAACTTCGGAATAAATAAACATATATTCAGAAAATATCTGACCAATTTCGGAAATTATGAAGTTAATTTCGGAAAAGTAACTTCAAATTCGGTAAACTATTTTATACGAGGTCCGGCAGAACGATCTCCCCGGTTTGAATTGGCCGCCATACATGTTTCTTGATAGCTACGTTTCAGTTACCATCAGGCGTGGACAAATGAACATCTTGCATTTTGTTATAATTATATACAGCAGAAGTAATTTATTACAATTATATGAACACTTTTTAATGATTGAATAAAATTAATAAAATCGGTTAAAAACCAGACATGTTTCGGAGGAATGCTCCTCCATCTTCAGTGCTAGTACCACGACGCTGGTACAGATGTTCGACCGCGTAACGTAGCTTCCTTAAGCTTCCTTAAGCTACGTTACGCGGTCGAACATCTGTACCAGCGTCGTGGTACTAGCACTGAAGATGGAGGAGCATTCCTCCGAAACATGTCTGGTTTTTAACCGATTTTATCAATTTTATTCAATCATTAAAGAGTGTTCATATAACAGTAATAAATTACTTCTATTGTATATAACTATCTCACTCATGAACACTGTTGCATCTGACCTAACTTATGTAATTTAATCATTGAATTTTGTTGTTGAGCATTTTTTAAGAGTGGTGACTGTGATTGCAACGCTGTGGCAATTTCGAACCCATTGGATAAGTAATTACAGTGGACTCTCCTAAGTTCGACAGAACAGAATTGAAAGTTCTGTCCAATAAGGGTAGTGGGTGCGGCAGGTGAAATGAATACAAATTCTTATTGGTTATCCATCAACGAATGTCGATCTGGTTGGTGAGTTTGTATAGCGCTGGCCTCCTGTGCCCAAGGTTGCGGGTTCTATCCCGGGCCAGGTCGATGGCATTTCAGTCTGCTTAAATGCGACAGGCTCGTGTCAGTAGATTTACTGGACAAAATTCCGGTATATCCAGCGACGCTGATATAACCTCTGCAGTTGCGAGCGTCATTAAATAAAATATAACATAACATTCCATCAACGAATACAGTACTGTACTTGCATTTCCTGCCCGCCCCGAGACTTGTGTATGCGCTTCTAGTACCACAGTGAGTTTCGACAGTTCCGTGTCACAAACGACACAATTCTCAAATAGAAAAAGAAGAGTTCATTCATTTAAAATCAGTGATTAAAATCTGATGTCCTAATCAATAAAAATATTCTGTTTTCCTTTAACAAAAGTATCACTACAAGACACAACCAATTCCCATTGAAATGGCAAACCCATTTCTTAGTGCCCGTATAGGGGCGTGTCTAATTCTCCCACGTAAGCAGTCGAACTATAGGATGTCGAACTTAAGAGCTTCCACTTTAAGTTATTTTCTTCTATATGTAGAGTGTTAGTTAGGAGGTCGGAGGGAAAAAGACCTTTGGGGAGGCCGAGACGTAGATGGAAGGATAATATTAAAATGGATTTAAGAGAGTTGGGATATGATGGTAGGGGCTGGATTAATCTTACACAGGATAGGAACCGATGGCGGGCTAATGTGAGGGCGTCAATAAACTTCCGAGTTCCTTAAAAGCCATTTGTAAGTAAGTATTATATTCTATAGAGATTACATATTTCAGAGCACGTCTGAAATAATAAAATTCATCGTATAACTCACCTTCAGTCACGGAAAAATAAAATGTTTCAAATAGATTTTTACATTATACAAAAATAAGGGAGAAAAATGCTCGAAGAGAAAAAAATACGGGAGTCGAGAGAGTGTTAAAACTAGGGCTAAATACTGGAGATCCCAGGAAATGCGGGAGGTTTGGCAACCCTATAACTTAACGACAAATAATCACGAAGTACGCGAGAACTTATTTTTCTTTTCGCAAACCAGTCTAGAAAGAAACAGACAGCGTAAAGTGAAGGCAATTTGATGTTTGGCAGGCCGAGGCATATTGTTTTAAACAGCTCATTTGTAAATTCAGCTTCTCCGAACTTCATTAGAAGCGTCCCGTCGCCTTGACAAGCGGAGGCGTCCTAATGAAGACATTGTTCTGGCCAAACGAGCGTGCGCCTGTGCAACTCGTGCCTGCCTGCCTGCAGCTGTTAATTTCATTGCTGGACGGCGAACACTAATTTCTCTGCCGTGTAGTAGTTGCCCGGGCATGGGACTTTGTGTCGTTCCAATCTAATCAATTTTCACCATGTCATTCATTCTACTTCCCAATGCTTCGAATGAGAATATATTTCACTGGGAGAAACGGTTGTCAAACGAGAATGGAATACGTTAATAACTGAAATATTCATACGTAAAATTATAACACTCGACAGAAATAAAATTATATCTACAGTAAATACCGCAAGCCATCACAATTTCCCGATAATTTCATTTAGCTTAACTAATGTTTATTGTCTTGATAATTATTTCGAAACCGAAGATATATTTCGTCACAATTTTCTTTAGCTTGTTTAATAATATTCGCAATATTATTAAAAATGTTTGCTAATTACAAATTAATTTACAAATCCAAATAAAAATATATTGTTATACAAAAAGACAGTTATAGAACATAATGATACAATTGTACAAGGACTTAAACTTCATTTCATTTAGTGTTTTCCCAAGGGCACGTCTTGCACTGCAAACCCAGCTTTCTCCAGTTTTTTCTATTTTCTGCCTTCCTCTTTGTTTCCTCATATGATCCATATATCTTAATGTCATCTATCATCCGATATCTTCTTCTCCCCCGAACTCTTCTCCCGTTCACCATTCCTTCCAGTGCATCCTTCAGTAGGCAGTTTCTTGTCAGCCAGTGACCCAACTAATTCCTTTTCCTCTTCCTGATCGGTTTCAACATCATTCTTTCTTCACCCACTCTTTCCAATACAGCTTCATTTCTTACTCTGTCTGTCCAGTTCACACGTTCCATTCTTCTCCATATCCACATTTCAAACGCTTCTGTTCACTTCGTCGTAATGTCCATGTTTCGGCCACATACGATTTCACACTCCATACAAAGCACTTCACTAGTCTCTTCCTTAGTTCTTTTTCCAGAGGTCCGCAGAAGATGCTCCTTTTTCTATTGAAAGCATCCTTTGAAATTGTTTTCCTCTCTTTGACTTCCTGGCAGCAGCTTATGTTACTGCTTATACTGGGTGTTCATTTCAAAGTGTGTCATGACGTCACTGTTGTTGGGTCACCGATTTGAAGCGAGTTTCAGCTTATATGTTAGAGAAGTTGCCTATTATTTAAGGCGTTCTTCAATCTGAACTTGAGAACGTGTACGGTATAACTTGAACGTCGTAGCAACAGATGGCGGTCTGTACGGTCTGTGTGCTATCATAACCTCTTTCGAACTGTGTTTTGCGCCGGCAAGTCGTACGCAGGGTATTTGTTATCATCGGTTGCGTACGGTAACATTCCACAACACAAATCAAATGCTCCGTGTCCATGTTGACCGTCGAAGTTAATGTCAACAAATACGTAAGTAATTGTCTTAACCCTCTCCCCATATCCCGACAGTACGTATTTCCAAACAGTTCACATTCCTGCCACTACCGGCGTTACCGTACGTATCGGCACGTACTCTTCAGAATGAACGCCGTACTTGCTAGCCAACTTTTCTGATTCTTAGATTATACACCTGAGCTGCGGAAGTGTAGGAAGATTGAATTCTCTAGGCTCGTCAGCTAGCCACATGACGGCATACAGCGAGCCAAGACACATTTTGAACTGAACACCCAGTAGTATACCCCAAGTATTTGAAGCTGTACACTTGCTCTGCTGCCTCGTTTAGAATTCGCAAGTTCATATTCTGTATTTTTCCTTCCTATGACCATGGTCTTCGTCTTATTTGCATGTATCTTCATCCCATACTGCTCACAGCTGTCATTTAGCTCCAGTAACATATCCTTTAAAACTTAAACCTAAACATACCGGTAGTTAAATAACTTAAATTAATTTCTAATCTTTAACTCGTTCATTCATAGGTTTTTGCCCAAATGCAGGTCATTATCTGCAAACCCAGCATTCTCCAATCTTTGGTATTTTCTGCCTTCCTCTTTGTCTCCGCATATGATCCATATATCTTAATATCGTCTATCATCTGATAATGTCTTCTGCCCCGAACTCTTTTCCCGTTCACCATTTCTTCCAGTGCATCCTTCAATAGGCAGTTTCTTCTCGGCCAGTGACCTAACCTATTCCTTTTTCTCTTCCTGATCAGTTTCAGCATCATTCTTTCTTCATCCACTCTTCCCAACACAGCTTCATTTCTTATTCTGTCTGTCCACTTCACACCTTCCATTCTTCTCCAGATCCACATTTCAATGAATGAAATTTGTTTAAACAAAAGCCGCCCTAAATAAGGGTTCGATAGATCGGCCTACTTATCAATTCATAAAGAATAATAAGTAAACAAAACAATTTTGTGACATTTGGAAAGAAAAAGAGAAAAACATTAAGATAAGAAAACGTAGGAAATCATTTACAATAAAAATTTTGTTGGGTACAAATGATTACTAATTATAGCTAAGGATGATTTTAACACGTGAGATCCTATGGCATCAATCGTTGCATCAGAAATTTTATATTGTTTAAGTTGATTTAAAGTTTCACGTGGGATCGTGCCACGGGCACCGAACATGAGCCCAAAAACTGTCCAATGTGTAATGTGGTATTGTGCTCCAAGATGCTGACAACAAGGCTCATATATGACTTGTTTTTCACGACACAACTCTTGTGGCTGTTGCTCATGCATCTCAAAACGGATTGTGGGATCAAGAATGACACCCTTATCCTTCTGCCGATCAATTATGATGATATCAGCCCGTCTAGTAGAGCCATCAGAAGAGACGCAACGAACTCGTATCTCTTCACTTCGTCGTATTGCCCATGTTTCTGATCCTTACAGTGACACAATGCACACAAAGCACTTCAATATTATCTGTTTTAGTTCTTTTTCCAGAGGTTCGGAGAAAATGCTCCTTTTTCTGTTAAAAGCTTCCTTTGTCATTGCTATCCTCCTTTTGACTTTTTGGCAGCAACTCAAGAAACTGCTCATACTATAGTACTCCCCAAGTATTTGAAGCTGTTCAATTGTTCTACTGTCCCGTTTTGAATTCGCACGTTTACCATCTTTATTTTTCTTCGGATAACCATGGTCTTCGTCTTGTTTGCATTTATCTTCATCCCATATTACTCACAGCTGTCATTTAGCTCCAGTTTCATAACTCTTATTATAGTCTCCTTTTCTGCTAACAACGCCATATTATCAGCAAACCTTAGCCTATGCGCTTTATTCAAAGGAAGAAATTTTGAAAATAATTGGGAACATAATTTTTACCTGAACAATTAATTTATCAGAATGTGACTAAGTGACACAAACTGCGAGTGACATCTGACGCTGTAACTCCACACTCAGTTCTGGAATGCTGTGGCCACATCCAGTACTCGCACATTAAACCCGCCCTGATAACGAAATTCATTATAAAATTCCACACAGCTAATTGGTCTAACTAACCACTCATTCTCTATATACAGTATGTACAGTACGTTGTGAATTAAAAACTAACCAGATATTGATCCTTCAAATGTTCTTAGTCTCTGATATTGGGGATTAATCTGGACTGCGAGTCAATTTATATAAATGACAATAGACTTCAATCACAGTCTACTATATACAGTCACGAAGCTTCGGATGATTTTTTGCATTTCTCGCGATAGTTGCTAGCCGCTTGGAGCGCTGGTGAGTACTAGGAACAACAGACTGTGTCACTGCCATCGTGATCTAATACAGGCCATGTGACTCGCTTAACCCGATCACGAAGAGCGGCGTTTCAACCATATAAATTAATTGGAATGCATAAAGAGTAACATATACTTCTCTAAAATGTAGTGTAATTGCATTAATAAAATTTAAAACAATGATTAGGAGACACTTCAGACATAATTCACTTGCGAGTTAAGATGTAATATTATTTTTGGTGTGAAAATTACGTTGTTCGTATGTGTAATACCTGCCTTTATTTCGATTAAATATTGCGAAATTCTTGTATGTTCATTTATGCACGATTCAATAATTTTCAGTTGCACCGTACGAATATTTAGATATGTTGAAATTAAATGTTATGTTTACTGTATCAGTTGCCTCTTTCTGTCTAATTTTAGTGGTTTCCAATGCCCTGCCATTACATATGTATGTTATGTCATATGGAAATTATAGGTTATGTTTACTATATTTAACTTATATTCCTATATTCGCAATTATACAGTATAATTAAAAATAATGTCATGTATGACACCCGTCACATTCTATTTGTCTGTATTTTAATACTACAATTGAGTACTGAATTATTGTATTTATCTACTACCTAAGAGACAAGTAACACAATCGTACATACACTAATTTCAAAGAAGTGGTATGGTAAATTTTCTATCTACAATTAAGGAAGGTAGATGTGCTAAATTAAAATCACAATATAAATTCGTTTTTATTGAACCTCAAAATAGCTTTCATCTAAACTTGAAATGTTGATGCGAACAGATGTTAACACGTAAAACTCTCTTCACATTAAAGTAACAGTTTTGTAATTATTTCTGCAACATATTATGCAACAAGAAGTAAACGGAACTTATGAACACATTACACTAAATAAAACTTAGCAATGATACGCAGTAAAGTTATAATAATGTGACAGCGACGTGAGATTCGAACTCACGACCAGGGTCCCGCAAGAAAGCAGATAGCGCGGGGACGGCGCGCGGCGGAGAGAAGGGAGAAGGACCTACGCGGCGAGAGTTTGCGCGCGCATCTTCTGCTTGCCTAGAGAGGCCGAGAAATCCGTCGAAGTGGAAGACTCGCGAATTCGAACTTTCGAGGCTACGTCGCTGTGGTTATAAATTACGGTCGCGAAGGAACGACAGCAGTTTTCAGTTGATTAGTCAGCCAGTCAGTGAGAAAGCCAGAGCAAGCAAGCCAGTCTTGTGTACCGGAGTTCGACTCGAGTGTGCGTCCGCATCTGCGTCAGCATCCGAAGGCCTGAGTTCGAGTGCAGTGGACCGCAGTTGGAGGGACCTGAGTTCGAGTACAGTGAACTGTCTCTGGAGGTCTGTGGTTCGAGATACTGTGAACTCGAGTGACTGAGCTAGAAGAACTGTGAACTGAGAACTGATAGTTCTGATTTGTAAATAGTGCTTTGTAAATATTAGTTAAGATTAACAGTTCATTGTTGTGCGTAATAGTCCAAGTAAATTGTCATTGTCGTCGGTGGAGTGCTATAACGAATACTGTGTTGAGTGAAGATCCAATTGTTGACGAGAGCGTTTAAGGTGAATTGTAGAAAGGAATTATTGTTGGAAGAATAAATCCTATTGTTGAGTTGAAATAAAGTCACAATATAATATTTCACTGAGCTACATACACTGAAATAGAAAACCCGAACATACTTTACGGCGTGGTCTAGATCGAAAAGGCATTGACTGTGCCGTATTTCGCTTTGTTATGAAAAGTTATGTAAACTGTGAAATGTTCGTTATAAGTTTTAATAACTGTAAATGGCTAAAATACAATAATTTGAGTAATAATATGAGACAAGGAGACGTTTATGGTACTATAAATATTCTTCTTCCGAAAGATCCAGGAAGGTGAGTTTATAAAATATAATATATGCTTCATGAAAATAATATATAAACCTTATGTATTTCATATTTCAATAGTGGAAGGCAGGTGTTAATTTTTTCAAAAGAATACAATATCGAAAGTACAATACATTTTATCGTCTGCTGGGGAAAGAGTGTGTGATGAGGCGATAGTAACGATCCTGGTGGTTAGCAACTATCTATGGATGCATATTTCAACTGTCTATGTTTGCATATTTAGTAAATATTTAGCTTCGTGACTGTATATACTAGACTGTGCTTCAACCTCAAGTAAGCGCATCACAGAAAGCAAAATCTTATCTGTGATAGATGTCCATCATGTGGAACCTGACTAATTTTGGATCAAAGACAAAAATCTCTGCGCTTTAATCCGGGAATTGAACCCGGGATCTCATGAACTGTGGCCACTAGACCATGAGACTGGTCACACTGTGTATCTAACCGTGATTAAAAGTACGTATTTCTGAATACAGTTCCGGCAGCTGACTTAGATTGACAGAGTAAAGCACCTGCAGATTTGCATCGTCGTCTCAGTTCAACAAGATATGAGGAAAACCCACGCACTGTGTTTCGCCGAACTTAACGCCAAGGTGCCGGGAAAACCTAACACACTGCCTGCCGCATGCCAACCTTACGACTCGGTGATAATGCCGTAACTTAGGTTTGACTCACTCTGTATTATTAATCTATCCGTTGTGGATATGTGTGTGGAGTTTGATGCCAGGTTTTGACACAGGCTTTTAAATTACATTTATGTTGTAAATTTATAAGCAGAGACCGGGAATTTGACAGAATGCCTTTTTAAATGTGTTAAATCTATCTTCAATTTGAAAGTAAATATGTACGAATTATACTTTTGTGATTGAAACGTCAGAGTTTTATGTTGCCCTTTTCTGCCTTTTTTAATGTAAATGTCTAATTTACAAAATAAATGTTTTTTTGTCTTTATTTGATTATTTACTTATTTATTAATTTATTATTAAAAATTGCCTACAAGTATATTTTAATTTATTTCTATAACCGCTACAATGAAAGTGACTTCACTGAATGTATATTATTGTCTTTCAATCAGTTCATATTCTCTTTGCAACAATGAGTGCTGCCGTAAGCGTTTTAATTATTATCGCTTGTATTTATTTGACAAGGCAACAATGAGTGCGGGTCTAACGTTATTTTTCTTTCAGTTTTCATTGCGACGTTGTTGTATCTAGCTAAGTATTTCATATTGCAACATATCAGTACAGCCAAACACAAAAATGCACTTTCCGAGGCTACTGGGACGAAGATTTCTTTGCTTTCCAACAGTAATTGCAACATCGAGCAGAAAATCTCAATTTGCATTCGACTTATGTAAAGCTTTTCTTGCTGCCGAATTCCCTTTGTGGAAAGTGCAAGGTTGTGGATCTAGTCCAAGGTTTTTGTAATTACCTTTTGTTGCGTATTTTAGCTATTTATAATGCCTTTTTGCCTGCCTATTTTAGCTATTTATGGTGCTTTTTTGCTGCCTATTTTAATGATTCATAATGCCTAAACTTCCGGTCTCTGTTTATAAGCTCTATATGATTTGTATCTTATATTTCTGTAGCCTATATCAGTGACGGGGAAAAGTAGCACAGTGTGTTCCCTTCCCCTCAATCATAGTTGAACCCCTCCCACTGCTAGCTAGCAGACTACTCATTCCTATATCTATTTCTGTCTAAATCGCTAACCCTCTGTTACAACAAGTCTTCGAGTATCAGTAGTGGAATCATGTCCCACGCAAAGTAAAAAGATACATTTACAAACACGAATGGGAATATAAGTATCTTTGTGTTCCTCGAAATAACAAGCATTGCGTTTGTTGTGCAACAAGAAGCTATTCTGCTCCTTTTTTAGTGTATTCCGGCATTTTAAATCCCTCCATGAACAGAATTATAGTGACTATTACACTTTTACTACGTCATACTACTTTCGACCAATAAAACGGTACGAAAGGACGTCTTTCAACCAATCATGGCTGCTTATCGCACAATTTTATCGCGTCCCTAGCATTTGTTTCATTTTATCGCGTCCCTAGCATTTGTTTATTTTTATCACTATCCTGGCATTTGTTTCTTTGTTTGCCAACATTTCAAACTGCACTGGTCTGGCCGTCAAAAAACAGAAAATTACAAACAACTCCAGTCGATGCACATCACTTTCAAATATGACTCGCATTTGGCATTCAAGAACAAGAATTAATAAAGATCACTGGTCATATGTGAAGAGCACCATTCGGAAATCCTGAATGAGTTGAGGGCTACACCATGTACACCAACGAGTTCACTTCTTTTACGCACACGTCCAATATAACATCAACTGAACCACCAACCACCAAAACATTCAAATTTGAAAATTGTACTTTCAATAATTGTTTCTTTTAAAATTATCCATGTTTATTTTTTATTTCATCATCGTTAATTAAAACGTTTCTTGTTTATTTCATCATACCTAATTAAAACTTTTCTAACACTTGTTTATATTATTTAGGTTATGTTTGTTATAGCTTCTGCTATATATTATGGATAGTCACGTATCAGAGATTGTTTAATACTAATAAGTAAGATTTATTGAAAATCATCTGTCAAGTGACGTTGATTACTGGGATCCGGATGATTGAAATGGAATGCAAATGTTTTAATAAAAATGAAACTGAATTAACAAAGCCTTCTTGACTAGTAACAGTCCACAGAGTTCAATGATGATTCCATAGTTGGCACAACTGATACCGGTAACAAGAAAACATCATCATAAAACACTACTGCCATCTAGCGTAATGTTGAGATGGTACAATAATACATTTGAAGACAGTTGTATTTTCGTAAGCCAATTAATATTTTATTGTACACTTTGTTACTTCTAATTTTTATATAGCCTACTTTCTTCTAATCGTGTAATAGTCAATTAAATTCCACTCGAGTTTTGATTTTCTCTAGATAAATCTGCTCGTTTTCCACTCGCAGATTTATCGATAAAATCAAAACCTCTAGTGAGATTACTGTTGATAAATATAGTGATTATAGCAGATAAATATTTGAATATGTATTTATATCGTGGTGACATTGTTATAACAGAAATCCTGATATTACAGTATCGTGACGGTTTTGTGTAGTCGTTTTGAAGATTAAACGCTAATGTATGTCCTTCTTTTTAAATAGGGCCATCCTGCAATAAGAAATTGGAAGAATTGAAACCTTCATTAAAAACCAAAGACGAGCCAGCTTCAGTTTATTTAACAACAAACATACTGTGTGTTAGTTATCTTTTCTCAAAACATATAGCAGAGAAATTTAGGTGTTCTCGGAAGGGAACAATTACTATTAACAGAGAAAATCTGAAGTTCAATTATTGTGATATCTGTGTTTTCTTCTTCTCCTTTTTTACTTTTAACTCTGTTATTTAATAAAATATCTCAACATTATATGGAATGCTCCCTGAACACGAGTATGTAACTTACTCCTTCTGGAGGTGCTAGAGTGTTTTATATTAAAAAATCAATATGTACAGTATCTTTGTTCTGGCAATAAAGTATTATTATTATTGTTATTATTATTATTATTATTATTACTATTATTATCTTCTTCTTCTTTCTTTTGTAACATTATTTATATATTTGTTAATTATTCGTGCTATCAGTTTATCTGTTGCAAAAGTATTTGCATTCCATGTGTTTTGTTCATTATTCATTCGATCTGTTTTGTTCATTACTCATTCGATCTGTTTACCGAATGAAGTAGAACAATTATTATTTTCGTTCTATTTATGTAAATACATTTTCATTACAAAAATGTGAACGCTTATATATTATTTTAATGTACCGAAGTACATATGATATTTCCATGCAGATATTCTGCGCCATCATACGATGAAAGAGTAATGTAACGGAGAAAATTCTCTCCGGCGCCGGGATTTGAACCCGAGTTTTCAGCTCTACGTGCTGATGCTTTATCCACTAACCCACACCGGATACAACTCCGACGCCGGTTAGAATCGTCTCGGATTAAGCTCCAACTCTTGGGTTCCCTCTGTGGCCGCCCTCTGCACTGCGTCATAGATATCTATGAACGCAGGACCGAAGTCCACACATGTGCTGAGGTGCACTCGATATGAGTGACTAGTTGGCAGAGGGCGGCCACTAGAGGGAACCCAAGAGTTGGAGCTTAATCCGAGACGATTCTAACCGGCGTCGGAGTTGTATCCGGTGTGGCTTAGTGGATAAAGCATCAGCACGTAGAGCTGAAAACCCGGGTTCAAATCCCGGCGCCGGAGAGAATTTTTCTCCGTTCCATTACTCTTTCATCGTATGATGACGCAGAATATCTGCATGGAAATATCATATGTACTTCGGTACATTAAAATAATATATATGATACGCGTAAATCACTCCGTGATTTAAGACGGCGCTTATTCCGTCGGATCCCGGCCAACTAGTCACTCATATCGAGTGCACCTCAGCACATGTGTGGACTTCGGTCCTGCGTTCATAGATATCTATGACGCAGTGCAGAGGGCGGCCACTAGAGGGAACCCAAGAGTTGGAGCTTAATCCAAGACGATTCTAACCGGCGTCGGAGTTGTATCCGGTGTGGCTTAGTGGATAAAGCATCAGCACGTAGAGCTGAAAACCCGGGTTCAAATCCCGGCGCCGGAGAGAAATTTTCTCCGTTCCATTACTCTTTCATCGTATGTGAACGCTTGTTTCATTCTATTAACATTTATCAGCACGCTATTAGTTTAGGTCAGGAGTATAGCAACACAACTATTACATCGCGTTTCTACTGGGTTACGCCACTGCACAGCTTTGGACTCGCCTTGTGAACAATCAAACCCGGAAACGACGAAATACGCCTGACCTTGCTGTTTTAGATGTGGAGTGAGTAAGTTGCTGATTATGTACGTTCCACCCCTTTTCCCCATCGCTGGCCTATATGATATAGTCAAAATCTGTTTATACTTAGGACATACTTCTTAAAAGGTCTCTGGTTCTGGATGATGAGCAGACATCGAGATTTTGGACCCGATAGAATAAGTTTACTACGTCCATACTATAGGCAGCTTTTTCGTTGTGTTAGAGGGGGATGGGAGTCGGCAGAAGAAGAGACATGTATACATGAAACCAAGTTCAGTCTAGTCTGCTGGTGCTGTACAGTGACGTTCTAAAAAAAAGGCAACTAATGTATCAAACATTAAAATAAAATGATTGTTAGAGGAGGAAAATTCTATAGGATCAAAAAATTAATCTTTACATAGATCAAAATAAAAAACCTATCATGCGAAATTTTCAAAATTAATTAATATGCATTTTCTTTCGGCTTCTGTCATAAGCACAAGTGCAATACTTACTCAACATAATAATTCTACACAATATACACAACTTATGATGTACAATACATGGTACTGTTACAATGTAGCCTACTACAACACACATTCTGAAGGTCTCAAAACTAAACTTTCTTCGGTAGTCGGCAAGACATAGTTTATATTGGGAGAAGCTGCGCTCTACATCACATGATGTAATGATTTATTTTAGTAGGTTATTTTACGACGCTTTATCAACATCTTAGGTGATTAAGCGTGTGAGTGAGATGAAGATGATAATGCCAGTGAAATGAGTCCGGGGTCCAGCACCGAAAGTTATCCAGCATTTGTTCATATTGGGTTGAGGGGAAAAGCCCGGAAAAAACCTCAGCCAGGTAACTTGCCCTGATAGGCAATCGAACCCGGGCCACCTGGTTTCGCGGCCAGACGCGCTAACCGTTACTCCACAGGTGTGGATGATGTAATGAATGCAAAACGAAAAAACACTAAGTCGTTGAAATCTATCTTCACTACCCCAGCAGTGTCCGTAGGCTTCTTCCCTGCTAGCATGTCTTTTATGTCACAGAATATCGCATATATTCTTAGACTAATCACATAGATCACTACATGCACAGATCAAAACTAGACTACTAGCTATCTCCTGTCCTCTCTTCTGATAAAGTGAACTAGGTGTACGGGACTGTTTTTATTGTCAGAACAGTACCTCCTCTCCCTACCTTATGCCTATGACTGAGTAAATAAAGCACATGGGACGACAGGTAGGTCGCTACCATCACTGCCCCAACCCACTACAGTCCTGCTATCCAACTTGAAATCGCACTGTTTTCATCTATCGGGTCTAAAGTCTCTAAGTCTGATGAGATAGTTGGTAGCCCAGATACGAGTAATGGAATTTGGTTCGTTATAATACTCGTCATCTCATTGGTCATTAATTCCGCCGTTGTCGTCCTCAACAGCACCGTCTTTACGAAAATAACACAGCGTTCCGGCCCATGAGAATGTCATTTTGAGTTCTTGTTCTAGTAAAGATAATCAAAGTGTAACCAAGGATGTAAATAAAGGGAATACATGCATGACCTTTGTCCGCTCTGAGTACACACACGCAGCACAGGTAGCCGACTCCCGTGTTGAATGCAGGGACCCTTCGTTTGCAAGTGAACGCGACAACCCGCACGTTGCTGGTTATTGATTGGCCTGTCCCCACGACTTATGCGATAGCTACTTTCTCACTCTGAGGACAGCACAAAGGATTCCAATGAGACGCACTCTGATATGTTACTCTTCGTTATGATAACTTCATGTTCCCTGTGTTGGCATTCCATTTAGAAAATTAATTTAGACACTATTGGAAAGAGAACACGAAGATAATGGGGTGAAATGACAGTGATGCTCACAGCTGCAGGAAGAGGGAACTCACGTAATATCCTGCAACGCAGAAGTTTCTAAACTGTGTGTTGTATACCATCATAGACTCGTTCAAAGTTTAGTACAGGTGCAGAGTAAGAATGAAAATTTTCCAGACGAACTTTATAACAAAATTGTTTTCTTTACGTTTAAAAGTTTCAATTTTTTTCCTCTTCTTTAACTTCACTGCTTTGTTCTCACGACTTAATCCCTCTATCGAGAGGATCTTCCATTCTTGTCTTTGGTCTTTCAAAGTCACCATTCTTTGTGCTATTGTAATTTCGACCCTTGTACTATTATCATTATGTACAAGGACATCATTTTATTTTTACTTCAATTTTTATTGTACCTGAGTTTTTGAATGTACTTCACTCCCACCCCTTCTACTAATGAAGTTCAATCATCCTCCACACAGAACCAAGACCGCATATACAGTCATAGTAGCCTTACGGTCATAGTAAACAGTACGTTCCAGAAATATGTCCTCGTTTTCCAGTGACGAAAGAGCTTTCAATATTGAATCATTTTCGCACAGGTACTGTCGTCCATTTGCCTACGTCGTATCCCGGTTTCCCCCACCAGCTTTTATTCGCCAGCTAGTGGCTGGGCTGTCTTAGCTCTTTTCTCAGAACATTAATTTCTGTTAGGAATTGGATGTCTACGTAATATTATACAACTGTTTAAAATAACTTAAATAAAGGGCCTTTTTAAGTAATTAACTGCCACGTGATTTCCTCCCTTTCTACGACCCTACGACATAACCACTTGGACGGACAGTAGATAGTATGTCTAAGTAATTTTATCTTTTCGGATCGGTCAGAAGTGAAGATTGAATTTACAGTACGTAAGGTACCCTTTTATAGAGTAGGTACGGAATTATTTCAACATGAGTTACTAGTACGAAGAACGAAACTAGTGATTGGGAGTAGGTACAATAGTCTATAGTGCGATAATATGCACATTATAACTGAAGCCTGTATCGAAATGAACGGCCACCATTTAAAAAAATGTGTTTAAATATCCATATTATGATTATTTTTCAATTTAACTTCATTCTCTATATTGTACGCTAATGTGCTGTAGACAGTATAATATACACTGCATAATGAATACGTCCACATGAACAGCTCAGTCCGTGAGTAGAAACACTCACTGTACTGTATTTTGATTAAACAAAAACCTAATGAAAATGATCAAACTCAAAAGAGCAATATTTCCTAGTTTACGTAAATGGATGAACTACTTTTCTTCCCTCCTATACCTAGTAAATTGATTTGTTTGTATATTACGCCAATATCATCGAACTCCAGTCGTGGAACGAGGTAGCAAACGGCGTTGATCCAGAGGTATAGCCATGTTAATATTAAAAATGTTAGTAAAAATAAAATGATGTCCCTGTGCAAGTATTCTTACAGTGTAGAAACTCAACACTGATGATGTTATAGTGATATGCAGCTAGCTGTCGCAGAGATATATGAGTTGCACTAGGTCAGGCCTGCAGAACTCATAAGTAGGGGAAATATGACGTCAGCCTCACTCCACTTCTATTGGGGATGATCGCCTTCCGCGTACAGTTCTCTCGCCGTCAAAGGTCCATCAGTGGCGGCATGTAATTTTCAAAAAGGATTGTAATAAATTCAATGTTTTTATAATGCGTTATCTCGTTTCAAGATTTACAATTATGCTAGATTTCCTGTCGGTAGTTTCTTTGAGATTTCTTTGCACTTAACCTGCTTTAGATTTTCGAAAACTTTCCTCCTATCATCACCTACGGAAACATAAATTTATAGCATTTAAGTAATGAACCTTCAAAGTCTCTACTATTTTCAATTCAAAATGAACACAACGAGTGACGTCCTTAATTTAACAGTATATAAATAATCAATATACAGTTCGTAATAATGAATTTACCCGAAAGTTTGTGGATTTCATAATTCTTAATATGGGCTTTGTTGAAATGTGGTTCAATATTGAAATGACGAGTAGAAATAAATTGGATGGGGCACAATAAACAAGCAATTCTTTCGTATTCAACAAAAAAATAATCATATTCCCATTTCCTTTGGAAGTAATATTTCTTTACGGGTTTAGATTTTGTCATGTTCCAGTTCTCTTTAAACTGGAGTACGCTTATTTATCTATCCATCCATCCATCCATCCATCTACCTATCCATCTACCAGCCTGCCTGTCTGTCTGTCTGTGTGTCTGTCTGTCTATTTATTTATTTATTTTATTTATTTGGCTGGAGTGCGTTACAATGTTGAATGACAACATTGACATCCGATCATATAGCTATCACTCACTTATCAACATACAATTTATTTATCGTCCTATTACTAGTAAAACCAGTTAAGACCAATAATACAAGTTTTGTAAAAACAGACATTAAAACTTTATTAATACACGAAAAATCATAATAAATTCTTCAAATAAAATAGTTGGTTTGTTGCCTGCATGCAACATTTCGGACTTATTTCATTTTAGTAGAATACAGAGCACGGAAAGACAAGTCGGGGACTGTACTTAACTTATTTTACACAAAAAGTGGATTTAATCGGCTTTACTATTAATAGGACGATATATACATAGGTACACCTTCTTACATTATATGCAGACATTCACTTTAAAATTTATTTTACATGTATTTTAATTTCATTATTTCCCTCATTCATTTTTCTCTTACTTTTCTAAAGGTATGTTCCTAAGGATTTTATTATCTGTTCATTTGTAATTCTTGATAGCGTATTGTATACCTGCCGCCGCGTTGATGCAGCCGACCGTAACTAGAACGTCATGACCGCACTGGTAGAAAAGGTGGGTGGGGTAAGAAAGGAGAGTAAAGCAGTCGCTCTTGGGAGCTACAGTTCTGCAGGTCTGCACTAGGTGTATGACTTATGTAAATATCTCTGTGCTAATGAAATGCACATAAACTTTGTCAGAATTTTCACAACCCATATGTAAAGTAATTCACAAGTCACATCTATGCTGTACAGTATTATACGACGTGGTATTGCTAAGTTATTAGTAATATAACGTGGAAGAAATTTATATCTCAAAACAAAACTTTATTTATTCAGCACAAGTACATAGCTAGTGTTTTCTCAATGCAAGCTCTTTCACTGCAAACCCAGAACTCTCAAATCTTTCATGTTTCTGTCTTCCTCTTTGTCTCCGCTTACGATCCATATAATATCATAATGTCGACTATCATCTGATATCTCCTTCTGCTCCGAACTCCTCCCGTTCACCAATAATTTCAGTGCAGGCTTCAGCACACAGTATCTTCTCAGCCAGTATCCTAACCAATTCCTTTTCCTCTTTCTGATCAGTTTCAGCATCATTCTTTCTTCACCCACTCTTTCCAACACAGCTTCATTTCTTATTCTGTCTGTCCATTTCACATGCTTCATTTTTATCCATATCCACATCTCAAATGATTCTAATCGCTTCTCTTCACTTCGTCATAATGCCCATCTATCTACCCTATACAATGCCACACTTCACAGAAAGCACTTCACTAGTCTCTTGCTTAGTTATTTTCCCAGAGGTCCGCAGAAGATGCTCTTATTTCTATTAAATGAGTCCTCCTTTGTCATTACTGTATTCCTTTTGACTTTCTGGCAGCAGCTCATCCTACTAGTTATAATACACGCGAAGTATTTCAAGCTGCCAACTTGCTCTACTGTCTCATTTAGTATTTGCATGTTTATTTTCTTTATTTTTCTTCCTATGACCATCGTCTTCGTCTTGTTTGCATTTACCTTCAGCCCATATTTCTCACAGCTGTCATTTAACTCCGTAGCATATCGCTTAGTATCGTCTCCTCTTCTACTAACAACGCCATATCGTTAGCAAATCTTATGTACTTTATTCTTCTTCCTCCTACTTTCACTCCTCCCATGTTCTGAAAATAGTTCTTCACTAAATCCTCCAAGTTGATGTTGAACAGTGTAAGTGGTAAAGGATGGTGTCTTACTCCTCTCTTTCTGTTTATAAGTATGCATAAGGATGTAATTATTTGACTTATTTGAACTGTTGTATCAGTGAAGCGAGGTGAGTCAGTGAAGTTATGGTTTTACAGTGCAGTGAACAGTTCCGATCAGTGATAATTTATAGCGTCAATGAAATGTGTTCTATAGTGTCAGTGAAATGTGTTACAGAGTGTCAGTGAAATGTGTGCTAAAGTGTCAGTGAAATGCGTCATAGTGCCACTACAGGGAATGAGATGAGAGTAAAGTGAAAGACTATTGAAACTTATGTAGGGCCTATATATAATTATGTAGGTTGTATTGTAAAATTAGGTATTTTATTTATGTTTTATTATTATTGTGTTAAATTGTATTGTGTATTCTTATTGTATTGTGTATTCTTATTGTATATGTGTTGTAAAATTGTATTGTGTATTGTAAATTTTATTGTGTATTGCTTATCATTTTATTGTGTACTGTTTATATTGTATATACCACTGCCACCGGGTGCTTGCCCACTTGCAGTGTAAATAAATACATACATACATATTTCCCTTCCTCCTGACATTTCTTATCTTATCCTGACTTTGACTCGTTCTTTCATATAAAGGTTACATAAAAGCATTCTCTCTTTCCAATCCACACCAATTTTCTTCAGAATCCCTATCAGTTTATTATAACCAATTCTTGTCAAATACTTTTCTATGTTCACAAATGCTATATACACTTTTTTATTCTTTTCTAAGTATCTTTCGCCGATTCTTTGTAGTAGTCCAATTGCATCCCTCGTACCTTTTTCCTTTCTGGAGCCAAACTGCTCCTCTTCCAACGGTCCTTCCACCATGCAATATAAATACCCAACTGTTATTCTCAGGAGAATCTAACCTGACAGTGATATCAAGATGATAGTCCTGAACTCGTTACATTTCTTGGCATTATTTTTCTATGGTATTTGGTATTTCACCAGGCGACATATGGACATATTGAGCTAGCATGTGGGACCCCCGCATAGGAAGGAGACTTCAGGGCAGACCTCTGCGCAAATGGACAGACTTCTTCAGAGAACAGGCAGGTCAACAATGGTCCAGAGAGGCAAGAGACAGAAGAAAGTGGAAACTACTCGAGGGACATTTGTGCATAGACAGGAAGTTGTGAAAGGCAGTGAGAGAACCATTGTTAAAGGAATTCAAGTTCTTAGACTTAAATATCACGTCTAATGTCAACTGGCTTATCACGTTAGACAAATAGAGCTTTCCCTTATTTAAGGAGGTCTTTGCCTTTCATGGGACACAATAGGCTATCTTTATCTCTATCTTTCTTATTTGCAGCAACACTATTTCCGTAAAATCCTCAGACCATTTGCCTTTCTCATAATCACCTTTTAATTCAATAGATTTAGCACAACGATCATGAAACAAATCTAATGTATAGCTAATTCGAGATTGAGCTAAGTACAAGGACATCATTTTATTTTTACTAATATTTTTAATATTAACCTGTCTATACCTTTAGAGAACCGGAAACACCGCTTGCTCCCCCCTCCAAGACTGGAGTTCGATGATACTGGCGTAAAATACAAATCACTCTACTAGGTATAGGAAGGAAGAAAATCAGTTCATCCATTTACGTAAACTAGGAAATATCGCGATTTTGAGTTTGATAATTTTCATTAGGTTTTTCTTTAATCAAAGTACAGTACTGTATTAAGAATAAGTGTTTTTACTCACGAAGTGAGTTATCCATTCGAACGTATTCATTATGCAGTGTATATTATACTGTCTACAGCACATTAGCGTACAATATAGAGAAAGAAGTTAAATTGAAAAATAATCATAATATGAATATTTAAACACAATTTGGAAATGGTGGCCGTTCATTTCGATACAGGCTTCAGTTCTTTTGTGAATATTATCGCACTATAGACTATTGCATCTAATTCCAATTGCCAGTTTCGTCCTTCGTACTAGTAACAAATGTTGAAATAATTCTGTACCTACTCTACGTACTGTAAATTCAATCTTCACTTCTGCCCGACCCGAAAATATAAAATTACTCAGACATGCTATCCACTGTCCGTCCAAGTGGTTATGCCGCAGGATTGTAGAAATGGAGGAAATCACGTGACAGTTAATTACTTAACGAGGCCCTTATTTATTTATTTATTTATTTATTTATTTATTTAAATATACAGAATAAAGAATATAATTACAAAACAAACAAGAGAAATAGAAATATAATACAAGGAATATAAAAAGAAGATACAGTAGTATTAACAAAATTTGAGACCGAATGAGCAGCTCTCGTGCTTGGTCGCAGTTCAGATATAATATTAAAATAATAATAATAATAATAATAATAATAATAATAATAATAATAATAATAAAAATAAATAAGTAAAATCAAATAGGAACTAAAAATATAATTACAGCGGCAATGGAATTATATAATATAATATTAACACAAGAGAAGAATAATATCGCACGTGAAAAGTAGGACTAATATATATAAATATATATATATATATATATATATATATTTCAAAATTATAGAATACAAATATAATATAGGTTGATTAATTCATACACATAGGCTATAAATTTATTTAATCAAATTGAAGATATTAACACGTTTCTAATTTTCTTGTTATATGTTAGTGGGTTACATGTTAGAAGTTCTGGGCGTAATTTAGTTAAAGCATTGTACAACCGAGGGCCAAAATTTATGCTATGCTTTAGACCAGCAGATGTGAGACATTTAGGTTCTACTAATGTTGAATTAATATTTCGTCTTGTGCCATAATTGTGTGTCTGTAATACAAACTTATTACGATTTTTATGATAAAATTTTAACAGCGTATACTTATAAATTTGTTCAATATTAAATACATTAAATTCAGAATAAATTAATTTAGTTGGATAATCGAAACGTTTCTTCAAACAAATTTTAATTATTCGTTTTTGTAGTAAATTTAACGGACTAAGATTAATTTTTGTACTTCCACCCCAAACAATTATACCATATTGAATGACAGACTGAATAATGGCCAAATAAACATTTCGTAGAACTCTAATAGGTAAGTAGCATCGAAGATTAACGAATTTATCAATTGTTTTACGAAGCCTCTTACAAAGATAAGTAATGTGATGAGGCCATTTTAAATTCTGATCAATAATGATACCCAGATATTTGACATACGTGGCTTCTTTCAATGGTGGACATTTACAACTTTTGGGATCTAAACAATTTTCACTGTGTATTATTAGTCTATATTTATCGCTAAATTTTAAATTTTGAACACTGGCAGCTGTTAACGAAAAAGGAACTAAAGTTTTATTTAAGTTAAATTAAACAGCTGTATAATATTACGTAAACGCCCAATTCCTAAGAGAAATTAATGTTTTCAGAAAAGAGCTAAGACAGCCCAGCTATTACAGAGGGGCGAGCAGAAGCAGGTTGGGGAAATCGGGATGCGACGTAGGCAAACGGACAGTACCTGTGCGAAAATATGATTCAATATTGAAAGATCTTTCGTCACTGGAAAACGCGAACATATTTCTGGAACGTACTATACTCAGTAACTCAGTACTGCTTACTATCTGCGGTCTTGGTTCTGTGTGGAGTTGGAACTTCCTTAGTAGAAGGGGTGGGAGTGAAGTACATTCAAAAACTCAGGTACAATAAAAATTGAAGTAAAAATAAAATGATGTCCCTGTATAATCTATATAATTTAAAATTTTGTGTTAAATATCTCAATGTATTATTATTATAATTATTATTATTTTGTTATTATTGTTTTATTATTATTTTGTTATTATTGTTTTATTATTATTATTATTACTATTATTATTATTATTATTATTATTATTATTATTATTATTATTATTATTATTATTATTCGTACTCACGAAAAACTACTTCCATAAAATTCAATTATTCTCTTAATAACGTCTGTATTATTTGGAAAAATTCTATTAAAGATCTTGGTATATTACTTGATTCTAAATTATATTTTCGTGATCATGTTCAATATATTTATAATCATTCAATAAGAATGCTTGGTTTAAGAAGGTATATAACTTATTCTTTTTCTACTCCTGCGTTTCTATTAATTCTATACTATATATTTTGTCTCAATCTAAACTTGAAATGCGTCTGTAGCCTGGAATTCCATTACTTCAACTGTTTCGGTGAAATTGGAAAATATTCAAATAAAATTTATTTTCTTATGTGCTTTTCTATTTATACCCAATTCCTCTGACTTTAATTATGAGATTACCTGTAAATATTTTAACTGTTGTAGCCTTTATTCTAGACGTCAAAATCTTGATTCTCAATTTCTTTTTGCAAAGTTATCAAGGGTGATATTGATTGTGAGTCTATCATAAACAACATCAGCCTTCGTATTCCTACAAAAGGTTTAAGATTTCAAAAAAAAATTTACAACAGAAATTCAGAATCTCTTTCTCCAGTCTATAGATGCATAAAATATGCCAATTTGCAAGTACAGTTTCGTTTATTAGTATTTACAGTCCTTGTTCTCAATTTTATTTATGTATGTTTTTCTTGATTTAAGATATTATTTATTTATTTTTGCACCTTTGTATCTTCTGTTTGTGTATTGTGCTGAACTACAATTGGCCTCTGGTTGTTGTTCAGCACACAAATATAAATAAATAAATATTATTATTGCTTTTATATTTATGATTATTATTGTTATCATTAATTATTATTATTATTATTATTATTATTATTCACTTACAAATGGCTTTTAAGGAACCCGGAGGTTCATTGCCGCCCTCACATATGCCCGCCATAGGTCCCTATCCTGTGCAAGATTAAGCCAGTCTCTATCATCATACCCCACCTCTCTCAAATCCATTTTAATATCCTCCCATCTACGTCTCGGCCTCCCTAAAGGTCTTTTTCCCTCCGGTCTCCCAACTAACACTCTATATGCATTTCTGGATTCGCCCATACGTGCTACATGCCCTGCCCATCTCAAACGTCTGGATTTTAAGCTCCTAATTATGTTGGGTGAAGAATACAATGCGTCCAGTTCTGTGTTGTGTAACTTTCTCCATTCTCCTGTAACTTCATCCCGCTTAGCCCCAAATATTTTCCTAAGCACCTTATTCTCAAACACCCTTAACCTATGTTCCTCTCTCAGAGTGAGAGTCCAAGTTTCACAACCATAGAGAAGAACCGGTAATATAACTGTTTTATAAATTCTAACTTTCAGATTTTTGGACAGCAGACTGGATGATAAGAGCTTCTCAACCGAATAATAACACGCATTTCCCATATTTATTCTGCGTTTAATTTCCTCCCGAGTGTCATTTATATTTGTTACTGTTGCTCCAAGATATTTGAATTCTTGCACCTCTTCGAAGGATAAATCTCCAATTTTTATATTTCCATTTCGTACAATATTCTGGTCACGAGACATAATCATATACTTTGTCTTTTCGGGATTTAATTCCAAACCGATCGCTTTACTTGCTTCAAGTAAAATTTCCGTGTTTTCCCTTAATCGTTTGTGTATTTCATCCTAACATATTCACGTCATCTGCATAGACAAGAAGCTGATGTAACCCGTTCAATTCCAAACCCTGCCTGTTATCCTGAACTTTCCTAATGGCATATTCTAGAGCGAAGTTAAAAAGTAAAGGTGATAGTGCATCTCCCTGCTTTAGCCCGCAGTGAATTGGAAAAGCATCAGATTATTATTATTATTATTATTATTATTATTATTATTGCTATTATTATTATTTTCATTATTATTATTATTATTATTATTATCATCATTATTCTCTCTGATGTTAACCCCTGAGACACCGCAGAGGTTGTGCTCATTATTATTTTCGAGCATTTAGCAGGTTACCAACTTCTTAAGATCGGTGTTTCAAGGCACCCGGTGCTCTTGTCTGTTTAACCAGCAGCCTCGACTTACTCGTAATTTGTTTCACAATTTTACTTTCTCGTGCATCTCAGAGCCGTTGAGTGTTTGGCTTTTTAATTAAAACTCGGACACAGAGTTGCTTAGTGAAGGGTTTGTAGAGGGATGGAGGACGAATTGCAGTACCTCCACCGCGTCGTGTTTGTCACGCTTTGCCATGCTCGTCACTGTGACGAAAACTTTCTTTCTATCAGCGAGTCCACACCACTTCCTTTCTCTGGACCAAAATTTCTTTCACTGTCGGGTCTCTTGCAACTTCCGCACTCTGACTACAGAATTCACATTCTAACTTCACGCTCGAGAGAAACTACTAGCACACTTTCTTTGTTATGAACTAGCCCTACATTTCACACTCAGTGCGATTGTGTTTTCAAACACATTTTGTTGCTAATACCTAAGTATATTAAATCGTTAGGACCTTCCTCAGTAAACCTATCTATAAGCTTTCCACGCATGTAAGAAAGAATTCATTATAAAAAAAAAGATAGTGACAGTGGATTCACATAATCCGAAAAATTGCTAGAATACATCTATTTTATTGTTATATAATTCTAGTTGCTTTTTCGTAGGGACATGACTCCGTGGTTGTTATTTTACATCCATTATAATTATTTCGTTGAATTCTTCGTGGAGAAATTAAGGTTAGCTTTAAAATTTCATGAAAATATATAGGTACCTTACTCATAGTCGTATCAAACTTACATAGTACCGTTATAAGGGACATAATTTTATTTTTACTAACATTTTTAATATTAACCTGCCTATACCTTAGAGAACCGGAAACACCGTTTGCTACCCTTTCCATGGCTGGAGTTCGATGATACTGGCGTACAACACAAACAAATCACTTTACTAGGTATAGGAGGGAAGAAAAGTAGTTCATCCATTTACGTAAAGTAGGAAATATCGCGGTTTTGAGTTCGATAATTTTCATTAGGTTTTCGTTTAATCAAAATACAGTACTGTATTAAGAATAAGTGTTTTTACTCACGAACTGACTTATCCATGCGAACGTATTCATTATGCAGTGTATATTATACTGTCTACAGCACATTAGCGTACAATATAGAGAATGAAGTTAAATCGAAAAATAATCATAATATGTATATTTAATCACATTTTTAAAATGGTGGCCGTTCATTTCGATACATGCTTCAGTTCTAATGTGCATATTATCGCACTATAGAGTATTGTACCTAATTCCAATTACCAGCTTCGTTCTTCGTGCTAGTAACTCATGTTGAAATAATTCTGTACCTACTCTATAAAAGAGTACTTTATGTAATGTAAATTCAATCTTCACTTCTGCCCGACCCGCACAGATAAAATTACTCAGACATGTTATCTACTGTCCGTCCAAGTGGTTATGCCGCAGGATCGTAGAAAGGAGGGAAATCACGTGACAGTTAATTGCTTAACGAGGCCCTTTTATTTAAGTTATTTTAAACAGTTGTATAATATTACGTAAACGTCCAATTCCTCAGAAAGTAATGTTTTCAGAATAGAGCTAAGACAGCCCTGCTTTTACAGAGGGCCGTGCAGAAGCAGGTGGGGGAAATCGGGATGCGACGTAGGCAAACGGACGGTACCTGTGCGAAAATATGATTCAATATTGAAAGCTCTTTCGTCACTGGAAAACGCGAACATATTTCTGGAACGTACTATACTCAGTAACTCAGCGGCCTTGATTCTGTCTGGAAAACAGTTGAAACTTCATTAGTAGAAGGGGTGGGAGTGAAGTACATTCAAAAACTCAGGTACAATAAAAATTGAAGTAAAAATAAAATGATGTTCCTGTATAAACTTCTAGTGGTCCGCATTGTTCCGAGGAAAAACAAGATATATTTTCAAGTTATATCTGAATTAAACTTAATTTTATTAACTTCTCTCGTAATTTGTGAGACGCATAATTTAACAGGAATGAGATCGTCTGAAGGACTTCCCTTAACTTGCAATCTTACCTATCTAGCAGATTCTTTTAGCATTTTAAACTCCGCATACTAGAACATAGTTTACACTTTCATCTGCGGTGTCGCCATTTTGACAATCGATACAATCTACGAAAAGAAACCGTGTCTGCGCACCATATATATTCTTAAAATGATTACTAGTCTGTGTAGCTCTACTGATGAATTGTATATAGACCTACTGTAAATTGAATGGTAGTATGTATAGCTCAACTGATGAATTGTTTATGATTATAAATTGAATTAATCTACTAGATATTAATTGCACAAATTTGTATAGCTTAATGAAAGTATGCTACTTTGTATTGTATATATTTGTATAGTTTTGGCCGATGAATTGTATATGGTTTAAAATGAATAGTAATCTATATAGCTCTACTGATAAATTGTTTGTGTTTGTAATTTGAAGTAGTTTGCATGAAATGTATTATCAATTTCTGTATATCACAACTGGTTGAATTGTTTATGCCTTAAATTTAATTAAATTGTTTTGTATTATAATATAGCTCAACTTATGAATGATCGTTTGCGTTTGTAAATTTAATAATCTGATTGGCTATGTATTGTATACTTTTAGTAGAGCCATCGATGTAGCTCAGTCGGCAGACTCGCTGGACTGCTGATCCGGAGCTGCGTTCGGGCTTGGGTTGGATCCCCCTTTGGACTTTGGTTTCTTCGGAGGTTTTCCTCAGCCGTGGGACTGAAGCCGGATGGTCTATGGCGAGTCCTTGGCATCAACCCCTTTGATTTGATTACCCCTTTGATTTGATTACCTGGTTGGGTTTTTCCGAGGTTTCCCCCACCGAAAAGGCAAATGCCGGGTAATATTTTGGCGAATCCTCGGACCTCATCTCATCTCACTACATCTCGCCAAAATGAAAAAAAAAAAAATGTAAAAAAATTGTACAAAATTGTAGAAAATTACTAAATTGTAAAACTATAAAAATTTGTAAAAATTGTAATTGTAATATTGTAAAATGTTGACATGTTCCACATCTTGAAGCTTCATTGCTCATGTAAGATCTATGGAATAAAATAAATGAATGAATGAATGAATCTACCGACAGGATTCGAAACTTGTTGAGTTTTCATTTCACGAGCACGAGTTCTACACTTTCAGGGGCGAGCTAAAGTTTTTCTGTATATATTATATTTTACGTTACAATTATTAGCAAAATAATAAATAAATAAATAAATAAATATAAACGTTACCATAAGGTTCTATCTTCAACCGTTCACCAGTCACATACAATTGAAATTAGGTACACTCGAGAGGTCCAACCTGTATTTAATTTCTCTCAGATAACCGTAATATAACGTGAAAAACATTTATATTTATTTAATATTTATATTAAAAACCCAAAACTAAAATTTAATATCCCTAATTAATATTTGAGGAGAAAAATTCGCTCCGACGCCGGGGATCGAACCCGGGTCCTTGGTTCTACGTACCAGGCGCCCTGATTACTGAGCTACGTCGAATTCAATCCACAGCACGGGATCGAATTCTCCTACTTCAGTGTTTCCCTTTGTGGCCTGACTCCAAATTAGGCATATACACGTATGTTGAAGTATATGTCCAATGTCAAATATTAATTGTCAATATTACAGATATTATTCTGTATGACAAATTAATCTATAATATTCTCATAGCTGCTGTGCATATGACTGTACAGATTACTGCGCACTTAACTGTGGAATCCCGGCCAAACAAGTCACTCGGCTGAGTGCGCTCCTAGTATAATGGCAGTTGACATTGGACATATACGTCAGCACATATATGCCTAATTTGGAGTCAGGCCACAAAGGGAAACATTGAAGGAGAAGAATTCGATCTGGTGCTGTGGATTGAATTCGGCGTAGCTCAGTGGTCAGAGCGCTTGGTACGTAGAACCAAGGACTCGAGTTCGATCCCCGGCACCGGAGCGAATTTTTCTCCTCAAATATTAATTGTCAGTATTACAGATATTATTCTGCATGGAAAATTAATAAATCTATAATATTAATATCTCTAGCCATTTATGTTTAATTGACTACATTACACAAATATTTAATGAGTAGTACATATACAGGGTGTATCAAAAATACGTGTACAAACTTCAGGCATGGGTTCCTTACACCAAAAGAAGGAAAAAAGTTCATATGAACATATGTCCCATAATCCTTTGTTTCCACGTTAGGAACTGTTCAACACATTGGTACACTCATAATGTGCCAACACACAAAACTCATAACCAATGCTCGAAATGTCCTCCTCTTGCTTCTAAACATGCGTGCACTCGTCGAATCATGGACTGTCGCACCCTTTCAAATACTCCGGGATGATGTCGAATGGTTTCGCAGGCTTCCATGGCATGTCGATGAAGAGTTTCTTGATCCGGGATGTCTGCTCCATAAACCAATTGTTTAAGGTGCCCCCAAAGATAAAAATCCAAAGGATTGAGGTCGGGAGAACGTGCTGGCCATTGAACTGGTCCTCCTCTGCTTATCCATCTGTCATGGTAGACACCAGTCAGTGTATCTCGAACAAGGCGACTAAAATGTGCTGGAGCCCCATCATGCATGAACCACATGTTTTGTCTTATGTTCAGAGGCACATCTTCGTGCAGTAATTCTGGAAGAGTGTTTTGGATAAAGTCCCTGTAGATAGCACCTGTAAGACGTGCTGGTAGAACGTATGGACCTACCAGACAGTCACCTACAATTCCAGCCCACACAATCCTAAATTATTGCTGATGTCTAGCCTGAAATACAGCACGAGGATTACGATCTGCCCATATGTGTTCATTGTGGAAATTGGTAATTCTATCTCTCCCAAACGTTGCCTCGTCTGTAAACAAAACTGATAAGACAAACAATGGATTGGCTATTTGTGCTAGAAACCATCGGAAAAAGTTCTCCCGTGGTGGATAATCGGCAGGCGAAAGGCCCTGCACACGTTGCATATGATACGGATACAAGAGTTGCTCGTGAAGTACCCTCCATGCTGTACTGTGTGATGTACCAGTTGCCACAGCCAATTGTCTTGTACTGATGCCTGGATCGTCTTCGACACAGTGTAAAATGCCTTCTTCGAGGTTCGGCGTACGAACAACTCTTGGTCTTCCTCGATCACCAGTCTGTGGTGCAACGGTTCCTGTCTCAGCAACGCGACGATACACAGCAACAAAGGTTTGATGATTCGGTTGTCTTCGGTCTGGAAACGCCATCTGATACAGCCGTACAGCCTCGCGTCCATTACCATTCGCGCGACCATACATAAAAATGATGTCAGCCTGCTCACGAAATGAATATCGTCCTGCCATGGTTGAACGAAACACGTTAACTCACTCCACGTTCACAAATGCAACGTTGAAGACCGACTAATGACAAATGACACATGTAAACAAGTCTCCATGGCAACACTTCGCCATCTGCAGTCCATTTCTGATACAACGAATCACAGCCTTCTATGAATGAGTGCATAAAGAAATGAAGTTTTGAGGTTGGACCTCGAAGGCCGTTGAACGCAAACGTTTAGTAATAAATGAATAACGGGGAAACAAAGGATTATGGGACATATGTTCATATGAACTTTTTTCCTTCTTTTGGTGTAAGGAACCCATGCCTGAAGTTTGTACACGTATTTTTGATACACCCTGTATATATGGAATGCCTAATTTTTTTAACGTTTCAGAGGGTCCGCCAAAGTAAGGTATGAACTTTAGGGCTCAGTGACACCCAAAAGGTTTTGAACTACTGCTCTAGCCGAAGGAGATTGATCCACAGTTTCAACTCATCGAATTCCGTTTAAATATTAAGTTTCCATCTCCCTATTGGAATTGTGCCCGCGGGAATTACAACCAATACTCCAGCAATTATAGTAGCTGAATTAATTAAACCATGTTATATCCTAAGGAAAAAACAGCTTACAAATTATTAAAGAGGACAGTCCTTATCAATTTAGACTGAATAATAAAATATTATACGCCATGCGACTTGCAGCTACGTGATTGTAATACACTATCTCTCGTGTTTCAAATAGTTGACCGTTACAAGGTAATAACCACAGTCTAGTTTCTAGTACATACAGTCACGAAGCTCAATACGTAGGGAATATGCATCCAATGACAGTTGAACTTTAGTTGCTAGCCATTAGGATCGCTCCTATCGCCTCATCTCAGACAATGCGAAATACAGGGTGCGTCAGAAAGAACGGATGGATTTCACATGGCAAGAAAATTGTAAAGATTCATCAAATCAAAAATTTATTGTTATCAACATATTCACCAATACATGCAGTTTATTTATGGAAAACAACATTATCCATATGATGTCCTTGGCTTTCAATACAGGCATCGAGGCGTTTTCTGATGTTCGCCATCACTTTCACAGTCATAGCTGGTGCAATTGCCACGATTTCTTCACGAATCGCTGTCTTCAGTTCGTCCAGTGTATGTGATCGATGTTTACAAACTTACGCCTTCAAATGGTCCCAAAGAAAGAAGTCGCAGGGCGCGAGATCTTACCGTAGCCTCGGACAATCTCAGTGCAATAGAATTTCGTCCAGGTGATTTCTTCTTTAATGTTGAACCTGTGATACGAAATGAAGCCACCCACCGCAAAATTGTATTCCGAGTTGGAATCCTAGCGTGACATCCGATGTCGAAATGAGTCCTGAGTGGCGATCACAGACTCTTCATTTTTCAAAAATGTATCTACGATGAAAGCACGTTGTACACCAGACCAACACCATATTCTCAACTGAAACTGCATTCTATGGCTGACCCAACAGTCGTGGTCCCCCTCACTATATCTCTCTCCTCGTTGCGTATCGATAGTTTGAAATCCATCCGTTCTTTCTGACGCACCCTTTAGTACCGGCACAGTCTATTGTTCCTAGTACTCTCAGTTGCTAAGAGCTTGGAGCGCTGTATCGCGACAAATGCAAAAATTCACCTCAAGCTTCGTGACTGTATGTTTTATTTTTTTTTTATTTTAGTAGGTTATTTTAAGACGCTTTATCACCAGCTTAGGTTATTTAGCGTCTGAATGAGATGAAGGAGATAATGCCGGTGAAATGAGACCGGGGTCCAACACCGAAAGTTACCCAGCACTTGCTCATATTGGGTTGAGGAAAAGCTCCGGAAAAACCTCAGCCGGGTAACTTGCCCCGACCGGGAATCGAAACCGGGCCATCTGATTTCGCGGCTAGACGCGCTAACCATTACTCCGCAGGTTGGACTCTTGACTGTATGGTATTAAAATGTGGTATAATAACCTTTCATTGTCTTCGTCACGTGGCGTAGCTCAAGATTAAGGAATTGCACTCGTGGTCTGAATGCAGCGCTCCGATTATATAGTTTGGTTTTTCCTGAGATTTTTCCTCAGTTGTAATCCGAGTGAATCGGCTTTTTTTTTTAAAAAGGGCGTAAGTCCGAAAAACTAAATTTATGGGATATCAGAAAAAAACTATTTTGCAGGAATACTATCGGAAATTCCTGTTATTATTCGGTTGAGAAACTTTTGCCATCCAGTTCTGCTCTCAAAAAACCTGAAATTCAGAATTTATAAAACAGTTATATTACCGATTGTTCTGTATGGTTGTGAAATTTGTACTCTCACTTCGAGAGAGGAATACAGGTTAAGGGTGTTTGAGAATAAGGTGCTTAGGGAAATATTTGGGGCTAAGAGGGATGAAGTTACAGGGGAATGGAGAAAGTTACACAACATAGAACTGCACGCATTGTATTCTTCATGCGACATAATTAGGAACATTAAATCTGACGTTTGAGATGAGCAGGGCATGTAGCACGTTTTGGCGAATCCAGAAATGCATATAGAGTGTTAGTTGGGAGGCCAAAGGGAAAAAGACCTTTCGGGAGGCCAAGACGTAGATAGGAGGATAATATTAAAATGGATTTGAGGGAGGTGGGATATGATGATAGAGACTGGATTAATCTTGCTCAGGACAGGGACAGATGGCGACTTATGTGAGGGCGGCAATGAACCTGCGGGCTCCTTAAAAGCCAGTAAGTAAGTAACTATCTGGAAATAAATAATTCCGGACATGTGGGCTGATAGTCTAGTTTAAGTTTGTTGATTTTTAAAGTAAGTATATGCGTTATGCGTTTACTTAAGATTTTATTGATATTTAAAAAATGAAAAAGGTCACTCTTTTAAAAATAATATGTAACAAATAAAAACAAATAAAATGTGGATGTTTTTTAGATATTGTTGAATTAGTACTTTAATAAAAATCATATAAACCAACAAACAAAATTTATAATAATGATAAATGAAACAAAAATAGGAAAATATCATGAATGATAAAGAGAAATCGGTCTTTTCACTTGGGATGTACTGTTTTTCAGTAAACATACCTTGCATTGCTGTCTGTAATATGAAGTTGCGATAAGTATATCGTGAAACGTTTTATCTACATTGATAAAAAATTACTTTTTTAATAAACGCAATATTGTATAATTTTTATTAGTTTTGAATATGTGTTTTGTGGAGAGACGATTGTATTATTATTATTATTAATATTATTATTATTATTATTATTATTATTATTATTATTATTACTACTACTACTACTACTACTACTACTACTATTACTACCACCAATATTAGTTTTGAACACAATAGGTTATTCTTTATAACAGAAGAACAGCAGTAGTAGGAGAAATAAACAAATAGGTATATTTTTAAAATGACTTCAAACGAGAATTCAGATAGGGAAAGTGCCGCAAATCCTTCAATTGAATGTTTAGTACCATCGAAATCCCGTGTAAGATATGAAGTGGGATATAAAAAATTTGAAGATTGGTGTTCCAGCAAAAATGTGTTGTACACATTACGCAACCAGTTAGGTAATAGCATAAATATTACCTAACTAGTTGCGTAATAGAAGTATCATTACCTAACTGGTTGCGTAATGAATGTGTTTATAACATTTTTATCAGTGATGTAAATTCCACACTACATAATGAAAGTGGATAAACATAATATATTTCATTACAGTCAGCTGTTACCTTAACAGTTTCAAATAGAAATACAATTTTGTATACTTTGAAACCTCATATTATGTAGTCATTGGATTATGTCCAGTAATCAGCTGAGTTTCCTTATACGGACAGCTTGGAGGAGTTGGAATGGAATGGCATTTTCGGGAGGGAGGAACTTCGACCCCTCACTGCGAACTTTCACCCTCAAACTGAGCGTATGAACTAAGACAATAAATTACACAGTTGTTACCAATTCTCATTCCACTGTTCTTTATTAAATAAAATTCTACTGTATAGTTAATTTGTCTTTCATTTCACAACAAACTTCTACCTCAAATCCCTTACTGTCCAACACGGATCCACGAACATAAAGCCCCGCGGGTATGTCACCGACACAGACTACCCCAATAAAATTTTATTAACGTCCTTTATTGTATCTAAATGTCCCTCGTTCTCAAATTCCGTATATACTCTGTTTTGCATAAACTCCTTCCCTTTTCAGAATGTTTTCGCAGTAATTGGATGTAACGTTTCACAGGCAGGGGGTTATTTACATACATATTTCCGTCCCATTTCTCTCACATATTCTTTGTTTTATATCAGAGTTATGGATATTTTATGATACGTTGTTCTAGGAAACAGAAAACACCGTACCGGAATATTTTCGCTATAAAAGTTGTAATAACGTCAACTTCACACTGTGATCAGAGAATAAACAGTTTCAGCAATGATTTCATAACCGTTTTCCATTCTGAATGGATCTCACCTCACCGTTGTACGATCGAGAAAACATTTACATTTAAATTTTATGAGTCGTTCAAAAACAGAGAAGCTGTTTAGCGAAATTCCATATGCTACATAGGAACCCATAGAGATCTTAACAACAATTAAGCCGAGTAGAATTTTTTATGCACATAGCCGGTGTTTGATGGTAGATTTTCACGAGATACTCCCTTTTATCCTATTAACATTGCACCATTACTCCATCATCATCGTTTATGTAGTTCGCCTCCAATATTGCACCGAAGACAACGCTAAACCGATGACAAAAAGAATCACAGCTTCGACGCTTCACTCCTATGAAACCGAAACATAATAAAGGCAAATGCCATATTGCAAATTTACTTCCCATGATACATCATCGCCTCAATTACCAATACAATAAACATTAATCAGCATCTATAATCAGTTACATGAATACAAGTCATCTACAATACACTGTAGAAACAGGAACTCAACAAGAGTAAAAACGGCCTACTGGTATACCTAAACATTCTAAACACACGACATGACCACAGATATTAAAGCGTGTATAAATACACTTAAAGAAAAAAAGATGCACACTGAGGTCAACATAAAAAATTATCTTCGTTCACAGTCCAATCTATATTGACATTAATTTGGAGCGATTTCTTAAAGTATGAATTCAACACTAATGTAGAAAATTGTTAAACTAATTATCCTTGCACCAAAAACAGATGTTCTCTGAACCAAATGATCCTATTTTAATTATTTTATATAATAAGAATTAAGAAACATGTTAAAGGAATTATCTTTGCACCAAATGAGTGCTCAGTGGACAAGAATGATCGTATATTAATTATTTAAATACAATTTCAATCAAGTAACATGTTAAACGATTTATCCTTCTAAGAAAGAGGATTGTTTCCTGGACCAAATGTCTATTTTAATTATGTAATTACTTTATATTTATTTTTAACAAGTGTAGCGAAGGGCATGAGTATGGCTAATTTTATATAGCTGCATTTCTTTTTCTCACGTATTTTAATTTTATGGCATAAGTAATAATCATAGAAGTTCGTTTCGTAGGGAGAGACGGAAGAATACAGTACCTCTGATCACGAACCGGATTGTACTCTAACGCACTGGTAAACAAAACTCAATACGCCACCTCACTCCATCTATACTCCGTTGCACTGTTAACTTCACTTCATTCTTAAGTTGTCTCGGATCCTAAGCCTGGTTATTGTACCATCTCATCATTACAAATATTCCGCCAGATGGCAGTAGTGTTCTCTTGTTACCAGTTGTACCTACTATACAATCTTCAATGAACTCTATGGATGACTGCTAATCAAGAAGGCTTTGTTGATTCAGTTTCATTTTTGTTAAAACAGTTGCATTCCACTTTAATTATCAATTTGTATTAAACAGTCTCTGATACGTGACTATCCATAATCCAAACAGCAGACGTTATAACCAGGCTTCGGCCTAGGGACACAGAGTAACCAGTATGAGGTTTAGAGTACGCGGAGTATAAATGACGTCATGACCCTGTGGAGGGGTGACTGCAACAGCACAGGTGGGTCCGTAATGTGCATTACCGTTGTGTGTAGGCCTATTGCTGCTTGGCTGCGGTACGTGTAACAGGCTTCGGCGTAGGGACACCTGATTGAAGGTTACAACTCACGTTAATACTTTAATGGTAGACATTTATTGTCTACACTAGGAATGTACTGTATATACTGCATCTGTACAGAGTCAAATATATTTTGTGCCGTACTGTGACGGACTGTTTACATATTGAGACACGGAGTAACGGCGCGCTCCAACTCCCACTCCACTCGACCAACACAACACTATCGACCGTGCGTTCTGAACTTCATGCGTTTCTGTGCCCACGACCGAAGCCTGGTTATAACATAATCTAAATAATATAAAAAGATAAATTATACAAATTTTTAAATTAAGAATGATGAAATAAACATGATTCCAACATCGCAAGATGAAGATTACATTTGTAATGTTCATTCCCACCCATAAGCAGTGCTGACTAGATCAGACGCTATGGACAGTACTCTATAACAGAGTCGCCAGTATGAAAGGATGATTCCAAGCCTTTAGCGTGAGACGTACTCAATAGCTCAGTTGGTAGCTCGCCTGACCGGAGTACAGGAAGTCGCAAGTTCGAATCCTGCTCGAGGTTGTGAAATTTTTCTTTCATATCATGGCATGATTGTGACTATAAAGTATTTAAATTCATTCATAAACATGATTCATTTTAAAAGGTACAGTTATTGAGAGTACAATGTTGGAAAAAAAAACAAATGCTAGGGAGGTGATAGGAAGAAACAAATGCTAGGGAAGTGATAAACAAATGCTAGGGAGATGAGAAAAATTGTAGGATAAGCAGCCATGATTCGTTGAAACACGCTGTTTCGTACCGTTTTATTGGTGAAAAGTAGTATGGCGTAGTAAAAGTCATAGAAAAATTCTTGCAGGGATCATACAAGTGCAAATTAAAGAAGCCATTTTAAGTGAAGTTTAAATACAATCGTGCGGGCAGTAGTTATGGAAGTCGTACGTGAATATTAAAAGGTATTTTATTACTTTATTTCGAGTATATATTCGAGGTAGACGATTCATGCAATCGTTGGGACTTCCTTATACCCCCTGCCAAATTTATTTTATTTCTTTTGTAGTCTACTAGTGAATAACCCAACCTTGACCTGATTAAGTCCATTTCATTAGTCTTAATTCTACTCCACTGTATAAAATTCATGCGACACAGAGGTCATTCGTGCAATGTTATTAAATCTTTTTGTGACTTTAGCTTTTGTTGTGCAAGCAATTTAATTTAAAATAGCAAACAAATCATTTCATATTCTCTAGTATGATTTCTCTCTTGTTTAGCTTGTCATCGTATATGATGAATAATGGAAATTAAATGTTTATGCACACGCAAACTTTCTGTCAGTCTGGTACAAAGTAATTTAAAACTTAATTGAAATCACGAAACAGTTGTACAGTATACTCAATTTTAATTATTAATTTAAATTAATTATCTGTCTTTCAATTATGAAGTGATGCAGCTGTAGGCAGTAATCATATTTCGATAGTCATCCAGAATGATGCTTGATTATGAAAATGGTACATCCGACGTCAGAATTAAAGCTAGAATAGGATTGTTACCACTATTTCTCCACAATTGATACTTGATCCCAATACTTGCCTTAAGGCTTCGATACTCGCTATTCGATTATTTTTTAAAATTATAATTTATTTAACGACGCTCGTAACTGCCGAGGTTATAGGTATCAACGTCGCCGGTGTGCCGGACTTTTGGCCCTCAGGAGTTCTTTTACATGATAGTAAAACTACTGACATGAGCCCGTCGCATTTAAGCACACTTAAATGTCATCGACCTGGGCCGGGATCGAACCCGCAACCTCGAGCACAGAAGGTCAGCGCTATACCGACTACGCTACCCAGGCCGATTATTTGATGCTGCAACTGTAATAGTGTATAGGCGTTTGTTTTATAATTACTTTATTATTTGTATGTATGTATCAATGTACAGACCGATTATTAAATCCTAACAGCTCAGCAACGCGAAAGAGAGGAAGTAATAGGAGTAGTGGGGGAGCTCCGGAGTAGAGATAAGAGCGAGCCTTCAGTAAAGAAATGTAGTACAGCTTAACTGTAGTGGAAACACACCGCTCTATCGCATGCTTGACATCCGATCGCTCTGAATACAAGCGACTGACTAACCCGAACACCCCTTGGCGTAACAATGGATTCGCCTGACTCAGACGCACATTGTCGGCGACTGTCAGGACTAAATAATCGCACTGTATGTATGTATGTATGTATGTATGTATGTATGTATGTATATTGTAAGTGGGCGAACACCCGGTAGTAATAATTAATCATTTTAATTAATCATGTTTTATTTAACGACGCTCGCAACTGCAGATGTTATATCAGCGTCGCCGGTGTGCAGGAATTTTGTCCTTCAGGAGTTCTTTTACATGCGAGTAAATCTAGTGACATGAGCCTGCCGCATTTAAACACACTTAAATGCCATCGACCTGCGTTGGGATCGAACCCGCAACCTCGAGCACAGAAGGCCAGGACTATATCGACTACGCTACTCAGGACGACCACCCGGTGGTAGTGGTAACTTAGTTACACACAATACTTACTTACTGGGGTTTAAGGAACCTGGAGGTTCATTGCCGCCCTCACATAAGCCCGCCATTGGTCCCTATCATGAGTGAGATCAATCCAGTCTCTATCATCATATCTCACCTCCCTCAAATCCATTTTAATATCCTCCCATCTACGTCTCGGCCTCCCCAAAGATCTTTCTCCTTCCGGCCTCCCAACTAACACTCTATATGCATTTTTGGATTCGCTCATACATGCTACATGCCCTGCCCATCCCAAACGTCTGGATTTAATGTTCCTAATTATGTCAGGTGAAGAATACAATACCTGCAGTTCTGTGTTGTGTAACTTTCTCCATTCTCCTGTAACTTCATCCCTCTTAGCCCCAAATATTTTCCTAAGCACCTTATTCACAAACACCCTTAACCTATGTTACTCTCTCAAAGTGAGAGTCCAAGTTTCACAACCATAAAGAACAAATAATTAAAATTAATACACATACGCAATTAATAAACAATTAATATATATGTATGTATGTATATGTATTAACACTACAATTGGATATACACCCGCTGGTAGTGATATATAATATACAATAATATACTATAGATAGAGTAATAAAATTACAGCAATAAAAAAATAAGATAAAAGTAAATTTAAATCTAACTATAAATAAATAAATGCAGTAAACCTAGGACAATGCAATATACAATATATAATTACAATACACAATAATTACGATTAATAATAGTAATTAAAATAACCTAATTAATAAGTGAACCTATTTTCCATTACAACCTACTGTCCGTTACTCAGGAGAAGACGAGCGGAAAGAATGTGACCTTCTTGACTATCGCTGTTGATTATTATAAACATCGCTCAGATAAGCATCCCAGTAGCCAGGTTATTACTCGTGCAGAAAACATGAGTAACAATGCGTATGGAAATTAATGCTAAGTTGAACAGAAGGAGACCTAATGATTCCGCTTACTGCAGTACAAATATTGCACATGTTGTCGTACGTTATCTGTTCACATCCCTTCCTCCTCAGTCCGCTCTCGTCTTCTCCTGAGTCACCGACAGTACATATGTATAGGTTCTACCTAAGTTTCACATCGGTACTAATATTCTTTCACTTCGCTCTCATCTCACTCACTGCACTGGCACTATGACACATTTCACTGACACTATTAGTTATCACTGATCGAAACTATTCACTACACTGTAAACCGTAACTCCACTGACTCACCTCGCTTCACGATACGACATTTCAAATATGACAAACAATTACACTCTTATTGTTCCGTAGAATCATACTTATAAACTACATTAAACTAAAATTTCTAGTCTAAGATCCCCTTACAAGCTATTTTAAACTAATTTACAATTCAAACCAAGGGAATAACTCGTCAGTCTAAGTCAGCGATGTCAGACAGGGACTAAACGGAGCGGAGCGCTCCACTAGACTGGTTGCGTGCTCCGGTGTTTCCATAGACATAAACAAGTTTAAGCTCCGATCTAGCTCCACAACCGGTATTGGAGCTTACAACTCTGACACTACTGGTCTAAGTAAATACTACATGTCACCTTATGTAAGGTAACGTATCTTTTTTCTTTTAATTTACACCTTATTCACAACTTTTTTAAGTGATTATTTAACCTCCTTACGAAAGGACAATCCTCAAAGACCGCTGCAGGTATTGGTTGCAAGGAGTAGTGAAGTGCATTCCATAACCTCTCCTACTCAAAACCCATCCTCACCTTCCCGTAGTGCAACCTGTTTTTAACAAACGAGGCTCGGGGGACCGAGTTATAGCGTATAATTCTTACATCAAAAACGGAGGAAATTTCATTTCAGCATCCTGACGTACCATGGCATACATAATTGTCCCCTAAGTGGTGAAGAGGAGATATGGTGGGTGAAGTTCCCTGACAGTCCTCCCGCCTAAATCATACGGATCCGTCCATCAATGGCAGGTGTGGTCCTCCAAACATAAGAAGAACAAGGTGAATAGTAAGAGAATAACGAAAATACGAGAAGAAGGGACGTTCAAGGAGAATATAATGAAAACAAGCGAAATAGGACAGTAAGTGGAAGACAAGAAAAAAACGGGACAACAAGGAGAACAGGGGACAAGAGGAAGAACAATTGAAATGTAAGCAGAACAAGTATAATACAGGGACATCATTTTATTTTTGCAAACATTTTTAATATTAACCTGGCTATACCTTTGGATTAATGGTTGAGAACCGGAAACACCGTTTGCTACCCTCTTCCACGACTGGAGTTCGATGATAGTGGCGTAAAATACAAACAAATCACTTTACTAGGTATAGGAGGGAAGAAAAGTAGTTCATCCATTTACGTAAACTAGGAAATATCGCAATTTTCAGTTCGATAATTTTCATTAGGTTTTTGTTTAATCAGAATACAGTACTGTATTAACACTTAGTGTTTTACTCACGAATTGAGCTATCCATTCGGACGTATTCATTATGCAGTGTATATTGTACTGTTACAGCACATTAGCGTACAATATAGAGAATGAAGTTAAATTGAAAAATAATCATAATATGGATATTTAAACACGTTTTTGAAAATGGTGGCCGTTCATTTCGATACAGGCTTCAGTTCTTTTGTGCATATTATCGCACTATACACTATTGTACCTAATTCCAATTACCAGTTTCGTCCTTCGTACGAGTAACCCATGTTGAAATAATTCTATACCTACTCTATAAAAGGGTACCTTACGTACTGTAAATTTAATCTTCACTTCTGTCCGATCCGAAAAGATAAAATTACTTAAACATGCTATCTACTGTCCGTCCAAGTGGTTACGTCGCAGCGTCGTAGAAAGGGAGGAAATCACGTGACAGTTAATTACTTAACGAGGCCCTTTTATTTAAGTTATTTTAAACAGTTGTACAATATTACGTAGACGTCCAATTCCTAACAGAAATTAATGTTTTCAGAAAAGAGCTAAGACAGCCCAGCCACTAGACTTTACAGAGGGATGAACAGAAGCCGGTGGGGGAAACCGGGATGCGACGTAGGCAAACGGACGACAGTACCTGTGCGGAAATATGATTCAATATTGAAAGTTCTTTCGTCACTGGAAAACACGAACATATTTCTGCAACGTACAATACTCACTAACTCAGTACTGCATACGCGGCCTTGGTTCTATGTGAAGAACGGTTGGAAGTTTACTAGTAGAGGGGGTGGGAGTGAAGTACATTCAAAAACTCAGGTACAGTAAAAATTGAAGTAAAATTAAAATGATGTCCCTGTACAAGAAGAAAAGGGAAATGCAAGGTGAACAAGTGGAATACAAGAATGATGAGAATACAAGGAGAACAAGGGGAATACAAGGAAAAGGAGAGAAATATAAGGAGAATGAGATGAATACAAGGAGAACGAGGATAATACAAGTGAAACGAGCGGAATGTAAGGAATAATACAAGGAGAAGAGGGAAAATAGAAGGAGAATGAACGGAAGATAAAGAGAGCAAGGAGAAGATTAGGACAGTGGAATACAAGAAGGATAATGGGAGGATTAGGGGAACGGTGAAAAGTCAAGGAGAGCAAGGGGAATACAAGAAGTGTGAGGCGAAACAAGGGAATGAAGAGGCATATGATGAACGAGTAGAATAAAGACAACGAAAGGAGAACAAGGTGAGAGCAAGGAGATCAAGGGAAGTAAAATACAGCAAAGGGAACACAAACAGCATAGGCGAGAGGGGTTTGCATATTTGTATTGTGGTAAATACCGAAGTTACACCCCAATCCAAGTAAAGAGAAGGACATAGTTGTTCGTCAAGGAAGAACTTCGTTGTAAAAAAAAAATACAATTCGCGCCTGTTCGTGTTACATAATTTGGCACGTCTGCGACAGCGAGTTCAGAATATGTGCGTCAGATACGTGTGCAACATCCGACGGTATGATCACATATCACCGTCCTTCGCAAGTCTCTCGTGGCTCCGACTTAAAGAACGTAGAACTTTACACTCTTTGTCTTTACTCTTTCGAATTCTGCACACTTCAACACCAAATTACCTTTCGTCTCGTTTCTCTTATCTATACTCTAACCACGACGTAAATACCAGATCACTTATCTGTGGCACGCTAAGTATACCTCTTCATAGAACATCTTGTTATTCATCATCTTTTACAATATCCACCTCGCGTCAATGGAATTCCTTGTCACAAAGTATTAGGGGCTGCAAGACAATAAACACCTTTAAGAACAGCTTAAAAGATAACCTTATTAGCATTTCACTCCAATCATACTGATTTAAACTATCACTGACTACATTGTTACTTTTTTCTTTAGACATCATCCTGATTGTGCTGTATTTTAATTGTCTCGTAATAATCTCTTTCTATTATCTAATATTATTTGAAATATATTAACATTCTATGTATTTTAGTTTAATTCTGCTACACAGTTTATTTCAGTGTTTAATTAATAGTTCATAGTATTTTGTTGTTTAATTTGTAAATAACTCTTGTATACATGCAACTCTCATCTAAATCAAATTGTTGGATTCTTTGTAAGTTCATGCATATGTATATACACTTTTTGCTGGTTGAGTGGAAGAGAAGGCCTTACGGCCTTAACTCTGCCAGCTAAAATAAATTATTATTATTATTATTATTATTATTATTATTATCCAACAATGTTAATCGCGTTTTAAGAACAAACACAATGTGGCAACACTGACTGGACCGAGAGTCTACCACGTGCTGAAGTTATTTTTAGCTAGAAGTGAAGGCAATAATGCTTGTAATATGCAATATGTCAGGTGCCCTTTAGCGTCCCTATTTTAGCCCATTTAAAAGGATAGTTGAGCGTCGCTCCATGCTCGTGGTATTGAGTTATGATTAACTCTGTAGCCTCGATCCATTTACCGAAATCTCGTTTCCTGGTTAATTATAAGCAACGCACTGTAGACAGCTTGACTATAAATACCACAAAGGAAGTGGCTTCATTCGATCTTAATGTGACGTTTCATAGAGCCGAACACGTCGCTTTACAAAGGACGCTGTGTTACAGAGCGTCAACTATTTACATCGTTTTGAATAAAGGCTTATTGTAGCTCCAGGTTCTGATAGCTTTCAAACGGGGCACATCAAGTGATTTCTCTCTGTGTTACGCGTCTAGCAGTCGGGAAATTCTCAGAATTTCATCTATACGAAGCAGGGGAATTCCTGAGCGTACATAGCCCATTCTGTAATATTTTAACATTCCCTGAATTTGACAGAAAAAGTGCCCTTCAGCCTTCAGAATTGTAGGCCTATCGGCTAGTTTCCTATAACACGCGTAGTAATCTGAGAAGACGTCTACGATTTCTGCAAGTAATTTCTCCGACCCCCACACTGTGCGCTCATAGCTCCGAATGGATTCCTCTGAATAAGGTTTTCCATAAATTCCTACGCCTGTAAATTTTTAGGAAATGTGCGTTAATTCAGTCCCGATCCATAGCAGTATGTGCTTTCACCTTTTGAGAGAAAAGTATTTTGGTTTACACTTTGAATCTTATACGTTTCGATTCAACTTATAGGTACTCCTCGTATGATCAGGATAATATTATAGTACAGAAAACAAATGTTTGCCAACTCTATTCTATCTGTTACGCAAGATTGAGTGATTGAAAATTTATAAATACATAAACAAGTAGATGTTAAAGGCATTTGAATGGATAAATCACCAATAAAACGAAAATTTTGATACGAATTGAGCTCTTCCAACAATATCTGTTACACAATTTCCTGGATCCATTCTTATCTGATTGATTAATTGTTTGGACGACTGATTGATTGATTGACAGCTTAACTGAGTGAATGATTGGCTTATTGACTGACTGATTGATTGGCTGATTCATTAACTGCTTGACTGTTTGATTGATTCCTTGACTGATTGATTAATTGACTTTTTGATTGATTGACTTCTTGACTGACTGATTGATTCAATGATTTATTGATTGACTGAGTGATTGTTGAATTCTTGGCTGACTGATTGATTCAATGATTTATTGATTAACTTATTAACTGCTGATTACTGACTTATTTACTATTGACTCATTGACTTTTTATTGTTATTCCCTTATTGACTGACTGATTATGACTTCTTGACTGATTGGTTGACTGATTATTTACTTATTGACTGATTGATTGACTTCTTGATTGATTCACCGACTTCTTTATTTATTTATTGGTTGATTGATTGTTTACTTGTTAACTGACTGATTGATTTCTTAATTGCTTTATTCGTCGATAGACTTATTAACTGATTATTGACATCTTGACTGATTGATTCAATGATTTATTGATTAACTTATTGACTGCTGATTACTGACTATTGAGTCATTGACTTTTTATTGTTATTCCCTTATTGACTGACTGATTATGACTTCTTGACTGATTGGTTGACTGATTATTTACTTATTGACTGATTGATTGACTTCTTCATTGATTCACCGACTTCTTTATTTATTTATTTATTTATTGGTTGATTAATTGTTTACTTGTTAACTGACTGATTGATTGTTTTCTTAATTGCTTTATCCGTCGTGAGACTTATTAACTGATTATTGACATCTTGACTGATTGATTGATTCAATGATTTGTTGATTGAGTGATTGTTAACTTCTTGACTGACTGATTAATTTCTTCAGTGATTGATTAATTTATTGATTGACTTACTGACCGATTATTTACTTATTGACTGATTGATTTCTTGACTAATTGATTGATTCATTGACTTCTTGATTCATTTATTGGTTGATTAGTTGATTATTTATTTCTTAACTGACTGAAAAATTTGAACATTTAGTTCTGTGGTTTTTGCTTATTGCATTTCGATTATTAATTTTCACTTCATAAACCAACGTCTGTACTGTTTAATGAATAATACAATGCTATTATGTTTATAACGAATTCTTACGTTTTCAGGATTATTGCCTCCTTATTTTCGTACTCTGTCTTCTCGTGCAGACTGTAGGCATGTATCCATTCCCTCCCTCTACTAGCACTCCCCCACCACTTCCAGATCACTGATTGACTGCAGCAGATACAGTACTTGTTTTGATTGGAAGCACGTGTAGTATTCCAGTTCTGTTCTTGTTGTGTTGGTCAGAAGTAGAGGAGAAATAGCGTCATTCCTACGCGACTACTAAGGTAAATATAATACGAATATTTGTAATTATATGTATAGTATGTAATATCTAGAGGCCGGATGTTTAGGCATTTATAACAGCTAAAATAAGCAGGCATAAAAAGCAATAAAGAACGTAAAAAAGGCACAATAAATTTTGTAAAATTCATTATATATTTTCAAAAAGCATAATATATTTTAGCAATAAATTTAAATTATATCAAAATATCTCATATTTTTACATCGTAGTTGACACATGTTGACTTCTCAAATACTTCTTTTCGTCACAACTGTCTTTCCACAAACCTTATAGCACAAAACTGTTCCCTCGGTTGAAAAACATGAGCACCAAATTCACTAACGTAAGGACGTAGTTTGCTTTTCAATGGTTTACTGAATATAGGCATTCTAGCTAACACATCTCATACCTTCTGTCACCCGACGATAACTGACTGTTCCTCACTCAAATTTCTTTCTCCTACAATAATAAACACGTGTAGCAAAAAATTGTAACAGTAAGACTTGAAAATATGAAAGAAAACAATTGAAAATGCTACGTGGCAACTTCTATGAGAACGGGCTTAATATTTAAAAATATAAAACTGATTATTGATATTGGGAAGACATGACAGTATTATATTTGTAACTGTGGATTGTCGATCATTAATCACATTAGACCAATAGTATTAAAGTACGATTATTATCAGATTAAGCACCGAAATAAATTACTTTTATTTATTATTGAAAGTAAAGTCGTCATTGTTCGTATATTTAAATGTCATACACATTACATTACAATTAATTAGAAACTTCCAAATAAACAAGAAATATTGCTTTAAAATGACAAAAATGCCATTTCTTATTGAATTAGTAAGAAAGACCTTAAAAGGCAAAATAGGCAAAATAAAAATTGGCCCTATCACGTTGATTTACCCAAAATCGCATTTATATCTATCAAAATAATGATTTACTTCCAACCACGAAAAAGGCATTTTGCCAAACATTCGGTCTCTAGTAACATCTAATATAATTTTTGTGTAGAGTTCTGAGTTACAGATATCCAAATAACGGCGTTAGAATAATTAATTTAATTAGTAACCTGATTATTACGCACAAAATTATATCCTGTTTCTAAATAGACGTATGGCACTGCTAAATCGACGAAGATGGAATGGAATGGAATTTCGGGACAGGGACAAAATGAGACCTTTTACGATCTATTGCACTAATCTTTGAGCTAGCTGCATTATCAAACCCACACCGGCCAACTACACTAAGGTTCGCTGCTTACCCGGATTTCGAGCAGGAAACCCCACTCGTCCCTAGGCCATCCCCTTTCCTTGCGTCTCTAGCCGGCGTTCGGGGAATGCTATGGAATTATGACGGCATGGAGAGATGTTGATTGAATGATGTAGATTTCTAATATATGGAAAACGGGAGAACCCCGAGAAAACCCTCAACTACGACCTTTCCACCACAAGTTTCACTATGGATTTTTCAATGACTGTGATTCGAACCCGGGCCGCCTGTGTGACAGGCTGAATGTCTGACCATTCAACTACCGTAGGGAAACACTATAGCGTATTAGTTTGTATACAGTGGTATCTTCATTTCATTTAGTGTTCTGCCCAAGGGCAGGTTTTTAACTGCAAACCTAGCATTCTCCAATCTTTCCTATTTCCTGCCTTCCTCCTTGTCTCCTCATATAATCTATAAATCTTAATGTCGTCTATTATCTGATATCTTCTTCTGCCCCGAACTCTTCTCCCGTTCACCATTCCTTCCAGTGCATTCTTCAGTAGACAGTTTTTTTTTCTCAGCCAGTGACCCAACCAATTCCTTTTCCTCTTGCTGATCAGTTTCAACATCATTCTTTCTTCACCCACTCTTTCTTTTTTTTCTGCTTTTCTTTCTTTTATCTTTATTTCTGTCCGTCTTTCTTTCTTTCTTTCTTTCTTTCTTTCTTTCTTTCCGATGTGTTTAGTCTTTTTTATAATGTTGTCTATTATGTAGTTAGGGTAGTATCATTCTTCTGTGATACGTATTTGAAAGTATGCATGTATTTCTCCTGTATAGTCTCGCTTGTTCGTTGTGTACTTCATTACAGAGTTTTTGCCATAACGTGTAATGTCACTTGACCGAATACGGTATATACAATATCGGGTTTTGCCATATAATTAATTTCTGCCCTGTCATCTGTCACCGAATACGATTGAGACAAGCAGAATGGACCAAAGCGTACTGTACATTTCGATTTCGCATTTAAAAACTGCACAACTATACTTAGCATGGTTTTAAGTATTAAAATACTTACTTTGGTGGTATTTGGGCACATTTCGTATTTATCGTGGTTGCGAAAATCTACTGTCTCAGCCACGGCGTGGCTCAGTCGGTTAAGGCGCTTGTCTGCCGGTCTGAAGTTGCGCTCGGGCGCGGGTTCGATCCCCGCTTGGGCTGATTACCTGGTTGGGTTTTTTCCGAGGTTTTTCCCAACCGTAATGTGAATGCAAAGTAAATTATGGCGAATCCTCGGCCTCATCTCGCCAAATATCATCTCGCTATCACCAATCTCATCGACGCTAAATAACCTAGTAGTTGATAGAGCGTCGTTAAATAAGCAACTAAAATTAAAAAAAAAATCTACTGTCTCAGCCACCGGCGTGGCTCAGTCGGTTAAGGCGCTTGTCTGCCGGTCTGAAGTTGCGCTCGGGCGCGGGTTCGATCCCCACTTGGGCCGATTACCTGGTTGGGTTTTTTCCGAGGTTTTCCCCAACCGTAAGGTGAATGCCAGGTAATCTATGGCGAATCCTCGGCCTCATTTCGCCAAATACCATCTCGCTATCACCAATCTCATCGACGCTAAATAACCTCGCAGTTGATACAGCGTCGTTAAATAACTAATTGAAAAAATCTACTGTCTCTAATAATAATTATGTATGTTTATTGAAGTCAGAATTATTACATTACACCTAATAGGCCTGTACATAATGCGATAAGCTAAGCCCATTGTTGAATTGTTGTGAAGTTGTTTTGTTTCTTGCTTTCTACGTTACATTAATTATTGTGTTTTTAAAGGAAGAAATATTTTGATTTTATATTTTACATATTTTGTACTTACTTTCGTAAATTCGCAGCAGTGTCAGATTCCCGCCATAATTTTATAATGTGATCCATATGCTCTTTAATGTCTCGCAGGGAGAAAGATTTTCACTGGTTTTTCATGAATATCTTTCCACAGATTTAAGCTTTCATAGGGATTAGTTGTAATTATTACTTCACGCATAAATATTAAGTCATCATTAATATTGAAACGTAGCTTTTCCTGCCCCATTCTGCTCACGACAAACGAATGGAATTGTCGTATCACCGTATTACGATTTCTGCATTACGATAACGTGATGCATGCGTAGAAACTCGATCATGTGACTTTACAGTCTACCGTAAACGAAAAGAGTCCCATGAACTGATATCTGTAATTTTATTTTCCTGATCTTCCCTTATTTTGCTAGTTTAATTCAAATTTTAACATTCGTGCATCAACGTCTATGTTTCAGTGGTCAGTCATCTCTTATTTGTATTGTCAAACTGTATTACGCTTTAGCATTACTGCTTTCTTAGATACGTATACGTACTTTTTGTACAGGCTGTATTCATTCCCTTCCTACTACTACTAGCACGCCCCACCACTTCTAGATAGAGACTGATCGCTACTGATATTCTTCTTGATAGAAGCTCAAGTTGCATAGCAGCGCTTTTCGTGTTGTGGTGGTCAGGAATGGAGAAGAAATAGCGTCAATCTGATATCAAATACTAAAGGTAATATAATACTTACGGTTGTTAATAATCTTACCTATGAAATGATACATGTCTGAATAACATATAATGTGTCATAAAAATCGTTATTTTGTAGAGTTCCCCGATATGAATGTCGAATGAATGGTTTTAAAAGTTTCCTACTCTGTGAAGTGCTCTTTCACAAACGTTAATGAAAAAGTAGCTTCGGAAAAGTTACAAACAAAGTTGCTAGACACAGATGTGACGTTTGGCGAGCTTGTATCAAAGCTGTGGATCGGTGTTTTCATTGTAGACTAAAGGTACAACCGAGCATTGCAAAAATAAGTTCATGTAGGTTACTAGTGTTCCTACAAACAAAAGATTGTAATTTTCAAGGAAATTCTAGGTTTATTAATTACATACTACGTATGTAACATAGAGTGGACCAGAGTAAAATTTACACAGTTTAAAATCAGCAAAGCTCTTGCTTAGAATACACGAACCTGTTCAGTTATTCATTTACAATAATAAACCTATAAATAGTAGGATAAATAAAGTGAGAAAGAATCTTAATAATTGGAGTAAATATGGAAATAATTTAAACTCATATTCACGATAAAAAGATAATCTCAGCACCAGCGACAGACAGACAGACAGACAGATAGATAGATAGATAGGTAAATGGGTGGGTAAGTGAGTGGGTGGGTGGATGGAAGAAGAATGAATAAAGGAATAAGTGAATAAATAATTAAGTAAACAAGAAAGTGAATAAATAAGTAAATAAATAATACTAGCCTAAATAATAAATGTGTAATTAAATAAATACTTTCTCACTTACTAATGGCCTTTAAGGAATTCAGAGGTTCATTGCCGCCCTCACATAAGCCCGCCATCGGTCCGTATCCTGCGCAAGATTAATCCATTCCCTAGCATCATATCCCACCTCTTTCATATCCATTTTAATATTATTCTCCCATGTATATCTCGGCCTCCGCAAAGGTCTTTTGCCCTCAGGTCTTCCAACTAGCAATCCATATGCATTTCTGGATTCAGTTATACGTGGTATATGTCCTGTCCATTTCAAACGTCTGGATTCATTGTTCCTGGCAATTAAATAAATAAATAAAAATAATAAATGAATAAATAAACAAGTAAATAGATATGTAAGTAATTATGTAAATAAGTAGGCCTAATAATAAATAAATTGGATGGATTAAGGGAGCAAACATTTTTTCACAACATCAGTTTCGAACATTAGCATTAATAAATTTAATAAAACAATAAACATCTGCTTATGAATTATATTTAAAATGATTACATTTTTAAAGTTTGTGTTCCTTGTTTGTTTTTTATATAGTTTACTCGTATTTCCGTGTACTAAAGTTTGTGCTTGTATGTAGATGGAAGTACACCCGAACACGAGCTTTGCTCATACGGGTGCTCCTAACTGTTTATATCTTTATTTAATTTAGTGTAAATAAATATCATATCGAATAAAAATATCGAAATAGCCGAAGCTAGCTTGTGTTCTCTTGGAATAATTTCTATTTCAAATAGATAAGATAATAACTGCCTCCCATTGGAGGTAGCCCAGAAGGACTCAGTATACTCTCCTACATGAATTTTGCAATATTAAATGTTTACATAACTTTTGTACAAAGAAAATTAAAATAAACATATATGAATATAAAGTGAATAAAAAAAAATTAAACAGAGTGAATATGATGACTCAGAATTTGGCAAAAGCGTTTCAAAACTGAAGTTATGATGTCAGCAGTAAGTGTCTGTGGTAGTTCAAAAGTCTTCCTGAAGCGTTCAAAGAACTTGGGAATCACACCACGAGCTCCAATAAGAAGACCAATCACCTCAATGTCTTCAAGCTGGTATTTTGCTTTGAAGTAATCAACTGTTGGCAGATAAATGTTGATTTTTCTTTATTGACATCCTCCGGCAGGCTACTCCCCGTTTCAATCCTTATGGTAGGATCAATTATATATCCTTTCTTGGTAGTCTGGGAATACGCTATAATGTCAATACGTCTAGAGGAGCCATTAGTAGCAAGGCAAAAAACTTCCTCTTCTATTGTCCAAGACTTTTTTCTTAAAGCAGTTGCAATTAAGGATCGAACATGATGGTGTCTGGCATTTCGGAGGAGTAAACCTCTGTCACACTGACCTTGGACGTGGGCAAGGGTTTCAGTCTCTGGGCAGCCATGTCTGCACCGGGATCCGTCCAAAGAGCGACCAGGTACTCCTCTAACTGCTGCTAAATTGGCATTCATTTTGAGGCAGGTTACCCATTCAGATGTAGATAGTCCAGACTTATTAAAAATCCAGGCGTTGGCTTTAGGTACTTGGCTGTACAATTCTACACCTCTGCCTCTTCCAGGCATTACTTTCCATGATTCGAATTCTGCATTTCTTAATCCCTCTCTTAATTTCCTAGTCACAGATTTACGAAGTTCAACTGGACAAGGGAGACTTAGATGTTGACAGGAAGAATTAAGTTCAGACATCAAAGGTCGCATACTATTTACACAAGGATTTTCATTTAATATTAAAGTGATGCAGATGTTGCAGTGTTGCAGGAACGCTTCCCATGATGCTCTGACTAGTCCCAAACCTCTGTAGTTTTTGCTTGCATATAACATACTAGTAGGTGTATCAGATGGCAACATAAGCATTTGTTTAACAGAACTACGGATTAACTTATCAATATCTTCTAAGAATGTTCCTGGTAACTGATGGATAGGAGCCATTTGTAATGGGTAGAGCAATTTAGGCCATATATACTGGTTAACAATGTTGAGCTTTTGATGTGGACGGAGCATGGAGGTGGATAGAAAATTTTACGTACATATTTTTAAGATCTTAATATGAGTATTCATTTCACGTGTTTTATGTTCACACGACATGAAACCTCTATTTACTATATTCAATAGGTTATTTTACGACGCTTTATCAACATCTTAGGTTATTTAGCGTCTGACTGAGATGAAGGTGATAATGCCGGTGAAATGAGTCCGAGGTCCAGCACCGATAGTTACCCAGCATTTGCTCATATTGGGTTGAGGCAAGATCGACTCAAATACTCAGATCTTAATAATAATAATAATAATAATAATAATAATAATAATAATAAATCAGCTTATATTTTATATTTTTAATACATGAATGTTGACAAACTAGGGTCCTTAGTCTAATTCGTCTTAAATTTCAATTCTTTATGTTTTATCACTTTTAGACTTAGACCTAACATACTCTTCATGACTTCTTTTCACTTTTCTCAATAACTGGTTTGAAATGTTTTCCCTTGTTCAACACCTTTGTATAAGTTAGTCATTAATGATGGGATTTCTTCTACACTGTCATCTTTAAGAAAATAACAGTCACCTTAAACAACAGTCATAAATGAAACCACACTTCTTTCCTCAACATCACTTTGAAACTGATCAAAAGTGCTAATAATATTCCTCTCACACCATTCCCTGAAAAATTCTTCGTCTCTCTCCATCTGTTCCCCTTTCCGTTGATGTGGATTCTTTCTGGCGCTAGAATGACTGACAGTACGGTATGAAAGTTGGTTAGGAAATATGATTCTTTAGGCATCATGGGTAAGATTCGAAATTTCTCGAGGAAAACGAAAAGCATCACCATTTACGACAGGAAAAATATCTTTCCTAATAACTAATCTAGGTTCAAAATATTTTATATGTAACACCCATTTTAGGAGGATAGGAACTGGCCACCTAACCCATTGTCTATTGGCTTAGTTGCCTCATAAGTGGTGCCTTGTTGGTATAATTTGTGATGTTCAGACCTGTCTTCGGACAGTTGACTGAACAACAACAAACTGTAATTTCCTTAACTTGAAAATTGTCACAATTGTGCACCTGAACCATTTGTCGCGTAGTAAAGATGTATTTTTCGGGAATTTAAACGCTGAAATATGAGACACAGATCCAATATTATAATTATTACAACCCGGTACACAACACGAACGGCCCATTTCACGACATAATTAACACAAGAAAACGTCAAAACAAAACCACGTGGTAATCATGATTGGACCGCTACCGGCGCCATTTTGGCCACTATCGATACCTACATTAAGGTCTGAGTATTGGAGAGGGTCTTGGGTGAGGGGAAAACCCCGGAAAAAACCTTAACCAGGTAACTTGCCCCAACCGGGAATCGAACCCGGGACACCTGGTTTCGCGGCCAGACGCGCTAACCGTTATTCCACAGGTGTGGACCTCTATTTTTTTTCAAATTTATTTACAATTTAAATTTGAATTCAATACATATGAATAGATACCCGAAATGAGCATATGCTCGTGCTCGTGTACAGTCCAGTAGTCTACATAAATTTTACAGGGTTCAAATAATAATGCTGATGATATAAATAATAGCAACAATAATAATAATAATAATAATAATAATAATAATGATAATAATGATAATAATAATAATAATAATAATAACAATAATAATAATAATAATAGAATAATCGTGACAAAAATGATACAAAGATTGTAATACAAAATAATTCATTAATAATAATAATAATAATAATAATAATAATAATTATTATTATTATTATTATTATAACAGTGATAAAACAAAAAATATTTACAATAATAAAATAAATACTAAGACGGATAAAATAAAATATAAAACCACTAGCGAGAGTTAACACAACTTAAATAAGCTTATAATAACCGGAAAAAATGACGAACTCCAAAATCAACAGAAAAGTTCGTTGTATCGCAGACGACAGCAACCGCCATATTGACATTGTGTTGTGCATTAATGGTAGTAGGGGGGAGCTGAAAGTCTACGTAACTGCCGTTCTCTTCGAATCTTCTCGTACAATCATGGGAAGTTAATGCTGCAAAAACAAAATGTCTACGAGTCAAACTGTTCATTATTACCAGAATAAATACAAATAATACTGAAATATATTAATCAAGTTTCAGTTATAGAACTCTCCTTTTGTGCAAGAGGTATCATATTAAAATATTTTATGAATGGCGGGGAAAATATAAATTTCAAGAACTCTCTAGTGACAGAGATAGTGACAAGTACAATCAAGTGTATCTGTGGCAATGCTAAGAAATCATTTATTGGAGATATACACTGTTATTAATTAAGAAAATTATCTATTTATATTTATTACAATGTTTTATCTTATAGGGTACATGCATCAGATAAATACAATAAAAATTAGTACCATATAATGCTAGTAACTCTTAAAAAAAATAATAAAATTTATCAAATATCATACAAATATTTTCACTTTATTTTTAAACTTAAGAATGTGTAGATTGCTTAGGTCTGGATTATTTTTCAATACTGACTTGTATAGTCTTGGTCCATAATTCCTACTGTGTCTTAATCCAGCTGTAGTGTGGCATTTAGGTTCTGCCAAAAGAGTTGGGACATTTCTTCTGGTGTTATGTATATGTTTTTCAGTTATAAAATTCATTCCATTTTTGTGAAAATAAGTTAGTAATGTAAGTTTATATATTTGCTCAATTTTTAGTACTTGGAATTCAGAATAAATAAATTGTGTCGGATAATCAAGTGGTTTATGCAGACAAATTTTGATGATACGTTTTTGTAGTAATATTAATGGAGTTAAGATAGTCTTTGTCATTCCACTCCATCCTATTATTCCGTATTGAATGATTGATTGAAACAAGGCTAGATATACAACACGGAGAACATAGATAGGCATATATGCACGAAGGGTTACAAAGTTGTGAATTGTTTTCCGTAACCTATTACATAAATATGTTACATGTTTATTCCATCTTAAATGTTGATCAATGACAACAGCTAAGTATTTTACTTGCGTGGATTCTGTCAAGGTAGAGCAATTACAATCAATCAAGTTTATGTTACTGCAATTGTGTATTTTTAAATTCGTATCCTTATCGAGTTTGATTTTTCTCAGACTAGAAGCCGTTAATATATTACATTTACACAGATGAAAAATTCCCTTCTTTTAACATTTTCAAACAGTCGCAATCGTTAGTTTACGGCGTTTAAAATCTGCATCATAACACTTCATTTCAGAATCTGTTGTTACGGAAAAATTTAATTGCAGTAAAAGGAAACTATGAGCTTTTTATGATCGCTAAAAAGCAACGAATAACAATCGTCCATTGAAGGGGAGTTTGAGTGTTAAATGGCAAGCAGTTCGCTTAGCTATGTGATTAATTTGTTTACACACCGGTCCATTATATCAAAGTCCATATCGAGCAGAAGAACCATCCCCTTTATGCCACTCCGACAATGAGACCTCATAACAAAGGAATAGCACTATTGCATACAAGAGCCACCTGTAGTGAAAACAAAACAAAATCATCCTTAGCAACACAAATCCAGGAAAAGCCCCCCTTTTGTTGAAACAATGCTTTCTAGTGAATGGAAGTGTCGTGCTACAGCTCTTATCATGTGGAGCGGGATCAAGAAGCCATCTGATAAATGAACCTGCGTGCTATGGGGTGACCATTTCGCCTATATGTATTGCGTTCTAGTGAAATGGTAACCGAATGATTTATTCTCATGTTTGAGAAAGGAAACCTTGCTCCAGGTTGCAACAAAGACCCCGAATGTCTTGCGATACAGGTTTTCTTTCACATAACTAGTAATCTTTCTCTCCTTTGGTATTTTTCGATTATACAATGTCCGTTCAATGCAAGCTTTTTACCACCCCTTGCAGAGATTATAATTACTGCTTCATTAGAAATTTCACAACAGATTTTTTATATGGTCATTATAAATTTAACTGAAAATATCTATATGTTACACGTCAACATGGTTACACCTTAACTGATTGCATTGTTGTTGCAAAAAATGAAATTAGAGTTTTTGTAGATAAATTGGTTAAAAAATTAATTGGGAATTACAGCTGCGGGGAAAAAAAGGTTTTTGGACGAAATTTACATTGTAATTAAAGGAATATCATTGGGAATAATTGTTTTGGAAAAACGAATTGGGGAAAAAGTGAAAAGGAACGTAATTTCTGTTTATGCTCATTACCACTATAACGCTCTTCACGCAACTTAGTTCATACGTATCATCCCTCTTCGTGGTTACAAATTTTATTTGAGCGCATGTAACATTTAACTTAACATTACGACGAAGTGAAGAGAAGTGACTAGAAGCATTTGAAATGTGAATATGGAGAAGAATGGAACGTGTGAAGTGGGCAGACAGAATAAGAAATGAAGCTGTGTTGGAAAGAGTGGGTGAAGAAATAATGATGCTGAAACTGATCAGACACAGGAAAAGGAATTGGTTGGGTCACTGGCTGAGAAGATACAGTCTACTGAAAGATACACTGAAAGGAATTGTGAACCGGAGAAGAATTCGGGGTGGAAGAAGATATCAGGTGACGACATTAAGATATATGGATTATATTATGAGGAAACAAAGAGGAAGGTATAAAGTAGGAAAGACTGGAGAAAGCTGGGTTTGCAGTGAAAGACCTGCCCTTGGGCAGAACAGTAAATGAATGAATGATATAAGATGCATTCAATATATTTCCGACCTGCACTTGTATTTGTTGTACCGTTAAACATACATGCGCACGTTACTAAAGATCATTGTTTCCATGCATGTTGAGTCAATCTATCAAACAGCGTCAGATTGCCTTTAAGAACTGAGATTTTACATGCGATTTTGTCCAAACATCTGAAGGACTTATTGCGATTTGTCTTGAAAGCTCTCCATTACGCCTTATGGTTAGTCTTCTTCTCTGCCTCTCAAGTGATGAATTTAGTGTAGAATCAGGCGTTTCCCTGGTTCTAGATAACTTCTCCGTTTTCTATGTCAGGGCAGTCCGGAAACTTATTGATTGCCTCTTGTAACTAACAGCGACTAAGTCTTAACATTACAATTAGGCACCGTTGCTTAGGCGCGAATACTTCATGCTGTTCTGGTCGGCTAAAAGGCCTCACACTCCATGAATTAAATCGCATGAAGAGGATGTAATACGGCAAGTAGCGCAGCTAAACAGCAAAGATTCCTTCGTATCTGTGTTCGATTACCGCTTGGGTTGTTTGACTGGTAGAGTTTTTCGTCATTCAGTGAAATAAACATTGTTGCTGAGGTAAACAGGATGATATTGAAATAATACTATACCTCTAAAGTAGTGGTCGTCAGTACTCGCTGAAATGGGCAACGGATAAGAAGTGTATCTGAATATGCACGTCGTGCAGAAGGGAGATGGAGGAAGCGTACCCGCCAGCAGCCACGAATGCACGCTAGTGCGATGACTTATCCACGGATAAGAGAGAGAGAGAGAGAGAGACTAGCCCGAGGGTGCACTGTACTGATGACCGCTATTCTAAAGAGTACATCATAAATGGACACAAATTTAATACGAAAAATGAGTATTGTGCTTTTTTTATCTACAGTGGTGTGTCGTAAATAAGGCACATAAATTGTTCTTTTCGCGTATAATATCTTCATTTGAGTACACTAAAAGAAAAAAATGAAGTTATTTTTCGGAACTGAAATTCGAATCTATATTTGTCATATCCATAAAAATGACAATGTGTACGAGTGCATTCTTGTATATATAAGGTGATTCCGCACACATACATAATCTATTTGAAAGAGTTTATTTTAATTCATTTGGCAGTTTAAATATAGGCACTATCAAAAATTAATAAAGTTATTCATTTGCACGTTGACGTGGACTCAATTGAGACAATTATACATTACATGCGTAAATACTGGGTGTTCATTTCAAAGTGTGTCATGACGTCACTGTTGTGAGTCAGCGATTTGAAGCGAGTTTCAGCTTTTATGTCAGAGAAGTTGCCTATTAATCAAGGCGTTCAATCTGAACTTGAGAACGTGTACGGTATAACTTGAATGTCGTAGCAACAGATGGCGGTCTGTAAAGTCTGTGTGCTACCATAACCTCTTTCGAACTGTGTTTTGCGCGGGCAAGTCGTACGCAGGGTATTTGTTATCATCGATTGCGTACGGCAACATTCCACAACACAAATCAAAATGCTCCGTGTCCATGTTGACCGTCCAAGTTAATGTCAACAAATATGTAAGTAATCGTCTTAACCCTCTCCCCATATCCCGACAGTAAGAAAAAAAACTCACTTCAGTACGTGTTTCCAGACAGTTCACATTCTTGCCACTACTGGCGTTACCGTACGTATCGGTAAGTAATCTTCAGAATGAACGCCGTACTTGCTAGGCAACTTCTCTCGCATTTAGGTAATACGCCTTTGCGGAAGTGTAGGAAGATTGAATTCTCTAGGCTCATCGCCTAGCCACATGACGACATACAGCGAGCCATGACACATTTTGAACTGAACACCCAGTATAGAAGTTGACTCAGGTTAGCATTACATACAGATGAATAAATAACAATAACACATTCACGGAATATTCTCATGTGCTTAAACAGAATTATTCATAAATATGTACAAATATCTCGCCAAATACCACCTGGCTATCATTAATTCTATCGACGCTGAAATATAATCTAGTAGTTGATATACTGCCGTTAAATAAATAAGTAAAATAAGTTTCTTTGTTACATCCTTTGAACTAAAACACTTTTAGGAAAAGTTTTATAAGGCGTTTTAGTTTTTTTGTTTTTACTGTTACATTGTACCCAACTGTCCACACCTGTGGAGTAACGGTTAGCGCGTCTGACCGCGAAATCAGGTGGTCCGGGTTTGAATTCCGGTTGAGACAAGTTACATGGTTGAGGTTTCTTTCCGGGATTTTATCTCAACCCAATATGAGCAAATGCTGGGTAACTATCGGTGCTAGACCCCGGACTTATTTCACCGGCATTATCACCTTTATTTCATTCAGATGCCTCACATCATTTTACCCCCGTTTGGTGTGATTATCTGGTTGGGTTTTTTCCGAGGTTTTCCCCAACCATAAGATAAATGCCAGGTAATCTTTTAGCGAATCCTCTGGCGTCACCTCATCTCACTACATCTCGCCAAAAATTGTAAAAATTGTAGAAGATCGAAGAAAATTGCAAAATTGTAAAAAAAAAATGTAATTGTAATCTTGTAAAATTTTGGGTTGTTCCACATCTTAAAGAAGTGGTCGTCAGCACTCGCTGATATGTGCAACGGGTACGCGGTGGTGTCCCGTGTGCACTGTCGTGCAACAGGGAGAGATAGAGAGCATACCCGCTAGCAGCTACGAAGTGCACCCTAGTGCACTGTGTTTTCCGCGGGTAAGAGAGGCTAGCCCCAGCGTGCTTTGTGCTGACGACGCCTGTCTTAAAGCTTCATTGCTAATGTAACATCTATGGAATATAATAAATGAAATGAAAAATGAAATAACCTGAGTTGTTGATATAGCGTCGTAAAATAACCCACTTAAAAAAATAAACCCAACTTAAATTTTATACTTATTTGCGGATCAACCAGTATGGTAATTATTTGTGGACAATTTTCAAGAACTTGAAGAGAATAAAGAATTTCAATGCCAACTATGTTAGGAAATTTACAAAGCAAATGGGAATACAGGTAATATACGTGACTATATGCAAAGGAAATACAAGGAAAAGCTCAGGAATTTACAAGTGACTGATGTACAGGGACATCATTTTATTTTTACTTCAATTTTTATTGTACCTGAGTTTTTGAATGTACTTCACTCCCACCCCTTCTACTAAGGAAGTTCCAACTCCACACAGAACCAGACTGCAGATAGTAAGCAGTACTGAGTTACTGAGTATAGTACGTTCCAGAAATATGTTCGCGTTTTCCAGTGACGAAAGAGCTTTCAATATTGAATCATATTTTCGCACAGGTACTGTCCGTTTGCCTACGTCGCATCCCGATTTCCCCCACCTGCTTCTGCTCGCCCCTCTGTAATAGTTGGGTTGTCTTAGCTCTTTTCTGAAAACATTAATTTCTCTTAGGAATTGGAAGTTTACGTAATATTATACAGCTGTTTAATTTAACTTAAATAAAAGGGCCTCGTTAAGTAATTAACTGTCACGTGATTTACTCCCTTTCTACAATCCTGCGGCATAACCACTTGGACGGACAGTAGATAGCATGTCTGAGTAATTTTATATTTTCGGGTCGGGCGGAAGTGAAGATTGAATTCACAGTACGTAGAGTAGGTACAGAATTATTTCAACATGAGTTACTAGTACGAAGGACGAAACTGGCAATTGGAATTAGATGCAATAGTCTATAGTGCGATAATATGCACAAAAGAACTGAAGCCTGTATCGAAATGAACGGCCACCATTTTCAAAATTGTGTTTAAATATTCATATTATGATTATTTTTCAATTTAACTTCTTTCTCTATATTGTACGCTAATGTGCTGTAGAAAGTATAATACACTGCATAATGAATACGTTCGCATGGATAACTCACTTCGTGAGTAAAAACATTTATTCTTAATACAGTACTGCATTTTGATTAAACAAAAACCTAATGAAAATTATCAAACTCAAAATCGCGATATTTCCTAATTTACGTAAATGGATGAACTACTTTTCTTCCTTCCTATACCTAGTAGAGTGATTTGTGTTTTACGCCACTATCATCGAACTCCAGTCTTGGAGGGGGGAGCAAGCGGTGTTTCCGGTTCTCTAAAGGTATAGACAGGTTAATATTAAAAATGTTAGTAAAAATAAAATGATGTCCCTGTATATTATGATAGTGATACCACCATGATGGCTAATAATGAAATGTTATACGAAATGACAGATTATAATATTGTGCGTGATCAGTATGTAATTCAGTGTGAATTGAGTTTACATTATTAAATTAGTAGTGTTTGGATATTAATTCAGAAATTTATTCCGTTTATAAACAATTAATAGAAAGGTTGTAATGAAAATCGATAGTATCGATTATAGCTATCGATTGCAAGATTTACAGTCGATAGTACAGTACAATTGACACTGTTGTAGCTGACTATTACCCTTCGCTCATCTTTCTTCTTAAAGAGAATGCTAATCCACATCTATGAATTATCGTTTATACATATACATCATTTGCAAAAACTGGATTACACATATAATTGGCGCGAAATTAAGTTGGTTCAAGAGACCTCTAGTGAGAAATGTATTCCATGCACGAGTTCCAGATGGCTTTGTAATCAATATTCAATTCCTTATTGGGTAGTCTGTCGTCTATAATTATTCATTGGCGTATAATGAGCTGTCTTTGCAATAGACGTAATGAACTTTGCACAAAGCCAGTAGTAGAAAACAAACGTGATTGGCACAAACAGGTATATGCGTTTGAACACAGACAAGTTCGTGCAAATTGGTTTCTGCGTGCAAACGTTAATTTACGCTAAGTCAAAGCTACAGTTAGGGAATTACAGCTACATCTAGAGGCCTGTACAAATAATTTGCTTGTTATAAGTCAATGTTTACACCTATCTAATATATACTTTTAGTCAATAATATTTTTGCATAAACAGATAATGACTGAGCGAAGTGACTCAGAGGGTAACGTTTGATACTCGCATTCGGAATATGCCGGGTTCAAACCCCGTATCTTTCCAATCTGACTGGGGCTCTTCATGGTTTCCCTCAATGACAAAGGCAAATGCCGGTTTGGAAATTTGCTTACCTTGTTCGTCACTGCCTTAATCACCAATGTCATATAGATCCCGGAAGTTTAGGCATTTATAACAGTTAAAATAGGCAGGCAAAAAAGACTAAAAACGTAAAGAAAATAGGCACAATAACCTTTGAAAAAGGCATTATACATTTTAAAAAGGCATAGTATATTTTAGCAATAAATTTAAATTATATCAACGTAACTCACATATTTACTTCGTAGGTGACACTTGTTGACTTATAAAATGCTTTTGTGCGAAATCGTGCGTATTTGCTTGGTTTCCGCACAAAACCAATATGCGGCAAGTGTGAAATACCACATTCAGTATTCCCAACGTAACACACATAACAATTTCCCTCTTCTTACCGCTTAAGCGTCATATTCATTTACTGCTCTAGGCTTTTAACATATTATTTTTAAAGACGTTCAATATAGTAATAATTATAAATTGAAACTTATCACTGCAATTTTACCTAAATTGCACTGTTAATTATTGTTTTTAAATATTTGCAAAAATTAAGTAAACTCTACAACACCACAAAAGTTACTGCATTTGTAATGCAAGTAACGTTAAGGAAGCCGTGAAAAAATCAACAAGATTCCAGACTCATCATAGACTGGGGGGGGGAAAAAAGACAGACGTATATCACGGCCTGCTGGAGTATATTAAACACAGAAAACATTTTATAGGAACAATGTTGAAGATAGATATATTTGTTTTCCAAAGTTTCCGTCATTGAAGAGAAACCAAGATGGAGATTTCACTGCAACTAATTAGAAATTCCTCTTTCAGGTATGTAATAAACGATCTTCGCACAAAATAATGTACGATACACGAGCGGTATGTTTGTTTTCATGTTCTCGGAAATTAAAAAAGCTCAACTACGTTTCGCTTTTTCAATCTTTTCCTCGAACATGAAAACGTCAACATACCGCTCTTGTAACGCATATTACTATTTTTCGTGATTAACTGTCTTTTCACAAACCTTACATAACAAAACTGTTCCATCGGTTAAAAACACACGGGCACCAAATTCACTAACGTAAGTATGAAGTTTACTTTGCAATGGTTTACTGAAATTAGGCATTCTAGCTAACTGATCTTACACCTTGTCACCCGACAATAACTGACTGTTCCTCACTCAAATTTCTTTCTCCTACAATAATAAACACGTGTAGCACAAAATTGTAATAGTAAGACTTGAAAATATGAAAGCAAGCAGTTGAAAATGCTACGTGACAACTTCTATGATCTTAATATTTAAAATTATAAAGCTGATTGTTGGTATCGTGAAGACATGACAATATTATATTTGTAACTGTAGATTGTCGATCATTATTCATATTACACCAATAGTATTAAAATACGATTGTTAGCAGATTAAGCAACGAAATAAATTACTTTTATTTACTATTGTTAGTAAAGTGATCATTGTTTCAAATATTTGAATTTCGTAAACATTATATTATAATTAATTAGAAAATTGCAAATAAACAAATATTGTACATCTTGATTACACAACTTTTAACACTGTATCACTTCGGAATATATAGGCCTATTATATATCTTTCTCGTGTTAAATTCTATCATACCTGGTTAACATGTTTCGGTCTGTTATGGGCCTTCTTCAGAACTGGTTGTTGTTGGTCTTGGCGCCTTTGTTTTGTTTCCTGTGGGGGTGTGTTTGTGTAGTGTAATGTGGAGTCAAAGAGTGTGTGTGTGTTCTGAAATGGAATTAGAACTATTATAAATTATAATTATCTTACAACTAACTAGCGGTAAAACACGAAATATAATATTTTCATCATGATTTCTTTTTCGAAATTAATATGGAATTCTGTGGTCTCTTGCCCACGGTGTAAGTTGTTCGTCGCAGTTTATAAAGCGTTTTAAAATAACCGATTTAAAAGTTACTCGTCGACTGCAACACAAAGCAAGTAAATATCGAACACAGTAGTTCAACGGAGCACGGCCCACGCCGCCTTCTATTGTACACAGTAGAGGGACTCTAAAACACAATTAACCTCTCTCCCATCGGGCAAGAAATTTCCCTGCCTGATAATCATATTCGTCCTATTATGAGTGTTGGACTTCAAAAGGGATTGTTCTATACACTTCATGCCAATCTACGTGAGGATAGAAGGATATTTTTAAAGTTATTTCTGAATATCCATAAAGCCATTTTATGATTCACTGGACTACATAAAGGCCGATGTTACAGAAATTTACGCAGTAATGACGAAGTGCCTAACTCGAGCTCAGGTATTCATTAGCATTGCTCTCCCACGTAGCTTGGTATTTTTCTGACTAACAAGCAAACATTCTGATGGGGCCTGATAAAAAGTTGTTTTTTCTTCTACCATGTTAATAACGTCGAAAGAAGTCCTTATACAAATTTTGGCCACTCGGCCGCAGTTATGAGGCCGTCCAGAAAGTGATTTTTCCTGGGGCCGTTTACAAGAAAAAGCACAATTGCGTGGAAATATTTATTGAAACAGATACAGCAATTGTTGTACTATTTGTCAACATATTCCCCACTGGAAATGAGGCATTTGTCACACCATGATATCAATTTTTGTATCCTTGTGTCGTAGAAGTTAGCCGCCTGGGATCGTAACCAGCGTTTGACAGCCGTCTGCACCTCCCTGTCGATCCCATGATATGACAAATGTCTCAATTCCAGTGGGAAATATGTTAAAAATAGCTCAACAATTGCTACGTCTGTTCCAATAAATTTTTGCAATGAAATTGTGTTTTCTTTTTGTTAACGGCCCCTGGCGAATTTATTTTTACGGCCCTCGTAATTGCGATCGAGTGGCCAACATTTGTGTAAGCACTTGTTTTGACATTATAAACATGGTGGAAGAATTTTTTAGTAGGTTATTTTACGACGCTTTATCAACAGCTTAGGTTATTTAGCGTCTGAATGAGATGAAGGTGATAATGCCGGTGAAATGAGTCCGGGTCCAACACCGAAAGTTAGCCAGCATTTGCTCATATTGGGTTGAGGGAAAACCCCGGAAAAAACCTCAAACAGGTTAACTTGCCCCGACCGGGAATCGAACCCGGGCCACCTAGTTTCGCGGCTAGACGCACTGACCGTTACTCCACAGATGTGGACAACATGGTGGAAGAAAAAGTAATTTTTAATCTGCCCCCATCAGAACGTTTGCTTGTCAGATGAGGACTTGAGTGTTCATCATCTCAACTGAATTAATTTTTGAACACCAGCTTAAGTAATCACAATCGATAAATTAACACAAGAGGACAATAATGGAACACTTTCCTGCAGTCTGTTTTCAAACAAGACTGACTGCAGAAGGTTGGTATAGTCGCGACGCTGTTATTCCCGGCGTGACTCCTCCTATTTGCTTACGTCTTAGAAAGTCAAGGCTCTATAAAGTCTAGGTAGGTAGTATCGTTCGCCATTTTTGTTCTTTCGTTGCTGAGGCACCAGACGAGGGATCTATTTGCCGCACCGTTAAACATTATCATGTCGTAGTCCCTATGATAATAAATCAAACGCACTGTAATTCAGCAAATAATTGAGCGGCAAATAATGTCCTCGTGTGCTTTCTGCGAACGCAAACGAAAGAGCCAAAACGGCGGGCGATTATATTAAGTATTTATTCAGCCTTAGGAAATGCTTAACATCTTCATCAGCGAATCACAAGACGCTCACGTTTAAATGTAGCCGACCTGCAATGTGATTGGCTGCCGGAAATTAGAGCGACGGGACTATAACAGTCAACATTAATCATTCTAATTGAACGTACAATGTGGACACTACAGCAAAAAGTGAAGTGCGTGCTTTGGCTTGCTGAATTTTAAATCTGTTACGAGGGTTCGACGCCGATTTCGTCTAGAATTCAACGTGGATCTACATACAACTAAATCAATTTTGTTGTGGGATAAAGCTCTTATAGAGGCAGGATTCTTGATTCCACAAACAGGTAAATATCTCAAGAAAAAATAACGGAAGAAACGGTCGATCGTATGCGAACTGCATTCAACCGGAGTCCAAGGAAGTCCATTAGGCAGGCTAGTAATCAGTTACAGATTCCTAAACGAACTGTTCATGACGTTCTTATAGTTGTGCCCATCGATCGCGCAGTGTGAATTGTGCAATTTAAAATAATACCCCACCTCGAGTCGGTACGACAACAGTCTAAACGACTTGCGATAGTCAGCGACTGTTGTCCAGTGCGTCAACTGCACTTCGTACGAAAGTGAATTGGCCGACTCTATGTTAAGCCTAGAATGCTATCGTACGTAATTTTGACTACTTTTCCCGCCTAGCGAGCTCTTCCTCCTTGCTATCAGCGTTGCCAACTTGAGGGTCTCCCCTTTGGGAAGAAAACACTTTTCCAGAGGGAGATTTGGGAGGATAAAAATGTTAGGTAGTCAGTGTAACGTTGTACCAGTTCCCAATTTTACTATAAGATTTATTTCTCATTTTCTAAGTGCGATATCTTTGGACGGAGGCCATCTCCATAACCTACGATCTCTATGCTTTGCCTTCTATCTATTATGTTCGGTCCCTGAAGAATATTTAAGGCTCCACATGTTTCAATATTGCATTCTATTTATAGTAACTGGTTTACGAATGATTTTCAATTTTATATTGTAAGTATATAATTTTATTTTATCGTTACAATTATTTTAAATGTTCATACTTATCCTCTCTTCTTTAAAACACAGTAATAACCTCGTGACATTATCCTAGGCTTGTAAATTACAAAATTAATCAGACAGAGCTGTTTTGGTTAGATTTTAGAGTTACTTCATACCGCCACAAAGTTTGTATGCTGAAATTGATTCTGTTATAAGCATTTCAATTTGATTGTAAATAAACAGAATTAATTTGTTTATTAAATACCATTACACAATTATTATACAATATCAAAAGGTAACTACTAAATCCCATGTATTGTGGGTCCCTATCACCACGGTATGGCACGTCCTCAGGTTGCGGATCGAGTAGACGGCTGTAGAGGGTAGCTGTGAATATATTGAATAAGCAGTCGCGGACAGCCGATGAGGGGTGGTCCTCGAGCTTGGGGGTTGGGCGAAGGGCTAACAACCCATCACCGTAAAAAACAGCTTGTTACGAAACCTTCAAATAATATATTATTATGTCTCGTGACGAGAATATGGGAAATGCCTGTTATTATTCGGTTGAGAAGCTTTTATCATCCAGTCTGCTGTCAAAATATCTCAAAGTTAGAATTTATAAAACAGTTATATTACCGGTTGTTCTTTATGGTTGTGAAACTTGGACTCTCACTTTGAGAGAGGAACATAGGTTAAGGAAAATATTTGGGGCTAAAAGGGATGTAGTTACAGGAGAATGGAGAAAGTTACACAACACGGAACTGCACGCATTGTATTCTTCACCTGACATAATTAGGAACATTAAATCCAGACGTTTGAGATGGGCAGGACATGTAGCACGTATGGGCGAATCCAGAAATGCATATAGAGTGTTAGTTGGGAGGCCGGCGGGAAAAAGATCTTTGGGGAGGCCGAGATGTAGATGGGAAAATAATACTAAAATGGATTTGAAGGAGGTGTGATATGACGATAGAGACTGGATTGATCTTGCTCAGGATAGGAACCTATGGCGAGCTTATGTGAGGGCGGCAATGAACCTTCGGGTTCCTTAAAAGCCAGTAAGTAAGTAACTAACTACTAGATCTACTACAGACACACTTTAAGTTTATATTGAAGAATTAATTTTTTACTAAGTCCCGCATGCTGGGTAACTTTCGGTGTTGGACCCCGGACTCATTTCGCCGGCATTATCACCTTCATATCATTCAGACGCTAAATAACCTAGATGTTGATACAGCGTCGTAAAATAACCCAATAAAATAAAAAACTAAGTCCCACATAGTTCGCTCATTAATGAATTTTATTTGTCCTTGTTTATTCAACTACCGTCCTTATTTTTAGACTCGTCTTGGATTTCTACAATGCGTTGAAATTTTTAGATGGCAAGAGGCCAAAAGGATTCTCCAGAGAGAAGACAGTTTGCAATAAACGCAAGGTATGCCAGTGAAACGCTACAGCAGGCGCTAGATGATATAAACACTGGAAAACTTGGTCAACGAGACGCTGCAGGTTTGTATTCCATCCCAAAACAAGCACTAGTGAATAAATTGACAAATAAACACAGACATAATTTTGGAAGGCCAAATATGTTTTCACAAAGAATGTTGGTACTCTATGCTATGATGACTTTTTAATGGTCTCGTATAAAGAATAACTGTTCCCTGGTAGGCCTACAGTCAATATCCTTCAACTGCATGGCCCCATCTCCAGATACAAAGTCAGTTTCAAGGTCAAGAAGGGAATGCATTGGATGTGGCGTGACCAGTTTGACTTAATAAAGAAAGTTAATAAGTTGGTAAATAAAAGGGGCACATATGAACTGATTTTGTAAGACTGTAAATATTTGATTAGCAAATTAAAAATACCTTATATCGAACATTATAATATGTAGACTATAAATAAATAAAAATTGTGTGTATATTTTCTTTTACAGTGCTAATATATTTGAGCAGTAAAGTATGAAAGTTAGACAAATCCATTTTTTGCAGTTTCGAGATATTGATGGTTTCTCATAGAATTTTGTGTGCTGAACTGTTTAGGTTCAAAAACGGACAGAACATAGCGAAAATGGCACTTAATTGTGCGCTTTAGAATCAAAATGTAGACAACTCCACTGTGGCTTGGTTTCAAATTAGGACAATTCCTTCAGTAGCCAATGAGAAGCCCACATTCGTACCATCTTTTTCCACCATGCATCGCGAATCCAACATAGCTGATTGTTTTTGTATTAATCGGTTTGTGGATGAATAAGTATTGTTTTACGTAAATTCGCTTTGAAACCGAGTTAGAATAGACTTAGATTCAGAAGTAGACAATTCTACTTTAAATATGGCTTCGTTTTGTTTCGAAAACAGACAATTCCACTTTAAATATGGCTTCATTTGGTTTCAAAAACATATAACTCCATGACTTAGTTTCAGAGATGGACAACTCCACTTTTTAAACTCAAATTTCGACCTGCATATTAATTTTAATCACATTTTGAGACTAAAAATTATGTCTATGAGCCATGAGAATGTTAAAAACAAATGTACGTATAACGGTGACATTGGTTTCCAAGGATCTAGTTTTTTTCCTCTCCTGTAAAAAAAAAATAAAACAAAAAAAAAACAAAAGTGGAGTTGTCCAAATTTGATACCTAGATCCTCATTTTATTCTTATAGTAAATGTTCTACGTTTTCAATAAACTTTTTCGTCACTTGAAAAGCATATGTGGTACAGAGTTTCCCCAATTAGCCATGTAATTTTGTACTTACTGTACTTATTGGCTTTTAAGGACCCCGAGGTTCATTGCCGCCCTCACATAAGCCCGTCATTGGTCCCTATCCTGAACAAGATTAATCCAGTCTCTATCATCATATCCCAACTCCCTCAAATCCATTTTAATTATTATCTTCCCACCTACATCTCGGCCTCCCCAAAGGTCTTTTTCCCTCCGGCCTCCCAACTAACACTCTATATGCATTTCTTGATACGCCCATACGTGCTACGTGCCCTGCTCATCTCAAACGTCTGGATTTAATGTTCCTACTTATGTCAGGTGAAGAATGCTTATTTGAAGGTTTCGTAACAAGCTGTTTTTTTACGGTGATGGGTTTTTAGCCCTTCGCCCAACCCCCAAACTGGAGGACCACCCCTCATCGGCTGTCCGCGACTGCTTATTCAATATATTCACAGCTAATCTTCATATGTAATTTTTTACCATCATTAAATGTCAAATCACCTATTTAAAATACGATTTTTGGTGTTTATTATGTTTCAACTAATAAAATTAATATTTTTCTTAAATAACTTACTTTCACAGATCAATGTCAATAGACACTATTTTAGGTAAGCATAAAATATGAGAGAAGTGGTACAAAGTTACTCCAAATGACTCTAACTGCACAACAGTAATATTACTTACAGTAAATTTTCTAAGTATTTTATGAAGTAGTAATGCTAGTTCATGCTTGGCACATCATGATCCACAGGTTTTAATATCACTAACCGAGCGTTCTTTCTATTTTCATCAACGAACGTATCCGATAATCCGTTGAGAGGGCAAAAAGTCGATTCCACCACAATGGAACGAGAGTATAATTACAGAAAATGGACTTGAACCCACAGAATTGCTGCCTCTCGTTGAAAGTGACGAGTGTTCTTTGAGCGAATATCTACATCGGAAGCCCTAATGGACATCTGACGTGAATTTTAATTGGGAGGCCGAGTGCAGGGCTTCACATAAAGTGCTGGTAGTTGGTAAATGTTTGTATGAAACGTGCAGCCATGATTGATGAACTTATCTCGTGTAATGAATGTTAACTGTTCCATGCATGCAGCTGGCTTTATTTAGATTCCATTTTCACAAATACGGACTCTTTTTATAAAACGCTGTTAGTAATGAAGTGTAAGGCACGGATGACTAATCCATTTAGTGCGTGAGTCAAATATTGAATTGTGCTTAATGTGAGATAATAGTGAAATAGAAATAAAAGTGACCATAATAGGGTCCACACAAATAGAAAACAACAGTATTATAACCACAATAAATCACTCCGTAACATAACAGAGTTGCGCACTTTCTGCACTATGATCATTTTCACCGTAATTATTATTATCGTTATCTTCACAGATAAAATAATGTTACGATCTCCATGCATCTCGTTTTAGCTTAATGACATTATCTTTCATTTTTTCAGTTTCGGAAGTAGTCAAAGGGGGGCTAATTTGATGGAATTACGCAATAATAGACCAAGCGCCAAAAAACCTGTTTCGAGATATTGGTCATTGAAATAATTTTTTTTATAAAACATTTTATGCTCGACCATGCCGAAATGTAGTAATTATACACCTGGTAGCAGTCCTTTAATGCATGTCATTAAAGTACACCTACTCATTAAAGTACAGGTGTTCAGCCAATGACAACTCAGCTTACAGGTGTTCAGCCAATGAAAAGTCAGCTTTGTACCGTTATAAAACCGCAAGTATCGATTATTCTTGGATATGCAATCGAAAGAGAATTAGCGAAAAGTCACGGAGGCTGGAAATCCAATACTGTCGCAGAAGGTTATGTTCTGTTATATAATAATTAACGTTAATTGTAAATAATATTCAAATAAATTCAATTTGTCATCTCGTCTTTCAATGTCGAATTCAATAATCAAGGTTATATCAAGTTTAACAGGATTACATCAAGGTCAATGATATTATTGTTCCTCGGAAAAAATCAATACTTTCAGTATCCATCCCAACAGATGGCTTATCTGTTAAGCATAAATTTTATTAATAACGAAGACAATAACAATCACAGTTTTTAAATGCTGACTGTAAGAGAGTAACACATTTTAAACTGCTCCTTTCTGACATCAAGAGCAAGCTGTGAGCATATCTCCTTACAAGAATTTCCATAAATCTGTTCCTGAAACGAAATACCTTGATAAAATTCTAAGATAAACAATAGTGGCAAAACACAATATAGACCAACTAACACTAGGTAAAGTGCAAATTATAATACAACTAATCAAATACTGTACTGCAAAAATAACTGACAGGAACTTACATTACTTGGGGATCTTTCGCACTAACTTGCGACTTCATTTTCCTTGTTGTTTACTTAAGCCCACTATATCTCCTTAGAAAGAATCCAGTATAGGGCAGCGAAATTTGTTAAAGGTAAAAGAGAAGATGGAAACGATACGATAAAAGAACTTAAATGGGAAACTTTGGAAAACAGACGTAGGAAAACTAGAATAACATCATTGTATCGAGCACATCTAGGTCAGAAAGCATGGGTAGACATAACGGCTCGGTTAGAAAAGCCAACGTACTATGGTAGGAACGATCATGATTTTAAAATCAAATGTAGGAAACAGAAAACGGATGTAGGTAAATTCTCATTTTTAAATAGAACTATAAATGATTGGAATGACCTACCTGCAGCGGTCTTTGAGGGCTGTCCTTCCTTAAGGAGATTCAAGAATAATTTAAAAAGTTGTATATAAAGTGAAAATTAAAATTAAGGTGACATTCAACATTTAATTTTTTTAAGGTGACATGTATTTATCTAGGCTGACAAGTTTACTTCCTTGGTTTGAATTGTAAATTATTTAAAACTAGCGTGTAAGAGGGCCTTAGACTAGAAATGTTTAGTTTAAATGTAGTTCTGTTTATAAGTATGCATAAGGATGTAATTATTTGACTTATTTGAACTGTTGTATCAGTGAAGCGAGGTGAGTCAGTGAAGTTATGGTTTTACAGTGCAGTTCCGATCAGTGATAATTTATAGCGTCGATGAAATGTCTTCTATAGTGTCAGTGAAATGAGTTACAGAGTGTCAGTGAAATGTGTGCTAAAGTGTCAGTGAAATGCGTCATAGTGCCACTACAGGGAATGAAACGAGAGTAAAGTGAAAGACTATTGGAACTTATGTAGGACCTATAGATAATTATATAGGTTGTATTGTAAAATTAGGTATTTTATTTTATGTTTTATTATTATTGTGTTAAATTGTAGTGTGTATTATTATTGTATTGTGTGTAAAATTGTATATGTGTTGTAAAATTGTATTGTGTATTGTAAATTTTATTGTGTATTGGTTATCATTTTATTGTGTATTGTTAATATTGTATATACCACTGCCACCGGGTGCTTGCCCACTTGCAGTGTAAATAAATACATAATCTCAACGACTTTTGTGACACATCTTTCCACTTATTAATATTAATTTGTCGGGATCCTTTTCTTTATATATTTATTTAGCTGGTCAATATCTATCGTAGAAGTCATCAGTGTCTTGCAGTCGTCAATCTTACGTAATAGATCAACCGAAACCTGATGCACAAAATTCAAGTATTCAGTATTCGTAAAGAGAACAAACTCCCGTGCACTAACTCCCGATACGATGTAAACAACTGGATACGCTAGAAGTGACTAGAGACATAGACCGTTGTTTGGACCAAGAAATTGATGGTTGTAACTCGTGTAGAAGCGCCTCTGGTACAGACATTGCAATAGTACATTATGCAACGAGCCTATAATGGTAGTAATTAAGTCGCGAATATGTTTATGAAACGAACGCAAGCGAGTTTCATAATTTTCATACGAGCGTCTTAATTACCATTATAGTCAAGTTTCATACGACTTTTATGCTCAACCATATTTCTAACTTGAAATTATTCAGAAGTATTAATTTTATTCTTATCTGACTGAAGAGCGGAAGTGACCTTGTGCATAGCTCGTAAATTGTGAGATGTGCGCAGACGCGAAAGTATTGATTTTTTTCCGAGGAACAGATGTCCACATTGATCTTGATATAATATAGAGAGTAAACTAAATATTAATATTGATATAACATTGAAATTAAAGTAGACATTGAAAAATGAGATAACAAATTGAATTTATTTGAATATTATTTACAATTAACGCCAATTATTATAGTAACAGAACATAACCTTCTGCGACAGTATTGGATTTCCAGCCTCCGTGACTTTTCGCTAAATGTCTTTCGATTGCATATCCGAGAATAATCCATACTTGCGGTTTTATAATGGTACAATAAGTACAATGGAGATTTCGCATTGGCTGCACAACTGAATTATAATGCATAGGTGTACTTTAATGAGGTGCATTAAAGGGCCACTACCAGGTACTACATTTCGGTATGGTCGAGCATAAAACAATTTTTGTGACAGCTATGTAAGATTATACTGTACATATAGAGCATTATTCCATTAAAAATTCGATTTTGAAAATTTGTAACACAGACCTATTCGGGCCAATGCTTCAATTATAAAATAATAAAAAGTTTGCAGGAACGTTTTCATTAGAATCGTTATACAGAACGGTCAGCGCGTCTGGCTGCGAAACCAGGTGGCCCGGGTTCGAATCCCGGTCGGGGCAAATTACCTGGCTGAGGTTTTTTCCGGGGTTTTCCCTCAACCCAATACGAGCAAATGCTAGGTAACTTTCGGTGCTGGACCCCGGACTCATTTCACCGGCATTATCATCCTCATATCATTCAGACGCTAAATAACCTAGATGTTGATACAGCGTCGTAAAATAATCCAATAAAAAAATTATACAGAAGTTTCAATCTATTTTCTTTAAAGTTTAACCTTCAAATATGACCTCAACTTGTCGTCACATAATTAACTCGTTTGTATGTTTCAGAATTCGTATCTCTGAACTGTTTATTTGCAATTCTTGCCCTTTATTCCGTGTACGAGACTTGACAAAGAATAATGAAATGCCAGTGACGTTATGGCGTGACGAAAAATGCGTCGTTAGACTAAACTACTTAGAAATGTTTGGAGAAATTAGCGTCACCAAATTTATCAATCTTTGGTTCTTAGTGTGGTTGCCAGGAAACGCCGACTAGCCGCCTTTACTTCCAGGCCTTCCGCTATTGTTCTAAAGTTATTTTTACTTGTTATAACAACAGAGTTACCGCAAGCGTTGGCTCCTCTGCAGAACGTCACGCTATGGATGATCGCCCGTCCGTAATGTTGTAATGGCTGCTACACAATGCATTTAAATCAAGGTATTAACACAACACTTTCAACACGTCTTCACAGAGGCTTCATTCTTTCTTCGTGTGCGTTCTACACTGTCCATTTTTCCCGAGATTAACTTAAGGACACTATTATCATTAGAAATCAACAAATAGATGGGAGCAAATCTGCGGTTAGATGGCATAAACAGATATGTCATCAATACTTGTGTCTTTAATTTGAACTGAAGTGATATTTTTCGTACTTCAACTGTCTTACTAATAAAAACTCTTATACAGACGTTTAACTGCCTTATACAGGGACATCATTTTATTTTTACTTCAATTTTTATTGTACCTGAGTTTTTGAATGTACTTCACTCCCACCCCTTCTACTAATGAAGTTCAACCGTCCTCCACATAGATCCAAGTCCGCATAGACAGTCATAGTAGCCTTACGGTCATAGTAAACAATACGTTCCAAAAATATGTTCGCGTTTTCCAATGACGAAAGAACTTTCAATATTGAACCATTTTCGCACAGGTACTGTCGTCCATTTGTCTACGTCGCATCCCGGTTTCCCCCACCTGGTTCTATTTGCCTCTCTGTAAAGGCTAGTGGCTCGGCTGTCTTAGCTCTTTTCTGAGAACATTAATTTCTGTTAGGAATTGGACGTCTACGTAATATTATACAACTGTTTAAAATAACTTAAATAAAAGGGCCTCGTTAAGTAATTAACTGTCACGTGATCCCCCCCCCTTTCTTCGACCCTGGGACTAAACCTCTTGAACGGACAGTACATAGCATTTCTGAGTAATTTTATCTTTTCAGATCGGGCAGAAGTGAAGATTAAATTTACAGTACGTAAGGTACTCTTTTATAGAGTAGGTATGGAATTATTTCAACATGAGGTACTCGTACGAAGGACGAAACTGGTAATTGGAATTAGGTACAATAGTCTATAGTACGATAATATGAACATTATAACTGAAGTCTGTATCGAAATGAACGGCCACCATTTTCAAAAATGTGTTTCAAATATCCGTATTATGATTAGTTTTCAATGTAACTTCGTTCTCTATATTATACGCCAATGTGCTGTAAAACTACAATATACACAACATAATTAATACGTCCGAATGGATTAAGAGCCGTATTCATAGACATTTTTAGAGCGAGTTTTCGGTGGATTATAAGCGTTTTTCGTATTCATAAACCAGTGTTAGCGATAGGATATGATTTGAATTCTGTACTAGTAACCAGTGGATAGCCGTGGCTAGCTTAGTACGCTCTTAGCGCGTGCTGCGAAATGTCTATGACTATATCCCTAAGTGTTAATACAGTAATTACATAAAAACCTAATGAAAATATTATCAAACTCAAAATTGCGATATTTCCTAGTTTACGTAAATGGATGAACTACTTTTCTTCCCTCCTATACCTAGTAAAGTGATTTGTATTTTACGGCAGTATCATCGAACTTCAGTCTTGGAAGGGGGAGCAAGCGGTGTTTCCGTTTCTAGACTTTTAATCCAAAGATATAGCCAGGTTAATATTAAAAATGTTAGTAAAAATAAAATGATGTCCTTGTACTTATAGGTACAGTGCCTATTGAACTACCTCATACTTACATCATTATTTTATTACGAAAGATATCAGTAGGGCTAAGAATTATATGCCATTACATTACGCTTCATGCGCCTCTGACTTTAGGTACCAGTACGTAATTGCGTTGGGGTGGGGGATTTCAGTGTGTCTCGTTCGGCAGTGAACTTCAGTTGGTCGGCTACATTACGACCGAATACTGCTATTCGTAACAAGCAACATTCAACGTCCTGTAAAGCAGGGGCGGCCCGTCCTTATGTGCTAAAGTGCTACAGCACAATGATAATTGGCTCAAATAATGTATTTGTAATACCACCATAGTATTTGATCTGTCATTTGACAATTTCCCGTGGTTATGTCCATAACGCGTTATAAAGTGTTTAGTCTTCCTGCCTTCTTTGGTGCCTCGGGGGGATCGTTGTGCTACTCAAAGCTCCACATGAAAAATGTAGACAGTTATGGGCATGTGCGAAGCTGAAATCACTGCTCTGATTGGCTATTTTTACCCGGGTAAGTGCTGTAGTCAGCTTCAGCACAACACAGCTTGGAGATTGCAAAAGTAAAGCGTAACGAGAGAAAGCTTGTTTGTGGAAGAATTCGGAACTATGTACAATGTATTTGGTAATTCAAGTTTCCGACTGCTGCTGCCATCTACCAGTTAAAGTTGCTGTCAACAGCTATACTATACTGAACAAAAGTGTTTTCCAGATACAAGTTGGATTTCTATACGGAAGACCTGACTTCCCAAATATAGATGGCTGTTCAATTGTTACAATACATAGTATCCAAGTTGTTAAATATTTTGGTTACAACACCAATGACCACTGCAAGAAATATGGTTTTCTTGCTTGAAACGCATAAAAACGTTTTTAAGGAGCACTATGTCCCAGGATCGTCTCACTGCTCTTGCAATACTGTCAATAGAAAAGTGTATGATGTCCAAGATGGAGGGGTTTAACACCAAATGACAAGTTCTGCAGTACGAAAGAACGTCGTATGGACTGCATATTTGATCACTAGACGAGACTCAAAATTAAGATAAATATATAAGTGTAGGCCTCTACAGTGGGCCGATATAGAGATTGTAGCACACTCAGTATTTTGACCACCAGCCGCTACTGCTGTAAAGAAGAATAATAGTAAGATGCCAAGGACGAAATTTGTGACAATTTCAAATGAGGGAATTTGTAATAATGATATAGATTTTGAGATAGATAATATTTTACACAAGCATTATCTATCTCAAAATCTGTATCATTATTATAAATTTCGCTCAAAAGTTGTATCTGTTCTAATAATTTTTTTCAGTGAAATTGTGAGGAGAAAGAGAGAGGAATGTGAAAAGCAGGACGTAAGGGAGAAAATTCCCCATGTTAGGCGGGTGTAACAAAAATTGCCGCAGAATCACGGGGTTGAAGCTGTTCCTCCTTAACGAGGTATTAACGTCACGAGAGGGAAGAAATGCAGCGAGCGGCGCGGTAGCGCGGAGACGTCTCGAACGTGTGCGTGAAGCGCAGTTCCAGGCGTAATAAAAAAATATCCACGCTGAATGGCGGTTAAACTTCAAATTTTTGTCGTTTTTTTTAGAACGGTCAGATGTGGAATTTAACTTTTAGATGTGGAACGTAATTCTATAAAAGTTACTAATGTAAGTAAGATCGTGTCGTAAGTGTCTTTCACTACATTTTATTACAGTTTTAGATTCCTTTTTTATGTTCTAAAGAATTTTGTTTTACGACTTTGTGGCAACGGACTGAGATTATTTCCAACATTGTATTGCTCTCTCTTTCTCTCTTCTTTCCCTTTTACTCCCCTCTCCCCTCCTCCTATAATTTTATGTTCACTCATTTTATCTTCGTCTCAAGAAAACGGTTCAGATATTTTATTTGTGTGAAGGATGCAGTGAGTGATATAATAGTACATTATGCAACGAGCCTATAATGGTAGTAATTAAGACGCGAGTATGTTTATGAAACGAGCGCTAAGCGAGTTTCATAATTTTCATACGAGCTTCTTAATTACCATTATAGGCAAGTTTCATACGACTTTTTATGCTCTACCACATTTCTAACTTGAAATTATTCATAAGTTTTCATGTTATTTTTATCTGACTGGAGAGCGGAACTGACTTTGTGAAATATCTCGTAAATTGTGAGATATGCGTAGACGCGAAAGTATTGATTTTTTCCGAGAAACCAATGTCATTGACCTTGATATAATCTAGAGAGTAAAATAAAGATTAATCTTGATATAACCTTGAAATTGATTTAGACATTGAAAAACGGGATGACAAATTAAATTTATTTGAATATTATTTACAATTAACGCTAATTATTATAGTAACAGAACATCTGGATTTCCAGCCTCCGTGACGTTTCGCTAGTTGTCTTTCGATTGCATATCCGAGAATAATCGATACTTGCGCTTTCATATTGCTACAATGGTGTTTTTTGATTGGTGGAACACCTGAACTTTAATGAATAGGTGTACTTTATTGAGGTCCATTAAAGGGCTGCTACCAGGTGTATAATTACTACATTTCGGCATGGTCGAGCATAAAGAAATAAAAAATTTGAAGAGCGATAATAGACTTCCTAAGTTCCGAAATATAGAAGACTAAGGTAGCAATCATGTGTTGCCGTATTTACCCGCGTATAATTCGCTCTCACGTATAACTCGCACTCAATTTTCTCAGTGTTTAAAAAATCCACTCATATATAATGCATTCATTTCTTGGCAGGCGGGCATTCGTAAGTATGATCGTAATTTTAAGTTTTAAATTCCCTACTTAATTAAAAAAAAAACAACAATCACAAATACGCTCTATGACACAGTATAGACAGACGACAACAACGAACGTGATGCACGAGAGGGCAAGAGTAGCTCAGAGTTTGGCAGCAGTGATAATAGTGATGATGAATGCATTGAGAACGTCAGTCACCATTTTAGACCTGTTAGCTTTATGTGAATATGAGAATGTATGAAATAATGTGCCTTAAATGCTTTGTTTACCAACAAAACCATTCCCATACAAAAATATCCATATATAACACGCACCCAGTCTCCATGGGTGGTGCAGTCGGTAGAGTGCTGGCCTTCTGTGTCCGGGGTTATGGGTCAGATCACGCCCAGGTCGATGGCATTTAAGTGTGCTTAAATGCGATAGGCTCATATCAGTAGATTTACTGGCATGTAAAAAAAACTTCTACGGGACAAAATTCCGACACCGGCGGCGGTGATACAACCTCGCCAGTTGCAAGCGTCGTTAAATAAAACAATTTCAATTTTGAACACCCATCCGAATTTTTTCCAGGTATTTTCGACAAATTAGTGCGAGTTATACGCGAGTAAATATGTTACTCATCGGACGTTTACGTTGTCAACCTTGTACTGTTTACTTTGGTCCTAAATGTGGCCTGGGTGATATTGGTGATTCCAGTTCTGACAGGTAGGCCAACCTGCCTCATCTTCTGACGGTCAGATTCCATTCTCAAATGCTACCTAATAACTGATACGCCCCAGTAGGCCATAGTCACAAGCCCTCCCAACATCTATTGCAGATGAAAGTTGAAATGAGGGGGTAAGTAAAGAATTTTGTTGGATTGGTAAAGGAAAGTTGGTGTAACACGAAAGAGAAGTTTCTGCATATTTTACCTTGTGCACTACAAATTCTATTACGACCTGGCCGGGAATCGTGTTCAGGCCGCCAAGACTGAAGACCAGAACTTAAAAGTCTTGGTTTTTCTCAACCGACGCATGTGACATGCGAGGCACAAATCCGGACTACACGAGAGATAGTGAGTGGTTTCTATTAGTGTACGTAGATTCACTGATCACTAGACCCCGGAGAAAGTATTGCTTACAGGGAAACGCGCGATGTAGTATAGCTAATGTTTATGAACCGAGGACTCTTGCACGCATCACTGTGCAGGTAGGAGTAGTTGCCGGCGTAGCTTAGTACATCGCAGTCAAAAGTAAATGAACACGGGTCTTCAGAATGCGGATATCAAAATTACGCAAGATAGAAGCACTAAGAAAATATGTTCCTCAATAAAATGTGTTTTCCATCCATGGTAATGAACTGCTTTGTGAATTGTGTCACGTGAAATTGGCAGCCGACATGGCATGGAACGTTAAGAAGCATATAAATAGCTATGAGCATAAACTCGCATGTAACAGACAACAGAATTTAAGCAAGGTACAGCAGAAATCTCCTTCACAATTACTTGAACGATCATTTTACGATGATATGTGTGACGCGTTTATTGCTTCAAATATTCCGTCAAACAAATTAGAAAACGCGAAACTCCGTGGCTTTTCAGAAAAGTACACTGGAAGACAAATTCCTAAAGAAGCAATACTGCGGAAGAAGTATGTGCAATATGCGTATGAGAAATGTCTGCGTGAAGCGAAGTGTAAATTACAAAATGAGAAGATATGGGTTTCTATAGATGAAAGGATGGACCCCGTTGGACGTCACGTTGCAAATGTGGTTATGGCTGCCCTTAGTGCGGAATGTTGCTGTAGACCCTATCTCTTAATAAGTGAAGTGTTAGACAGGGTTAATTATTCCACCATATGTGAACTTTTTGATAGTGCTATGGAGTTCCTATGACCATCATGTGTGCAATTCAAAATGTGTTACTGTGCTGCTAGCTCTATGAAGAAATCTTCTAAGTTTCTTGAAACACGTTATCCGAATATGATATACGTTACATGTCTTGCACATGCATATCATAGTTCATTGCAACGCATCAATACGTAAATAATATTATTACCAGTATGTCAAGTACAATGAAATATTTAGGTCTCTTAATGAGAATAAAATTATAATTGCACTTTGTAAGCTTCATAGCTAATCACTGGAAACCAGTCAAAAGGACGCACAAATAATGAGCCTTTCATGTATTACTTCATTTCTCATGAACCAAACTGTACTACTGCCAACGTCACGCTGTCTATCGTTATTTACCCCATCCCTCTCAAAGCAGGTATGCTATGTTGCATACTAAGCTGATAGCAATACTTTTCTCGGGGCCTACTGATCACATACATATCAGATTGGTCATTCTCATGATATGAAATGGTTGGTTACACATCAAAAGGAAAGGAAGGCGATGGAAACTGGAAAGACAACGAAGAAGAAAGACTAATATGAAGGTGATGTAGAGGAGAAAAATTAATTAAAGGTAAATCGAGTGAGAATATTGAGTAAGAGGTAATGAAGATTAGAAATAGGAGAAGAAATAATTGCGAAAGAGAAGAAATATAATAATTAGAGAAAGATGAAGCTGGTAATGAAAATGTCCTGGATGTAGTCTTACATTTCTAGTACCGTCTTGAAAATTACGGCATAAACACACTCTGGGCATCTAGTAGGGACTTCTACGGTGTATACCACCTTGATAGTACCAGAATCCCTGCCTTACTCGATCACACAAGAGAGAATATTAAATTAAACTTGCATCCACACACCTTGCATAATCCCACGCGCTCTCAGAGCGGAACTTGGATACACATCTGTTGTCTACAACTTAAACTTGAGGCTGATTGCAATGTAACACAACATTTTGCAAGTAAAACAGCGTACATTACTTCGCCATATAATGCATCTCGTATGAAGCGGAGAAGCAATTTTTCTTCTTTCCAGGAACTTCAGGCAATTCACTTGGCACTCTTCGCTTCTTCCACAGAACTGCGATCTAAATGCCGTCACTCATAACTCTAAACATTTCCCATCACTTGCTACAGCTTCAAAGTCGGTTATTGTGACCATCGCTTAAAATTACACCTAACCCCTGGTTAAGCATTTTTACGGTGCATCGACCTCGATTAGGATTTTAACAGGAGCTTAACCACGGTAATGTCTAACGGACCATAGGCCTATTCCAGCTGTTAAAGGAGGTAGTAATCAGTAGACTTAGTAAAACAAAATAGCGATCACATTCACAGCTGATTATTTCAAAGACGATTGTTATTATATGTACTTGAAATACTTGGATAGAGATGATGGTCAACGTGAATTTCATTAATGGAAAAAGAGAATTCTTACGAGGAATTAGGTGACAGAAAATTTCAGGAGGGATTTCGTTTATCATTTCTACTTCGAAAATGGATCGCTTGGTATAACCAAGAAACAGTTCTATTTCTTCTATGAATTAGCTGCTTATATTATGATTCTATGCAAGTGATATGTTCTGTATTTTAAGGGAAACACTCGAGTATCTTTTTCCTACTTCACTGGCTTAACGAAGACATGTTATGGTTGGGCCTTAGGATGTTGCACAGTTACCTGGTATGATTGGGGTCCTGGATTATACACACATTCCAACTAATCTTCTTCAATGTTTTCCTTTATGGATATTTCATCTTCTTATATAAAATATGCTATTTGCGAGAAGGAAATTGTACCAGAACAATGGAAGGATCCATAATTGTACCTATTTTTAAGGAGGATAAGACTAACTGTATTAATTTAAGAGAATATCACTTTTATTGACATCGTACAAAATTTTGTTCAATATTCTTTTGAGAACATTAACTCTATATGTAGATGAAATTATTGGGGGTCATCAGTGTGGTTTTAGGCGTAATAGATCGACTATTGGTCAGATTTTTTGTATTCGATAGATATTAGAGAAAAACGGGAGTATAAGGGTACAGTACATCAGTTATTCATAGATTTCAAAAAAGCATATGACTCGGTTAAGAGAGAAGTTTTATATAACATTCTTATTGTACTGAAAAAACTAGTTCGATTGATTAAAATGTGTCTCAGTAAAACGTGCAGCAGAGTCCGTATAGGCCAGCTTCTGTCTGATGCTTTTCCAATTCACTGCGGGCTAACGCAAGGAAATCGTTGTTGTAGTGTTCAGATTTCATATGCGTTCTTTTCTTTTCGAAATTCACTAAAACACTACCTAGTAAATTACTGCTTTTATAAGCGGGACGAGTACTTCAGAGAAAACGTACGAACTAATGACTAAATATTACTACTCCTGATTCGTAAATTTTTGTTATTGAGAATTTAGTTCACTTAAGTTTCCTTCAAACTTATTTATAAATTACTAATTTTACAAGTAATGTCTAGTAACTTACAAAATCTCAGTTCTCATTAATAATGTGTGCAATCCCTTATGAAGTGAGTTGACTATTATATTGTAACGAAGTTTTTTAAGTATTATTCAGTTCCTTACTTCACTTAGTTAAGAAACACTCTTATATATTTTAATTTCACTACCATAAATATCAAGCTAAATTCATATCATCCGACCATGGCCACAACAAAAGCAGATACAATATTTCGCTCCCCCTCATTGAACCAAAATGTAAGACTGAAGCAGGTCTAAGGCACAGTTCTAATTACGGTCCAAGATTATAATAATGATTTTATAAAGAGGAATCCTAAACTAAAATTATTAAACAATACATTATTCAAAAAACAAGTGCTTGAACTGTTTTTAAAATTATAATCATGTAAATTCTTATTCTTTCATTATTTTTTTTCTGTCACATTAACAATATTGCATTCTTAACTTAATATGTTTATATATACTTATGGTACCGTTGGTCTGTTTGTTTGTTTTTATTCTTATTCTTTTTAAACTTTGTGTAATTACATTTAACAGTTTAATCATAGTAAGTTGTGATTATTATTATTATTATTATTATTATTATTATTATTAGCCTATTTATTTTCTTCTATCCAGTTTTTATTATTGGTCACACCCGACCTCAAGCATCTTGCTTTTTCGGGTGTGACCCAGTTACCTTGTATTTATACGATAAATTGTAATATGTAGGCTATTTTACTATGAGATTGTTAATCAATTTCGTATTTTGAAGAATATTCATATACGAGTATTACAATAATATTGTAAAATATTTCTTTCTTTTTTTATTGGGTTATTTTACGACGCTGTATCAACATCTCAGGTTATTTAGCGTCTGAATGAAATGAAGGTGATAATGCCGGTGAAATGAGTCCGAGGTCTAACACCGAAAGTTACCCAGCATTTGCTCATATTGAGTTGAGGAAGAAGCTCGGGAAAAACCTCAACCAGGTAACTTGCCCCACCCGGGATTCGAACCCGAGCCATCTGGTTTGAAGGTCAGACGCGCTGACCGCTACTCCACAGGTGTGGACTATTTCTTATTGTAGGTAATTTTTTCTTGCAATAAAATCTTTGTAATAATTTAAAAAAAAATCATGTGAGTATTTATTATAAACCATTTTTAATGTAAATTTCCTATCCAGGTATATATTTTGTTATTTCGCGTAATTATGTATTGTAAAACCACTGCTAATGTAAGGATCCTATTAATTATGGTTATTTGTATATTTCTATTTCAATTTTAATGTCCACACACTGTACTGTGTAATGGAAAATAAATTAATATTACTCTTTCGTTTCTTTCAGATCTACGTACGAATATTTTACGAAATGTTTCGCAGTTCTCAGAAACCTTTCAGCCTCCAAAGACGCCTATCATTGCTGGACAGAAGATTGATCAAACTTACTCCGCGTTAAATGATCCTGTGACCACAGATTTACGCACTCTAGAAACAATACTTCTTGTGTACGATTCTTATATAAGATCTCATTCTCCTAGTGAAGATATAAGACTGCTTTCATTTAAGTAACAAGGTGGAAGAATCCCCTTCAGAAACATTGTGAGAAAATTAGTTTATAAATTCAGAGAAACGGGAATAATATTGGACAGAGAACCCGAGAAGAAAATTCGTGTACGCGTCGAGATGATGCTGGATGAAATTGGTGCTGGCTAGAACAAAGGCCTGCAGAAAAAAACTCTGCGTCGTGTTCTACAACCAGATGTTCCCTTGTTTTGTGCACAAACTGCAACGAAACTTTGAAAAAATGAGTCTTGGGAAATGCGATTTATTTTCAAGTGTTATTACTGATAAAATTAACTATTAACTATCTTAGAGTGAAACATCGTTTAATTCCATGCTCATGTTTTACCAAAAAACAGTACCGTATGTTTTGGAGTGTCAAAACCCATATAGTTCAGGAAGTGTTAGTGTACGGTATATACATTAAATAAATTAGTGTTTGGTGTGTTTAAAATTTCCGGGAGAATGGCTCATGTTTCTACAGTTCTCAAAGAACTTAATCTCCAGTAATGATTTTCTTTCGATATAATATTAGATATATATACTGTGGACTTCTTTATAGTGTGTTTGGAATTACCCTTGACCTACACATAAGAGAAAACAATGCCATATACACAAGCGATAATATTCATGCCTATGGGAGATTTCAACCCCTAATAGTGACATATACAAAATATGTGTGCCTTAGTTGTTGTATCCATCGAGGTCAGCCAGAAGAATAGTGGAGACAATGTTATCCCATAATAATAGTGAATTCTTGAATTCAAAAGTGACATATTCGGTTTTCTTAAACACGTATCATGCCTTACGAAAGTTTGGCTGTTTTGAGAAAGATTTAGCATGAATTCACACGGCAAATAAATCATGAGGAACATTGAACATGATATTTGAAGAATTAATAAATAGTGTTATATTGTTCTGCCGATTTTTGTGTGTTATTTTACCTCTAAAATCATCTGTAACAAAAGTATACCGACATAACCCACACACATTAGAAGAACTGGACAAAAAAACATTGATCTGTGACGTGCTTCAAGGTGTCGATGATACATTTTTAAGAAGAGACCAGGAAAATCTACAAGCAAGCGGACAGCATTTCGAGGAAATCCTCTCATTATGGTAAGTAATTATATATCAAAGTCACATTTAATGTTTATTTTATGTTAGAAGTTTTAATTAGGACAGTGTGAAAGTTAACTGTATTGCAAAAAAAAAAAAAACTCGTACAAACTTCGCCAGTTCTCACTTTCTGATTGCCCGGGAGTGATGTTATATCGCCGGTCAAGAAGGTACTAAGAGTAGCGGCACACTCCGTAAAAAATTCTCGTATATTTCATTAACTGTTTAACGTGAAACGCTCATGCTCGGTTATGACATGAATAAAATGAACGGGAATTTTAAGAATGGCAATGAAAACGGTAACGGTAACGAGTTACGTAACGCTGCTCTAACTTCACTTGCTTAGAAACGGTTCAGACTCTTACATTGTTATGGTGTTTGCTGACGGCATAGACTTACTTTGTTGTGTGAATAATTACATTGATTATTTCTCTTATCATAGATCCACGATAACCAATTCAGATGAAACAGTAATTGCGTTGAAAATACTTGTACTCAAAGGCGTATGCAGAATTTTGTCAAGGGGAGTCATTATTATAATTATTTTATAACTTACATTATCTTATTTTAAATTTTGTGTATTATTATTATTATGATTATGTTACGACATGTTTATTAATATTATGTTACGTTCTAATAGAAGATATCCATGAATACTCTTATAAAATTAAAAACCCTTATTTTTTACACCCATCCAGTTTTTAACAAATTTTAATTCCTGTTTAACCTTCGATAATAAAAAATTCTTTGACCACCTCTGTGGTGTAGGAGTCAGCATGCTGGTCTCTTACCCAGAGGGCCCGGTTTCGATTTCCGGTCGGGTTCAATTTCCTGGTTGAGGTTTTTCCGGGGTTTTTTCTCAACCGTAAAGAAAATGCCAGGAAATTCGAGCCACAAAATCCCTGAATATCACCGGCCTCATTCATCACCGAGTCTGGCTGTGAAATCAGGTGGTCCGGGTTCGAATCCCGGTCGGGGCAAGTTACCTGGTTGAGGTTTTTTCCGGGGTTTTCCCTCAACCCAATACGAGCAAATGCTGGGTAACTTTCGATGCTGGACCCCGGACTCATTTCACCGGCATTATCACCTTCATATCATTCAGACGCTAAATAACCTAGATGTTGATACAGCGTCGTAAAATAACCCAATAAAATTAAAAAATTCATCACCGAAATCATATTCATAACAAATCAGTAATACATATACAGTCGCCATCTAGTTCACAACAACAGAACCAGTCTCAACAATAGTACACAGGCCTTCGGATTTCAAGCAAAGATTAACTCGCGTTATGAACAGAGATGTTAAATCGAGTATAAATAATAACAGCGAGAGAAAAAAAAATGCTTCTATCATTATTACACTTACATAATAAGTTTATATTTAAAATATGAACTGTCAGATGCACAAAATATTATAATAATAATTTAATAATAATTTATTTATTTAATCTGGCAGAGCTAAGGCCAGTAGGCCTTCTCTTCCGCCCAGCCAGACTCTAATTCTAATTGAATACAATTGCTTGCACAGTTATTACATTAATATCTAGATCATAAAACTGAAGTTTTACTATAAAGTCAGAACTCAAACTAACGAACGGGTGAATACCGCTCAGTTGTGTAATAACTTCATCAAAAAAAAAAACATTCAAAATTAGCATCTTCCAATAACAAATTATTTAAAAAGAAAGCTCTTCAACTGATTTTCAATACTGATTAATATTCTAATAATTTGCATATATATGTATATATAAATATAAAAAATATGTGTGTATATATATTTATTTTCATTTGTTATATTTTTCATTTTTTTTTTATATTTCTTTCTTACATTAAATTTTTGAAAAAAAAATTATGTTATGAATTTTTCAAAATTCAATGACTCGAATAGAACTAAAATACCATTTATGTATATAATATGTATATTACCTACTACATTATATTATTGCATAATATTTTGTATTTATTTTACAGTTATGTTATGTAATTCTTTCCTTCAAGAATTTTTTTTCTAACCGTTATATTTAATATTAAATTGTTTTAAATTGTTTATTAAGAAAAATATATTTTCTGACGGAAGAGGCAAAAGATCCTTGACTATGTTGTTGTAGGTCTTTAAAACATTCTAATAAAACAATCACGAAGATATTTAATTAATTGTATGTATCATTATGTAAATACTTCACAGTTGTAACAAAAATATAAATTTGATATTATTTTTACAGGTAAATATTAGCTATTTTAATATTCTGAATAGTGTTTTATAAAGTATAATGTATCTATACTAAGCATGAAAAGTTTTGTTCATTTAGCTTTTATAGTAGCCGAGATATAAAAAAATGAATTTCACTAAATTTTTGCAGACCAATGGTGTACCTCCGCCATTAACCACCGATGTTTTATGTATATTTAAACTAACATTTTATAAACGTTATTGAGAATATTCCACTATCTACTCGGTCATTATGAAAACAAACGTTGACTGTTGAAAGCGTGTGGAGTCGGAAGTGATACAACTTACTCTTGGCAAATGTGTACTGTGCGGTGCAGAGCAAGTTTGTGTTGGCTCGGCAGACGAGGTACGGTTCGTTTGCTTTAGAATCTGTAGCCCGAATTATCTGAGCTTAATGTACTCCTTCGGGATTGAAGAAATACAGTACATGGGTTTTAATACTTTTTGTTTCACCACGGGAGACCATGCAGTTTTAAAAATATATAAATTACTCTTATGAGACTGTAGTACGACATCGCAATAAAATGTTCTGACTAGTTGAAAGTAATTGATGTAACCTATTTATTTACTTATTTATTTATTTATTTATTTATTTACTTATGTATTTATTTATTTATTTTATTGCTAGTAAGTTTGAAATGAATACAAGTTAATACAATGTAGCACAAACTACCCCACTCCTGAATGAGTAAGACTCTTGCTCAGGAGAGGATTCCAATACAGACAAAAATAAAATAAAAATTGAGAGTGAATACAGATTAAAAAGTGTTTAATATGTTTAAAACCAAACTATAATTCCAAAACTATTTTTTTATTTTTTTATTAATTTGGAGAGGATTCGTGGTTAAAATAATATTAGAATATTTTTTTAATAATCTGGGATCTTCACTCATGCTATGATAAAAAGCTGCATTGATTTTACATTTAGGTTCAGACAAACGCAGAGAATTCATATGTATGTATATATATATATATATATATATATATATATATATATATATATATATATATACCTTTCAAAGTTATTAAGATTTCTGTGAAAACATTTTAATAATATAAAATAATAAATTTGTTTAATGTCGATAACTTTGAAATCTTTAAACAACAATTCAGTTGAGTAATCTTTGTGCATTTTAAACAAATTTTTATTATTTTTTCTGTAGTAATATTAACGGATAAAGGTTGGATTTATAAGTTCCACCCCAACCTATAATACCATACATAAATATAGATTGAAATAATGCTAAATAACTTATACGTAAACAGTTAATTGACAAAATATTTCTGAGAACAACAAAGTAATATAATGTTTTACGTAGTTTATTACAAATATAATGAATATGATTATTCCATTTTAAATTGTTTTCAATAATTATACCTAAGTATTTAACCTCATTAACTTCATTAATAACTGAAAAATTGCAATTAATATCGGAATAAATTTAATAAATATAATAAAAATATTCGTAACATTGTCGAGTTTTAGACATTAAGCACATTATTGAATTTTAAAATCCGAATATAAACGTAACAACAATTATTATTCCAATAACAAATAATGCAATAAAGATCTAAATTTATGTAGTATACAGTATATTCATTCATTCATAGTGTTCTGCCCAAAGGCAGGTCTTTCACTGCAAACCCAGCATTCTCCACTCTTTCCTATTTTATGCCTTCCTCGTTGTCCCCGCATATGATCCATAGGCCTATATCTTAATGTTATCTATCATCTGATATCTTCTTTCACCACGAACTCTTCTCGAGTTGTATTGTCGTTCTTATTTTTTTTTATCTTTCGGAAACCTATAGTAGCCCTAGGCCTATATACCTTGCACATCGATAGACGATGAACGACATTTTGTAGCTTCATTTGTGTTATTATTGCTGTACCAACTAATATAATTACGTAAGGCTCGTTTTGAAACGTGGTGCCCATTAACAGTAATCTAAATGGAAATAGTTTAATGACACCCTAACGCAAATTGATAACTATGTGGAGGTTATTTTGATGCAAATTATTAACACTGTAATCTAACTCAGGACCGATTTTACGAAAGGGTTTAAGTTACTCGAATTTGCAATCATTTAGGATAATTTAGAGCAATTATAATAATATATTGTGACATTCCATTAATTTCAGTTGTATTCAGTAAATCACGCTTAATTAAACGTAATGATCGAGATATATTGCGATTATACAAATCACGATATGAATTGTATTACAATAGCGGGATGGTGTAAATTGCAAGACGAAAGCAGATTCAAGTCGAATTGGAATAATTGTTGAATATTTAGTAGAAGAGAGAGTAACCGCGCAGATTATAAAGATTACGAAATAATTTTGGACCTGTTGATTTAAAAATAAATATTGAGATATCTTCTTCAGAAGTAATAAGATAATGAATGATCTGTGGTTTGTTTTTGGAACTGAACTTTTCTTTGGCTACGATTACCAAACGGTGTATAATTTTTATACGAGACTTTTGCAGATTTGGGACAGAAAACATTACTAATAAACCGTGCATAAGCGATGGTTGAATAAGTAAATATGGGAATTGTTTCGCAGTAGTTATACACACGAAACCGCCTTTATAAGTGTTGTATATACAGAGAAAAAATGGCCGTCTTTTAACAGCTGTTCGTATCGATTATCATTTTATGCTCGACATGCCGAAATGTAGTAATTATACACCTGGTAGCAGTCCTTTAATGCATGTCATTAAAGTACACCTACTCATTAAAGTACAGGTGTTCAGGCAATGACAAGTCAGCTTTGTACCGTTATAAAACCTCAGCCAATGACAAGTCAGCTTTCTATCGTTATAAAACCGCAAGTATCGATTATTCTCGGGTATGCAATCGAAAGAGAATTAGCGAAAAATCACGGAGGCTGGAAATCCAATACTGTCGCAGAAGGTTATGTTCTGTTACTATAATAATTAGCGTTAATTGTAAATAATATTCAAATAAATTCAATTTGTCATCTCGTTTTTCAATGTCTAATTTAATTTCAATGTTATATCAAAGTTAATATTTAGTTTACTCTGTAGGTTCTTATAGGCTATCAAGGTCAATGTGGACATCTGTTCCTCTGAAAAAATCAATACTTTAGCGTCAGCGCACATCTCACAATTTACGAGGTATTGCTCAAGGTCAGTTGATACAAATAAAATGAATAATTTCAAGTTAGAAATATGGTCGAGCATAAAAAAGTCGTATGAAACTCGCCTATAATGGTACTTAAGAAGCTCGTATGAAAATTATGAAACTGGCTTGCGCTCTTTTCATAAACATCCATACTCGCTTCTTAATTACTATCATTATAGGCTCGTTGCATAATGTACTATTATGATGACTGCCTGGTAACCACAAAAAACAAAACAAAGAGCACAAAATAATTAGAATAATATTACTGTAGCTGTACTCTTTCATCAAAATATAAAGTGGTAATCGATCAGGCACAGTTGTACTATCGATACTTATCACGGCACACTATCGCATTTTACGGTTACCAGACATAAAGTCCAGAATTATAATGTCCATACGTCAAAATGTCCATGGAATAATGTCCACGTTGCAAATGTCCATGTTAGATCGCCCGGAGTCAAAATGTCCATAGTTCTATAATGTCCACTTCACTCTGATGTCCAGAATCAAAATGTCCATAGTAGTATAATGTCCACTTCGCTCGATGTCCAGAGTCATAATGTCCATAGTTCTATAATGTACACTATATCCATTGTTCATGGTAGTTATAGAAACCTATGTAAAAATTTTCAAATGCAGAACTAATCAGAACTGAATTTTTTAAAGACGGTACGAAATCCTCAGTTGTGCCATCACAGAAGGGTAAGCCACTTCTTTCTTTTCGTGGATACCTGTACCAACATCATGACTTTAATAGAGATAGGACAAAAATATATTGGCGATGCAGGAACATGAACCTCCCAAGCCTGAAATGCATGGAGCACACAAACAACGCGGTAGAAGACTGGCACAATCTTCTTCAACGCGTGATGGCTGTACATCCATCCACTTGGCGATTTATACAGTGCCTAAAGCGCGAAGAATATGGAATTTGGACACAAAATATATTGTAAGCAAGAGTGAGGCATACACAAATTAAAGAGCCGGGAATGAAACGTTTTCGACGAATCAAAGACAAATTCTCCAGTTTGTGAGAAACTACAACAGGTACAAAGAAAAAGGAGAAATTCTCTTAAATCTTAAAAGTACTAGTTACCATCTTAAAAGTGGGTCTCCGGTTCCCGATGATTAATAACTTATTTGTATGAGTTATGGAATAAAATTTATTGTGTTCTATTCAAGCAGAATTTTCTTTTGAACTTGGACATTATGGATGTTTGACACTATGGACATTTTGACCTAACGGACGTTTTATCATATGGCCTTTCTGTCGTATGGACATTTAGTACATGAACATTTTCACCGTATGGACATTTTGACCTTATGGGCGTTTATTATATGGACGTTCTGTAGAATGGACTATATACGGTGGAAGCCATTTTACAGATAATTTCAGTTATTCTGTTACCTTTCGTAATAAAATAATGACGAAACTATGACGTAGCTGTGTAAGAGTTGTATTGTTATACACGTCGTAATTAGTGATTAATAGTCGGGAATTTACACACGCCTTATAAACGAGCTATTCGTTGTGTAAATATAAGATAGTTAAACGTCTGTATAAGAGTTTTTATTAGTAAGACCAAAAGTCTATTATGTAATAAGAATAATAATAGAAAGAAGTTCAAAATTGAGAAAAGCAAAGCCTCAGTGTTCAAATAAGAAATATTATAGGTTACCTAAATTTATCGTATTAACAAAATGTCAACTATAACGGAAGATGAATGGACGGAAGATTTCACAGAATTATGGTATAATGAAAAATCATAAGAAAATCAAGCAAGAAAAGAAATTAAAGTAGTAGATAAAATAGAAATGGATAAACAAAAAGAAACAATGACATTATGTAAAAATAAAAACGCACTGGTTTTGATGAATTAAATATACAACTTTTGAAATATGGAGAATTTTCATTTACTCTATGTGTTGAGAAAACATTATGTACCTTCCTCGTGGATGAAGGGAAAGATAATACCCACGAGAAAATATGAATATATATAGAAATTATAGCGGTATAAGTTTCCTCAATGCTACCTACAAGATTATGCTAAAGTTAGCACCAGAAGCATTCAAACTGTACTGTAGTAGAAACAAAAATAATCGAGGAACCAAATGGGTTTAGAAAAGACATATCGTGTACAGATGGAGTATTTACAATGCAACAGATAGTAGAAAAGAGACAAGAAAGGAACTTAGAAATTCCTCTGTTATTTTTAACGTTGAAAAGGCCTTCGATAAAGTCCTTAGAGGGAAATGATGGATGATTTTAGAACAAAAAGGATACCCCAAACAGCTAATAGAAGTTCTTAAAATTCTATATTATGATACAACCAACTATATTAATACACCAACATTGAAAACAATAAATTTTAAAATAGATCAAGGGGTCAGACAGGGATCCTCTTTGTTACCTATCCTATTTAACATTTCTTTAGACGCCCTCTTATCTGAATGGAAGAATCTATCAGTGACGAAGGAGTACTTATCGGACCGGATATTAAAATAAATATTTTTGGAGATGATGATGTATTCATGGAAACCTCAGAAAACAATACACAGAAAATGATCTATAAATTTCACTCAATAGTAAAAAAACTACAATTTTAATATATCCGTTAAAGATACCAAAATAGTGACTCTCAGGGGCAGATACCCAGTTAAGTTAAAAATACAAATAGGAAATTCAATCATTGAGCAGGTATCTCACTCCCAATACTTATCATGTGATGTTACCAACCTAGAAAAGATAGATATATACATAACAAAAGAGAAAAATTACAAGCAATATGTGTAACCATACAAAGAATCCTTGGGAAAAAGACAAGAAAGGAAACAGCTAGTTTCTAACAGGAAATTTAACCTAATAATAGAAAATCATTATAAACCACTAGCATATGTAGTAATTGGGAGAAAAATGCTTAGGTTCCATCTTTATGGTATTACGTAAGCGGATCCCGACTATAGAAATATTCCAGCCAGTTGATCTTTTGTCCACCGTTGCACATATTCGTAGAACTAAATTTATCTGCATTTTGCTGTTCATTACGATGGTTTATTACAGGTATACAGGTTTCATTAGCTTTTTAAAAAGTTTATATCTACTACCTGCAGTTGAGTTTAATTTCCAATTTGAATTTAGATCATTTTTTTGTGGAAGAAGCACTTTCAGTGATTTATTTCATATAACAGAATGGATTTTAAGCTTGCTATGAATGATATGTATGTGTTAGGATATGTTATCCCTTCGCAAAACGACGCTTTTAGCAGATTTTCAGGAATTTAAGTTCCCTATTGCAGCTGGCTTAACAAATGTGAATCGCACGGCTATAGAGTTTGATCGTGTGGCATATCCCGCATTTGCTCTGTCGGATGTAATTGGTAGTTCCACATTATGACTTTTTTATTTTATTATTTAAAGAAGACCTATGTAGGCATGAGGTCATGTTTTTTAAAGAGGCAATACATAAAACAAAAGCAGTCTAGTAAACTAAAAAACGTGAATATACTGAAGGAATAATGGTACACTGACGTTGAAAGGTATTTGAACTACTATTTTATGATCGTGTAAGCGAACTTCCTACCCACGGGATAAGTCAGAACCAAAAATATAAGAAATTGACAAACTTTGAAATAGTTCCGTTTTTTCTCAATAGATGACCCTATTATTGAGAAGAATAAGAAAGTATTTGGGAGAATGTCAATGTAGATTAAGTATAGATTATTCTCATAATTGACATTATGAGCGGTTTTCCTCTAAATCTAATGTTTTTATGCGATTATTAGAGGGGGATGAACTTTTTAATTTTATACTGTAATGCGGGTACATTTATGTACTATTGGCGACATTGACTATTACCTTCGTCATCGATTCATAGAAGTAATAATTAAAGAAACGACATTTACACGAACAAGTTATCGAAAACTATCGATTAGTGAGGTCAGATACCATTGAATGTCAGTGTACTATGCGAGCAAGCGTTCTCATATCGGCGAAATACTGAACTAAACGTCTTACGTCACTTTTGACATCTCGGCGCATGTAACATCAGACTAACGAACCTACAGAAGATGAAATGCGAGAGATGGGAATTTAGTATGGGTTATTATTTTTAATAACCATATAATAATAATAATAATAATAATAATAATAATAATAATAATAATAATAATAATAATATATTCATACCAAGTAGGTCTGTATGTTATATCTTTTTTAATTACACTTACCTGAATATAGAGTTGAATTGTAATCACAACGCAACACAACTGAAGTATGTATTGATATTAATATTAAACCCGTATAACTAATTAATTATTAATTCACAAACCTAAGCACTTTCATTTCGTCCACAACTGTGGAGTAGCGGTTAATGTGTCTGGCCGCGAAACCAGGTGGCCCGGGTTCGATTCCCGGTTGGGCCAAGTTATCTGGTTGAGGTTTTTTCCGGGTTTTCCCTCAACCCAGTATGAGCAAATGATGGGTAAATAAATATGGAAATAAAAGTCGTAAATATGATATTCAATGTCACGATATTTTATTTGTTTTACTTGAGAGGGAGAGAGATAGAAATTTAAAGAGACATAAATTGTGCGGCCTTAATTAAGGATGACAACCAGGATCCGGAAATTAATAGCAAATACTATAATTAATTAAAGATGAATATTGTTGTAAAGTAAATTGTAATAGTATAATTAATCACTGTTAATATCAGTTATAATATAAAATCTTAAAAGGTAACTTTAAAATTAAATTTATAAATAAAAGATTTTAGTTAAAGTTAACATATGGTACATCCTTGATCAAGACCTTCTGAGTAGTATAAATGAAAATTGTATAATTTGCAAGGAATCTTTTAAGTATTTAGGCGATGATTTTTTGAGTGTCAAAAGATGATATTGATAATTGTTTTAAAAAATTCTACGTAAATTTTGGTAAAAAATCCCGAGCACCAAAAAGTAAACCTGTTACTAACCAATTGAAAAGAGGGATGTTATACTTGACGTTAAGGTAGGGAATACAAAGCCCTTAACCTGATGAACAGGCGCATCCCAAAGATGAAGAAGTACCTTCGATCCTAGCCAGCGAAGTGAGAACATCTGAAACAGAGTTAAAGTCAGGCAAGAGCCCAGGAGAAGATGGCATCCTTAATGAACTGTTGAAACTCGGCGCCGACGAACTCATACCACCAATGACAGAGATATTTAACAAGATTCTGCAAAGTGAAGTTATACCTGAAGAATGGACTAAGAATACAATAATTCTTTTACATAAGAAAGGCAAAAGAGACAATATAGACAACTACAGGCCCATCAGTCTCATGTCCAGCATGTATAAAGTGTTTTCGAAAATAATATTGCGCAGGATCACTAGAACGCTGGAAGAAAATCAACCTCCGGAGCAAGCTGGATTTCGTTCTGGATATTCAACGGCGGACCACATTCAGACAGTGACGCAGATCATGGAAAAAGTCGAGGAACACAATTTAAAACTGTATATAGCCTTTGTGGATTATGCAAAAGCTTTCGATTCGATAGAACATATTAGTGTTTTAAAAGCACTCAAGAATCAGGGTGTTCCAAACAAATATATTAGACTGCTTGGCGTGCTATACCAAAAAAACACTACAAAAGTGAAACTGGATACAGAAGGAGCACCATTCAACATACAGCGAGGGGTGAGACAAGGAGATCCCTTGTCACCGAAGATCTTCAATTGTGTATTGGAGGAGGTCTTTCGCAAGCTAACTTGGGGTCGCAAGCACGGCATATCTATCGACGGAAGAAAACTGACCAATCTACGCTTCGCTGATGATGTGGTTCTGTTTGCCAGATTCAGGAAAAGATTGGGAGAGATGCTAAACGAATTGTGCGAAGAAAGCATGGCAGTGGGCCTAAAAATCAACACCAGCAAAACCAAAGTACTGACAAATGATGCAGAAGGGCAGATGATCGTCAACAATGCGAATATCGAATTTGTCACGCAATACATTTACCTTGGCCAGACCATATCATTTCAGAACAGCATGGATAAAGAAATTGATAGACGAATAGCATCGGCATGGAGAAAGTTTTGGAGTCTGTCCTTCATCCTAATGGACAAGAGCCAGAAATTGCAGAATAAGAGGCAGATCTACAACAGCTGCATTGCACCTGTACTTCTGTATGGGGCGCAATCCTGGTCACTCACCAAGAAACAGGCATTAAAGTTAGGAAGATGCCAAAGAAGAATGGAAAGGAAAATACTCGGAATAAGCCTGAAGGACAGAATCAGAAACGAAGAAGTACGGCGATGAAGCGGCGTAGAGGACGTGGTCACTCGCTAATAGGATGAAATGGCGCTGGGGAGGACACGTGATACGAATGCAACCTACCAGATGGGCACACACGGCGACACTGTGGGATCCAAGAATTGGCTGGAGAAACCGTGGACGACCGAGAACCAGATGGGGGACGAGTTCAAGTTGCAGCTAGGAGGACTGTGGACCAGAATAGGACGCCAAAGAACACGGTGGAAGGACGCAGTCAATCAACTTTGAGCGGGAGCAACAACCAGTGCTAGTGAAATTGTGGACAAAGAACTAGGAATGTAAATAGACCATCAGGTTGGCTCTTCTGATGGTCAAGACTCGAGCCACCCCTGCCCAAGCAGGAGGCCTTGCCTCACTGAGGATTTACGGCTATTATTATTATTATTATTATTATTATTATTATTATTATTATTAACCTGATGAGCTTGTTTCAAATCTCTCTCCATGCATATAGTTAGATCTATGATAACAGCTTTTGTTGTTTGTTTAATGCTATTATATCTGCTCTTCTGTGAGGGTCATCTTCAGACGTGCAGTGGACCTCTTCGTGAACTTTCCAACCCTTGTTCCGAAGAAGACAGGCGACAACTCCGCGGACTCTATGATGCCTGTTACGCAATAACTTTTTTTTCCGACAGAAGTCGAATACGTGGCCGTCAACGTTTATTTTGGAACGTAACATTTCAAATCTTTTCAACCGGTTACATTGTGATTAATAGGTTAGCGTTTATGTAAATTTATTAGTCTAACTGGTAGTAATGAGTTACCCTGCCAAAATTTGAAAATAGACTTGGCAAAAGCTTCCAGAATAATCATATCTCCGGATATTGTTTGTGGTTTGGGCCCTAGAGTCTGTACGCACTCTGTAAAGTTATTGTTATAATGTAACAGTAATATTTTTATGAAAACATTTTAACACCGTTTCACTAATTCAGAATTCTCCTCTCGTTTGATGAACTCCATACTGCTAGTTACTAATTTTCAAGCTGAACAGCATTTCAGTTTCATAATAGTATTATCTACAACTATAATACCCTCTGTAAGCTGGCGTACATCCAGATTATGACGACTTTCCATTTGTATGATCGCGCTGATATCACTAGAACCTTCTAATTATTATCTTTCTTCTCTGATTACCTTCAAATATAATTGAATTATTGTCCCAAGTCTGCAGAAGTTGCCTTTAAATCAACTTACAGCTCAGTGTCACATCTCATCACAAGAGAGCACATTGAGACATCTTAATTATCAACAATTAAAATACGAATAGTACAAGCAACGCGCTAGTCAAAGTTCTCGCTTATTTATCCTAAGCGTTCCGTAACGAAATAAGACAGCTTCGACTAAGAAATAAGACTTTGTTCCTGCTGGTCTTAATTTAAATTTTCTTCTCTCCGAACTCCAGACGAAAACGTACAAGAACTTTCAGCTATATATCTGTAATATCCGTATTATTAATTCCTCGTGTACCGCGATAATGTAAGCAGAAAGTTTCTACAGTTGAGTCCAAACCACATTTCTCTCGGGAAATAGGAAAGATGTAAGTTAAAGATTCTTACAACCTTACTGTAACAAAAATGTATTCTAAGACATGTTTATGACCGCAAAGTTTTAAGATCATAAACTGAAATAAAATTGAAGTTCATAAATTTGTTTTACAACTAGACATAAGAAAGTCAGAGGTTTCTAAACTCATTTCCAAATAAAATTTCATTATAAAATATTCAATTTACATGGTTATATGTAACACCTATAATTATTTCAATGTCATAAGAGAAAATATTCCAGGGATGAAAAAAATATATACACAGTGAGTCGTAAGTAATGTCATTCATTTCAGGGGCTATTCTTTGAGATATTTCAAACGAAAAAAATACTACATTTCTGTTCGTGTTTGCTTCCTTTTCGAGATTGTTAATAAATGTACAGAGATTATACAGGCTGTTTAAAAAAGTATCACATATTTTTACAGGCGATAGCATTGGTCGAAACTAGAAACAAAGTTCCTATAATCACGTGTCCGGAAACAAATATCTGCTGAGATATGGGGAATGCTGTATTGTGGCTTACAATACCCACCTGTTTTTTACATAGACACTACAGAAGGAGCTCTATGTGGTTACCACGCTTTGTTACACATGCTTAAAATCTTCTTCATAGTTAATCACGAACTTTTGCGACCACACCTGGCTGTTGTAGGATTTGCTCACGTGCATTGAATACAAGCTCCTGTAACGTTGTAAGTTGTCGATGGTTGTGGCATACACCAGTGTCTTTAAATGTCCCCATAGCCAGAAATCCAAAGGATTTAGGTCAGGTGATCGGGGAGACCATGCTACTGGACATTCTCGACCAATCCATCACCCATTAAACCTCCGAGTTAGGTATTGTCGCACGAAGCGTAGAAAATTTGGTGGTGCCTCGTCGTGCATAAACATCACTGAATACTGTACGTACTTTCTAACGCAAGTAAAATGATACAGGGGAGAGTCGGGTAGTATCGGACATCGGGTAATATCGGACAGTGAGTTTCTTTCATCTACCACACGATGATTGTACCTGATTGACATGGTTACGTTTCTATGATGTCGCATAGAGAAACGTAACCATGTCATTCAGGTACTACCATATGGTGGTAGATGAAAGAAACGCACTGTCCGATACTACCCGACTCTCCCCTACTCCATAGTATCATGGACCTTTGTTTACTACTACATTCTCTGTTTACTTCTGTTGAGGGATGTTATCTACTCTCAAAACATGCACCATTGTTTTGTGTTTTTAAACTAATGACTACCATGGGCCACAATACAGCTCTTAACAGATATTTGTTTCCGAACACATCTTTATAGTAATTTTTTTCAAGTTTCGACCAATGCTACCTCTTTGAAAAATATACGACACTTTTTCTAACACCCTGCATAATTCGTATCAACAACTGTTCTAATAATAAATAGAATATATTAAAATATTAGGAATTAAATGTAATTATTATAAAAACGTGTTCTCTCGGAATGATATGTTAATATTTGTGAGTTTTATAAATTAAAAAAATTAGAAAAAATAAAAAAAGCATTCATAACTAATATTTTTTAAAATAATATAAAGTGTAAATAAAATATTTGTTTGCAGGGAAATGTCACTTTAGGTATTGGTAACACTTGTGTAAAGTTTTAGGTGTTAGGTTTATTGGTTTAGCAAATTTTTAGAAAAAGGTACATCATTTTTAATTTTTTCTTAAATGAAAAATTAAAGAAAACTATTGGGAAAAAAAAAAAGTTGAATGTAAGGAAAATCCTGTTTTAAATTAATATTCCAAAGTCCTAGGTCCAAAAATGTGAAAGTTAAGTTATAGGCAATTCATTAACATAACGTTAGTTCTCATCCTTCTCCCCTTAAAGAACCTTTTAAGACGTTTTGACACAAAATAAGCATGAGAGATTATTAAATAAGCTCTACACAATCAAAGATTTGCTCAGGATAGGGATCAATGGCGGGCTTATGTGAGGGCGGCAATGAACCTCCGGGTTCCTTAAAAGCCAATAAGTAGTAATACACAATCAAAATAAACAAAAAATATAAAATCGATACTTTTTTACTATTATTTTTATTTATTTATTTATTCCTGTAAGCACTACAGGTTGCTATTGACAAAGAGTACCATGATACAATAAATAGAGTAAATGCCTTGAGGCTTAGTGATACATTGTTTTTAGAGTGAAAAATAACAATTTGAATTAGATTGAAACACGAAGTAACGTCACGAAGATTCGAATTAAAGTTACGGTCCATATGTATGATGCCTGAAAATAGCTATTGATGCTTTGAGTGTTGCAATTGTTGGATCTCTTAAAATATCTTTATGCAGGCCAAAAGATTTGCAGAAGTCTACAAGGAACCGGAGTATGGAACCACGGGCTGGATGGATTCCAGATGGTATTTGTTCTGATAAAAACTGATGGAAGGTTCATATAATATTCCTTTTTTCCTCGTGTACTTCTTCTGGCTGGTGTTCGTGCGATTCGAATCTCGCAGTAGGGTCTATGATGTAATCTTCAAGAGAGGGGAGGTTTAAATGCAATTATGTCGATTCTTCGATTACTGCCCTCACTGGATATGGCGTGTACTTCTTCATATACTGAATAACCTTTGTTCCTTAAGGCAGTTGCTATTATAGATCTTACTGTATGATGCCGCGTATTTCGTAGAAGTTCACCGTGTGGACATGCCCCCAGGACATGGGCAAGGGTTTCAACCTCCCTTTCGCAACATCGACAGATGTTACTGCCGGAAGACCTGTTAGGTACACTACGCCCAACTGACACGTTCGCATTCATCTTGATTGCTCCCCTCCACCCACTACAGGAAAGACCCTTGTGATTCCGGATTCACTTATTGGCCGGGGAATATTATTGGTATAAGAGCACATACCTACAACCTATCCTTAAATAATTGAGGCGGTCCGCTTTACCACTCTTAGCATTTGAAATCATTTGTGGTGTTAACCTGTGCAACCACTTTAGCAGCCCTTTGGTGACTCAATGGTACCGATGTAGACGGAATCTGCGGTATATATGTGTGAGTAATTGGCGGGAATATTCGCACGTATATTGGAAAGTTGTGGTCATATGAGACCGCTACATAGTAGTGATGGCTTATCTGGTATTTTATAACTTCCATTTCAAATAATTGAGGTGTAACCTTTCAAGTTAATTTTACAGACCAACTGGATAGATATTCCTGGTTATCATGTAAAATAGGACAAAATTTAAAATTCGGAATTCATCCTCAGTGGTCTAGCAATTGCAACGCTGGCCTTTGAGTTTGAGGTTTGTGCTTTCAAATCGGCTGAAGTCCATGGATTTTAATGGGACATAAAATAGTCAGTATGGCTCTCTGCGAGAGGGAAATAAAGCTGAGAGTACGAGTTGCATGTTGCTGTTATTTGTCAAGGAATTAAAGACATTAAAAGTTGTTCTCTATTTGTCTTGGTATACAAGCCAATTAAAGAGTGTGATCTCAAAAATCGTTCAGTCCATTTCTCCGTTTTCATGATTTATACATAGGGTAAGGGGGTACATTTTCGAACACAGTACAATTCTGAACGCACTGAGATTTTTTAACATTTGCGAGTTTCAAATGTTCGTAACGCTGCTTGAGTTATATAGCGTCGATAATCAGTCTTCTATAAGTTTATCTCCTAAAAAGCTGTTTTGTAAAGTGTTACTACTGCGTGTTCAGTTCAAAGTGTGTCATGGCTAGCTGTATGACGTCATGTGGCTAGCTGATGAGCCTAGAGAATTCAATCTTCCTACACCTCCGCAGAGGCGTATTACCTATGTGCCAGAGAAGTTGCCTGGCAAGTACGGCGTTCATTCAGAAGAGTACTTACCGATACGTACCGCAACGCCGGTAGTGGCAGGAATGTGAACTGTTTGGAAACACGTACTGAGGTGAGTTTTTCCTTACTGTCGGGATATGGGGAGAGGGTTAAGACGATTACTTACGTACAGTATTTGTTGACATTAACTTCGACGGCCAACATGGACACGGAGCATTTGATTTGTATTGTGGAATGTTGCCGTACTCAACCGATGATAACAAATACCCTGCGTACGACTTGCCCGCGCAAAACTCAGTTCGAAAGAGGTTATAGTAGCACACAGACCATACAGACCGCCATCTGTTGCTACACGTATAAGTTATACCGTAGGCCCTACACGTTCTCAAGTTCAGATTGAACGCCTTAATTAATAGGCAACTTCTCTGACATAAAAGCTGAAACTCGCTTCAAATCGCTGACTCACAACAGTGATGTCATGACACTTTGAAACGAACACCCAGTATATACCACAAATAAATCATTTTTCTAATAAAGGTAAACACTTTAACTACAGAATATGCTCTGTTATAAAATGGCTCGTAGTTTCCCATTGTGGTATTTATTACAATGATAAATATTGGTTTGTATCTGACTCTAAGTCCCGCGCTGTGGCGTCGCGATCTAAGGCATCCTGCCTAGGACTCGCGTTACGGAATGCGCGCTGGTTCGAGTCCTCGTGGCAGAAGAAATTTTCTCATGAAATTTCGGCCAGTGTATGGGACCGGTGCCCACCTAGCATCGTGATGCACTTGGGGAGCTACGATAGGTAGCGAAATCCGGTTGCGAATGCCAGCTGTAACGGCTGGGAGGATCATCGTCCTACCTCCATTCTGGTTGGATGATCGTCCACCTCTGCTTCGGCATGTGGGCGTGAGGCCAGCAGCCGGCTGGTCGGTCTAGGCCCTCCACGTGCTGTAGCGCCTCGGATCTCGGATTATTTTTTATTATCTGATTCTAACCTATTCTGTGGTCTTCGTTACACATGTCACAGATACACCAGTGCTATCTATGAACAGTTTAGAAAACTATTTAGTTATTTCTCAAAGATAGCTGAAGTACAATTTCGAACATTATTCTGATACATTCTGAACGCTAAGAGTACAATTTCGAACAGTTTTTTTCTAACCATTGTAACTACGTAATTTCTGTTTGTTGGCATTTTAGACACCACGAAGGAAAACAGAAAAGGAAAAACGCCTGAAATGGGATTCCAATGCTATGGAAAAGACAATTAAAAATGTAATTTCAGGAGATATTTCATTGAAATGAAAGGAGCGTCCACGTTGTATCACCTTCCACTAAGCGCTCTACATGATAGAGTAAACAAGGAAAAGGAAAAACAGACTTGTGTTACAGGGAAGATTGAACATCCCACCGTACTGTCTAGAGACATGGAAAAGGCTTTGGTAGATAGCATCTGTACTTAGCAGTTAGAGAGTTAGGTCTTACCGCCTTGCAGATTAAACGTGCTGCTTTTGATTTGGCCGTGGCCAGTCAGAGTCCCTCAGGAAATTTGCAAAATGGTCCTTCTGATTCTCCAGGAAATGTGGTTAGTGCCATTCTTAACTCACCAGAGGAAAAAAGCTTGTTTACGTTAAAGAAAACTGTTCACGTCACTCCACCTTACTTCACAAGAGCATATCAACGAGATACGATCTAAGAAATCCTCTGCAGTTAATACTCTGCCTAAAAAAAAGAATAAATCTGCACCCAAAAGAAGAGTGAAACAAAGGGCAACATCGTCCGCTCCATCAAATGAAGATGAATGTGGCCTCTGCCAACTGAATTATATTCAAAGGAATCCATGTTGAAAGGGGAGTGGATCCGATGCCAGAATTGCAACGTGTGGTATCACGAAGTGTGCGTGGATGCCAGAGGATATAGCAGTTTTTTTTTTGTGGCACATGCCTTTGATTGAAATTGTACCCGACCTGTTCAGAATTGTACCCCTGTGGTACATTTTCGAACATTTAGTCCACACCTGTGGGGTAACGGTCAGCGCGTCTGGCCGCGAAACCTGGTGGCCCGGGTTCGATTCCCGGTCGGGGCAAGTTACCTGGTTGAGATTTTTCCGGGGTTTTCCCTCAACCCAATATGAGCAAATGCTGGGTAACTCTCGGTGTTGGACCCCGGACTCATTTCACCGGCATTATCACCTTCATCTCATTCAGACACTAAATAACCTTAGATGTTGATAAAGCGTCGTAAAAGAACCTACTACTCGAACATTTACAACTATGGGCAATGTAAACATCCTTTATTTCTTATATTGTTGTGGAACGACCTTAGGTCTTGGACACCGTATTCATAAGAAATTTAGAAATTTCTTATACTTATCTTTCCCACAAAATACAAATATGTGTTTACTTTTCGAAATTGTACCCCCTTACCCTACACATGATTGTGTTTAAGCCTCTACCATTCAATTTTAATCATGTTTTCTTCCAAAACGACGGTAGGCCTTTCTAAAAGATTGTGATATTGTGTATATCACTTGAAGATTCGATGAGTCCGTAGAATTGTAATTGCAAAAACTAGTGTAACCCTTTTTATAAAAATGGACTGAATGCGTTTTGGGATCCATTTCTTCGATTGTAAGAAATTAGCCACTTACTTGTAACATTAACCTTTGCAGAAGAAAACGTCTTTAAATAATGTACTGCTGCTGCCCTAGGATTATGGCTAGAAATGTCGAAATTGACCAAAATTTATGGCTAGCCTATGTTATTAAGTAGGTCTTTAAAACATTCCGGTAAAATAAGCATGCAGACTTTGAATTAATTGTATATTTTATATGTGTAAATGCTTTACGGTTTTAAAAATAATTATGCAAATTTGATATTATTTTTACAGGTAATTAAGTGTTTTGTAAAGTGTAATCTACAGTAGAACCTCTATTATCCGTGGTAGTGAAGGGGGTGGGCTGAACGGTTAATCGAAAAAATCGGATAATCCGTACCATAAAAGATTTTATGCTCGACCATGCCGTAATGTAGTAATTATATACCTGGTAGCAGTCCTTTAATGCATGTCATTAAAGTACACCTAATCATTAAAGTACAGGTGTTTTCAGCCAATGACAACTCAGCTTACAGGTGTTGAGCCAATGACAAGTCAGCTTTGTACCGTTATAAAACCGCAAGTATCGATTATTCTCGGATATGCAATCGAAAGAGAATTAGCGAAAAGTCACGGAGGCTGGAAATCCAATACTGTCACAGAAGGTTATGTTCTGTTACTATAATAATTAGCGTTAATTGTAAATAATATTCAAATAAATTCAATTTGTCATCTCGTCTTTCAATGTCGAATTCAATAATCAAGGTTATACCAAGTTTAACGGGATTACATCAAGGTCAATGACATTATTGTTCCTCGGGAAAAAAATCAATACTTTCGCGTCTGCGCACATCTCACAATTCACGACCTAGAACAAGGTCACTTCCGATCTTGCCAGATACAAATAAAATGTATACATCTGAATAATTTCAAGTTAGAAATATGGTCGAGCATAAAAAGTCGTATGAAACTCGCCTATAATGGTAATTAAGAAGCTCGTATGAAAATTATGAAACTCGCTTGCGCTCGTTTCATAAACATCCATACTCGCTTCTTAATTACTATCATTATAGGCTCGTTGCATAATGTACTATTCATAAATTAATTGCATAATACTTTGGCCTGCAGTTTTGTGATTTTCTTCATGGTCTTGTTTTTAACGTGCTTTGTGGTGACTCAGGAGTTCACTAAAAGTTCGGTTGTCAATGACGGCTTCTGTAAACCACGGGTTGTTGGTTGATTTTCTGTGGAAATACAAGAATAGTAGTCCACACCTGTGGAGTAACGGTTAGCGCGTCTGGCCGCGAAACGAGGTGGCCCGGGTTCGAATCCCGGTCGGGACAAGTTATCTGGTTGAGGTTTTTTCCGGGGTTTTCCCTCAACCCAATACGAGCAAATGCTGGGTAACTTTCGGTGTTGGACCCCGGACTCATTTCACTGGCATTATCACCTTCATATCATTCAGACGGTAAATAACCTAGATGTTAATACAGCGTCGTAAAATAACCCAATAAAATAATAAAAATAAATACAAGAATAGTAGAAGTCTCATGTTGGAGATTATACCACAGTCTACTATATACAGTCGCGAAGCTCAATATGTAGTAAAAATGCAAACATGGGTAGTTGCCCACCACTAGGATCGCTACTATCGCCTTATCATCGCAGATCTCTCTCCTAGTAGACGACAAAATATGTTAACTTTCGTTGTGTTCTTTTGGAAAAATTAACACCTTCCTTCCATTATTGAAATATTAAATGCATAAAGTTAATTTATTACTTTAATGAAGTGTATTAAATTCCACCATAAACTCGAAGATACCTGCAAGAAATATGTTAATATTATTTTTGTTTGTGCAAAAACGAACTGAAATTTACAATAATCGCTTCACTCATTCAAGATTATAGCGATAATTAATTATGAAACCAATAAATATTAATTTGCATTTCCCTTTACAACAATAATAATGGAAATATGAATTAATGGAGTAACTTATGTGTACCGGTACTTGTAGTGTAAGCCATAAAACGTCTTCGGTGTAGGCTTACATAGTTAACAAAGTGGGATGAGGTTAAGCAATAATAATCACACCAGATTTGAAAATAAAACGTGATCAATAAATTTTATTGTAACAAACTTTTTCTACGTCTCTAGTAAAGTAACAAATAAAAATAACAACAAAATTAACAGCTATAATTAAAAACATATCCTTTGAAAAAAAATAGGCCTAAGCAATAATAATCCCACCAGAATTGAAAATAAAACGTGATCAATAAATTTCACTAAAACAAACTTAATTTTTCTACGTCTCTAGTAAAATATTATTACGCCATTTATTGTATTTTAGCCATTAACATTTTCATTACAACCAATAACGAACATTTCACAAGCATCAATGTGAAGTACGCAATGAGCTAGCACTCGATGGAAATACGACACAGCCCAAAGTCGACCGTGGACAGTCTATTGTTTCTAGTTGCTAACCGCTTGGAGCGCTTTATCACGAGATTTGCAAAAATCACCTCAAGCTTAGCGACTGTATATAGTAGACTGTGATTATACATCTCATCCTTATTATTTATTAAATAGCTTTCATTTTGTAGTCGCGTACTTTGAAACAACATTAACCACAGTTTCTCCTTTCTCAAACATCATAAATATTTGTAATTTTTCTTCGATAATTAACACAATACGTTTTCTTTTGACAATTGTGGAAGACATTTTGCATAGAAGTTGTACATACGGCCACTCGAATAATAAGGATAAGGTCACGGGTTTGTGGAAGTTCTTTGAAAGCAGGTAGTGACTATTTTACAAGTAACTATTTCTGTTGTCGACAGCAAAGCATTCCTACTAAGTACGTATATACTGTGTAAGGGTAAAAGTACTTTTGGAAAAGTACCTAGAAACATATTGTACAGTACTTCAAATTGTTTCTGCAGCAAAAAAAAAGCTAGGAAAAAAGCCGGATAATCCGACAATCGGTTAATAGGATGACGGATAATCGGGGTTCTACTTTATGTATATTAAGCATGAAAAGTTTTGTTCTTTTAACTGTTATAGTGGCTGATATATAAAAAAAAAAAGTCACTAAATTTTTGCAGGTCAATGTGCACCTTCCCCCTTAAGGCGAATTAAATTTATTCGAAACATTTCTAAAACACTTCGTTTTTTTTATATTTTTCGCATTATTACCATAAATATGCCCCATCCGGAATAACACGTATTAAATCTAGTGCTTGCTTTCCAAAAAGTACTTAAAATTCATATTATCAAAAAGTGCTTTCCATACTACATTCCTTAAACAGCATTCGAAAAATTCTCCCGCTATCACTCAAAAAAATACTAGTGGAAACACTAGTAATGCTCCACTTTGATTATTGTGATTTTCTACTGACTGAACTCAATGTCAACCAGTCGCAAAGATTACAACGTGTTCATAATTCTTGTGTTCGCTTCGTCTGCGATGTCCGTCGCGCTGACCACATTACCCCATCCTTCCAAACTCTAAACTGGCTACGGCTTAACGAACGTAGAAATTCTCATTCCCTTGTTCTCCTTTTCCAAGTTCTTCACACCTCTACATCTACCTACCTTTCCTCCCGTTTCAGTTATGTGTCATCATATCATAATCTCTTCACACGCACGCAAAATAGCCACATACTAGCCATACCAACACATAACACATCATCTTATTCATCATCATACACAATCTCGCTTTCGCGCTTGTGGAATATCTTACCCAGTGATATCAGAAAATGTCGGAATTTAGTAGCGTTCAAAAGCAAACTTATTAGGCATTTTCTTACTGCGTAAAATAGGTTTAATTTTTACTTAATTAATAAAACATTTTCTCTCTTCTTAACTTTTACAATAAACTGTCCAGCCTTTATTAATCAGTTAATATTTTAGTACTTTGATTTTTATTGTATTTGTAAACTTCATATTAATTATTATTATATTATGTAATTGTATTCTTAATATTGTAGTTGTAACTCCCTGTATATTGATTAAGCAGTCGTGGACAGCCGATAAGGGGTGGTCCTCCAGCTTCGGGGTTGGGCGAAGGGCTAACAACTCATCACCGTAAAAAAACAGCTTGTTACGAAACCTAACAATAAGCCCGTATGGGCAAATCCAGAAATGCATATAGAATGTTAGTTGGTAGGCCGGAGGGAAAAAGGCCTTTGGGGAGGCCGAGACGTAGATGGGAAGATATTAAAATGGATTTGAGGGAGGTAGGATATGATGGTAGAGACTGGATTAATCTTGCTCAGGATAGGGAATGGCGGGCTTATGTGAGGGCGGCAATGAACCTCCGGGTTCCTTAAAACCAGTAAGTAGTAAGCAATTCCCTGGTAGAGGGAAGCAGAAGGCCTGGTGGCCTTATCTCTACCAGGTTAAAGAAATAGATAAATAAATAAATAAATAAATATATAAAACATGCATTTCAATTAAAAATCAGAGTAATTTTTCCAAACATAATATATATTATGCTCGACCATGCCGAAATGTAGTAATTATACACCTGGTAGTAGCCCTTTAATGCACCTCATTAAAGTACAGCTATTCATTATAGTTCAGTTGTTCAGCCAATGAGAAATCACCATTGTACCATTATAAAACCGCAAGTATCCAATCGAAAGACAATTAACGAAACGTCACGGAGGCTGGAAATCCAATACTGTCGCAGAAAGTTATGTTCTGTTATTATAATAATTAGCGTTAGGGTATATAATAGGCTATTCAAATAAATTACATTTGTCATATCGTTTTTCAATTCTAAATAAATTTCCAGGTTACATTAATATTAATGTTCATGTTATTCTCTAGATTATATGAAGGTGAATGACATTAGTTCCTCGGAAAAAATCAATACTTTCGCGTCTGCGCACATCTCACAATTTATAAGGTCAGTTCCGCTCTTCACTTAGATAACCATAACATGAATACTTATGAATAATTTCAAGTTAGAAATATGGTCGAGCATAAAAAGTCGTATGAAACTTGCCCATTATGGTAATTAAAACGCTCGTATGAAAATTATGAAACTCGCTTGCACTCGTTTCATAAACAAACATACTCTCGTCTTAATTGCTACCATTATAGGCTCGTTGCATAATGTACTATTGCTTCGTATAATTAAAAAGTAAAACACGTAATAGTTGATGCATCGTCTTTAAATACAGAGCAAAAGTGCATGAAGTATGATTGGGTTTGAGCTTAAAACGAATTGATTTAATTTTAGAGTTGACTGAGTTCTTAAAATGCGGGCGGTTGAGCTCTGCGGCCACCCGCACAGCACGGAGGTGAAGCGGGCTGGCGGGAGGGGAAGGCGTGAGGTTGGAAGTGTTGATTGGTGTGCGGATGTGCCCGGGGTGACGAGGCCCCGGGCAGAGGGAAAGGAAAAGGCATGATCAATTATTTAGATGGGGTTCGTGAGTAAAATTACTGATACGAGATAATCATGCGGAATTGGAATTGAACGAAGATATTCCACTGCGCCACAGAGCGAAACAAGTTCCCATCAATAATGAGGAAAAGCAGAAAAAAGTATAGTCTGCGCTTGTTTGAAAGACCTAGAATGTGTGTAATTAACGTTTATAAGAAGCATTTATCTTAAATACTAATTTATTCTGACCGCAAATGCAATTTGATGTTAATTCCCTTACTTCTACCACGACCTCTTCTAGAGCGACTAATTCCTGTCCTTAATTGAAACGATGGAGGTATGGATGTATTCATTACTGCCTGGAATGAATTATGCACTGTACGTGTTCTGCAGAACTTCATTTTCACGATATCTACTCAGTTTATCACATACAACATTACTATAAAAATATGTCTTCGTTGCCACACTGAGATATAGGTCTAATACAGTCTTTTCCTTAAGGTTCACATAGACACTTTGGACGAAAAAAAAGTCTTTTTTTTTTTTGCTTAATGTCAGTGTTTTGATTTTAGGAGACTAGACTAAACAATTTATGTCAATGGAAAGGGAAGATAAAGTTTCGCGGCCCAAATGAATAATTTATTGAAAGAAAAAAATACGGTAATTAAAATTTTGGACAAAGCAAACTAAATTACAAAAATTGACCTAGATTGGAATTTACCTTTCTCGCCAAATCTATCCCCTACAGTAAATGTAGAGAATTATAGCCTATACTTAACTTCAACCATTTATAAAACTTGCTGTAGACCCGGGATGTCAAAGCGCCTGTTTAGAGTGTTCATACTACAAGCAATACAAATCCAACAAGGTTCAATTTTTACCAAGATAAGAGTACAATAATCGCTTTTCGGGAAATGTTCTGCGAGTTCGTGAGAGGACGCATTTCGGGCGCATTGTCGTTCCTATTATAGGACTACAGAAAATGAATAGAAAATATTTTGTTTATACTGTATTTTTGGGACGAACCACTTACAGTATAATACTCGTACAGTAGGCTATTTATTTATTTATTTATTTATTTACTAGCCGTACCCGTGCGCTCCGCTGCACCCGTTAGAAATAAATATAAAGTAATTCCATAATTAAAATAGGATATTTGATCCAGGGAACATTCGTGTTTGATAGAAGGATAAATCGTTTAATATGTTACTTAATTTAAATTGCATCCAAATGATTAAAATGCGATCATTTTGGTCCAGAGACACTCATTGGTGCAATGACAATTCCTTTAACATGTTTCTAATTTTTATTACATGCAACCATAGTTTAATGAACATTGACATCATTTAGATTTAATGTGTATACTTTATTTTACTTGTAATAGGTTTCCATTGAATTATGGTAATAACTTAATTTTAACCCTTGTTTTCTACGTATTCAGTAAATGGCGTTTGACCCACTATGGTTCTGAACCCTTCAAATAACTTAAATTATATTATATAATATTACATATATTATATTATATTATATTATATTATATTATATTATATTATATTATATTATATTATATTATATTATATTATATTATATTATATTATATTATATTATATTATATCAGAAGTATACTGTAATAACATTATAGCATTATGTCCATTTAGAGAAACTACACTTTCCAATGGTGAAATATTAATTAATTATACAAATCGGTTAATTTAGCTTCCGATATTATTTCATACACACATAGAAACATTCTCTGCGGGCTATCTTTCATAGCTTTCGATTGTTGCTGTCCAAGGCCCCTTATAGACGAAGTAATTTGTTTTTTATTTCATTATACGGCCTTAGATGGCAGTTATTTTAATTTTAAAACTCATTTATCTCATGAAATGTCAGTCCTATCAAAATTTTTAAAGGAATAAAACTTATCGCAAATTATGTTTAAAGAAACTTTTGTTATGTAACATTTTTCACAAAAATCAATAATAAGCGAGATATTTTGATTTATTTAATTTAGGCCCCCTTATAATCCCCCTTTAAATAATATATTATGAATGCCATATAGCCTAAAATCTAAGTTACAACGAACATAATTTATATTCCAATTTTCATCGGACAGAGAGACATACAAACAAAAATTTCAAAAAGCGATTTTCGGTTTCAGGGTGGTTAATTATAAGTTAGAACCAATGATTTTTTGAAAATCGAAAATTACCAGAAAAATTTCGGCTACGGATTCATTATTGGTATTTATTTATTTATTTATTTATTTATTTATTTATTTATTTATTTATTTCTTTATTTATGGCTTTTAAGGAACTCGGAGGTTCATTGTCGCCCTCACATAAGCCCGTCATCGGTCCCTATTCTGAGCAAGATTAATGCAATCTTTACCATCATATCACACCTCTCAAAAATCAATTTCAACATTACCCCCATCTACGTCTCGGCCTCCCCAAAATATGTTTCCTTCCTGCCTCCTAACTAACATACTATATGCATTTCTGAAATCACTCATACGTGCTACATGCCCTGCCCATCTCAAACGTCTGCTTTAATGTTCCTAATTATTTCAGGTGAACAATACAGTGTTTGGAGTTTTGTGTTGTATGATTTTCTCCATTCTCCTGTAACTTCATCTCTCTTAACATCAAATATTTTCCTAAGCACCTTATTCTCAAACACTCTTGACCTCTGTTCCTCTCTCATAGTGAAGATCAAAGTTTCACAACCATACAGAACAACCGGTAATATAACTCTTTTATAAATTCTAACTTTAATTTTTTAGAGCAGACTCGATGAAAAAAGCTTCTGAACCGAATAATAACAGACATTTCCCATATTTATTCAGCGTTTCATTTCCTCTCGAGTATCATTTATATTTGTTACTGTTGCTCCAAGATATTTGAATTTTTTCCACATCTTCGAAGGATAAATTAACGATTTTTATATTTCCATTTCGTACAATGTTTGGTCACGATAATCACATACTTTGTCTTTTCGGGATTTACTTCCAAACTTATCTCTTTATTTGCTTCCTGTAAAATTCCCATGTTTTCCTCAATAGGCTAGTTTGTGGATTTTCTCCTAACATATTCACGTCATCCGCATAGACAAGCAGCTGATGAACCGCTTTTAATAATAGATTTAAATTAATAATTTTAGTATAAAACGTAGCTATATGTTCAAACTTTAATTTGGTACATGAACTAAGTTCTCTCCATAATTGGAAGCCTATTTTTATGTTTCGAAATGATAAAAGAAATGTCAAAAACTATAATACAGAAGAAAACAAGTGTTACAGATAACGGTGTGAAAATATAGTACACGTATATTATTATTATTATTATTATTATTATTATTATTATTATTATTATTATTATTATTATTATTATTATTATATTGAGTTAGCTTTTGGATGTTTCGTTCTGTTATGCAACGGTATTTTCATCAACTTATGTAAGTGTTATTTATTTATTTATTTATTTATTTATTTATTTACTTATTTATGTCTGTAATAGGGCAAAACCCCAATTACAATAGACAGTACAAGTATTTGTTTAAAAACATAGAATTGCAGATAATATGAATATATATATATATATATATATATATATATATATATATATATATATACGAGTAAGTACTTCGTAAAATACTAGTATCTGTAAGAAGGGGGAGATATCCATAATTGGATAAATATTTATTTTCCATTTATAAAGCTATGCAACTGATTATTTCCAAAATCGCGGAAGTTTCTTAAAATATTTAGTGCAATTTCCTGTAGATTTGAAAGGTTTCTGCTAAATCTTGAAGAAACATTAATACATAATTTATTTATGGTACCATGAGCATTCGATTTTACACAATCTGGATCAATTTATGTTAATTGCTATCGGTTAAATTCATGTTGTGGCGTGTTTGGCAGACCGAATGAAGGATTAGCACAGCCTAGCATAAATGAGTTTAGGTTCTATTTACATGTTTACTATTTTCACTTTTTGTGGGGTTTTTACATTCTATTCTATTAATCTTCTTTCAGAGCTATATCTAAGGTTATAAACGGTAACATATTCTTTGCCGTACAAGAATGGAAGAATAAATATAAATAAATTATTTGACATTATACTAATACAATTCTTGTGTACGATTTCTTCTGTGCACTGATGATCTCTTGTTGTTTTTTTTTTTTTTTTTTTTTGTTATGCATTCCCAAAACTTTAGAAATGTAAATATTACTGCATATTGCCACATGCTCTCTAGCACTCCTGTAATCACGGAACTTGTCCGGCATCTGCCTTCTCCATTACTATAATCCCATCACGGTTTCTTTCCCTCATGTAATACACCAGCACGGCATTGATACGTGCTCTGATGAGCCTATCACAGACAGACCTGTCTGTCTGCCACACGTTTATTTGTCTGACGCTTCAGAATCGTGACTGTCGCTTTGCAGCCGGAAGGATTGTCGCTCGCTCTGTCAGCAAGCAGCTGACACGTCTCAATTAACACCTGCTACCCGTGCTGTCATGCGCTTCTCTTCTCTCTTGTAAATGTCTCGTAAATTACTCGCAGCCCGGTGCACACGTACGTGCCAGGAAGAATCGCACGGCACCCTGCGATCGCATGAACCAGATCTGCTCTCCGATTAGCGACAATTTCATTGTTGGTAACCGAACGAAGCTCACAAGTAAAAGTTCTGATGGGGGCAGATAAAAAAGTTTTTTTTTTCTTTCACCATGTCAATAATGTCAAGAGAAATGCTTATACAAATATTGGTCACCACACGGCAATTACGAGGGCCGTAAAAAAATGATTTCGCCAGGGGCCGTTAACAGAAAGAAAAAACAATTTCATTGGGAAAATGTATTGAAACAGACACAGCAATTGTTGAGAATTTTTAAACATATTCCCCACCAAAACTGAGACATTTGTCATATCATGGGATTGACAGAGACGTGCAGACAGCTGTCAAACGCTGGTTCTGAACCCAGACGGCTGACTTCTACGACACTTCCTTGGTTGCTTCCTTACTTACTTAGGCCTACTTACTTACTTACTTACTTACTTACTTACTTACTTACTTACTTACTTACTTACTTACTTACTTTTAAGGAACCCGGACTTTCATTGCCGCCCTCACATAAGCCCTCACTATACAATTTTGTTATTCTAGGTTTAATTTGTAATTCAGTAAATATAAAATATTCTTTGGTTTTCTATGATAAATTAGCTAGCTTTAATTAGTCAGGTAATCTTTTCGTACTTTGATTTTTATTGTAATTGTAAATTTAATACTAATTGTAATTTTATTTGTAATTGTAATTGTAAATTTAATACTAATTGTAATTTTATTCTTCATATTATAGTTGGAATCTCCTGGTAGAAGGACAGAGAAGGCCTGACGGTCTTCTCTCTACCAGGTTAAATAAATAAATACTACTAATACTACTACTAATAAGCCCGCCATTGGTCCCTATCCTGAGCAAGATTAATCCAGTCTCTATCATCATATCCCACCTCCATCAAATCCATTTTAATATTATCTTCCCATCTACGTCTCGGCCTCCCCAAAGGTCTTTTTCCCTCCGGCCTCCCAACATTTCTGGATTAGCCCATACGTGCTACATGCCCTGCCCATCTCAAACTTATGGATTTTATGTTCCTAATTATTCCAGGTGAAGAATACAATGCGTGCAGTTCTGTGTTGTGTAACTTTCTCCATTCTCCTGTAACTTCATCCCTCTTAGTCCCAGATATTTTCCTAAGCACCTTATTCTCAAACATCCTTAGCCTATATTCCTCTCTCAAAGTGAGAGTCCAAGTTTCACAACCATAAAGAACAACCGGTAATATAACTGTTTTATAAATTCTTTCAGATTTTTTGACAGCAGACTGGATGATAAAATCTTCTCAATCGAATAATAACAGGCATTTCCCTTATTTATCCTGTATTTAATTTCCTTCCGAGTATCATTTTATATTTATTACTGTTCCTCCCAGGTATTTAAATTTTTCCACCTCCTCAAAGGATAAATTTCCAATTTTTATATTTACATTTCGTGCAACATTCTCGTCACGAGACATAATCATATACTTTGTCTTTTCGGGATATACTTCCAAACGTCTACGACACAAGGATAGAAAAATTGATCCCGTGGTATGACACATGTTTCAGTTCAAGTGGGAAATATGTTGACAAATATCGCAACAATTGCTGTATCTGTTTCAATAAATCTTTCCGTGCAATTGTGCTTTTTTTCTGTGAACGGCCCCACGAAAAGCACTTTCTGGAAGGTCTCGTAATTGTGATCGTGTGGCCAAAATTTGTATAAGCATTAACATGGTGGAGAAAAAAAAAACTTTATCTGTCTCCATCAGAATGTTTGCGTGTCAGCTACAGCGCTGTTTTTGGGTATGTCTTCTAAGAGTTACGAAAGCCTACAAAAACTGACTTCGGTGGAAAGGGTTCGCAACTCCGAAATCAAGATTATATTCCCTATATTTTTATGAACCAAATATCATATAAAGACCACCGGTGTAGCTCAGATGGTAGGCGCTTTAGCTTGTTGATTTGGGGCTGTGACGGGGAGCGGTTCCGCTTTATCCACAGTTCTTCCAAATTGTAAGGCAAATGACAGGTAATCACATAATCAAATCGGACTCATCTCGCCGTCCTCAGGGGACATTTCACAAAATTTTAGCACAATATTTTATACTTAAGTTACTTACTTACGGTTTTTAAGGAACCGCAGGTTCATTACCGCCCTCACATAAAACCACCATCGGTCCCTATCTTGAGCGAGATTAATCCAGTCTCTACAATCGTATCCCACCTCCCTCAAATTTATTTTAATATTATCCTCCCATCTACGTCTCGGCCTCGCCAAAGGTTTTTTCCCTCCGGCCTCCCAACTATCACTCTTTATGCATTTTTGGACTCGCCCGTACGTACTACATGCTCTGCCCATCTCAAATGTCTGAAATTAATGTTCCTAATTATGCCAGGTGAAGAATGCAATGCGTGGTAATATTTTATTAACCAGTAAAAAATAAACAGAAATGTACTGATATTTCCATAATAATTGAAACTTTATAATGTCCCTAAACAATATTTTTTTGAAATACTGGAATATTATGGAGCACCTTGTATATGCTAATACAAACTTATTTTTTGTTATCTTTTTATTTATGATTTTCAGCCATTTTCACGTTTCTCTTTTTAAAATTATCTCGGCGGATAGAGTAACTGTGAGCCACTTTGAATTGCCCTTGGGAACTACATCCGTACGAAGGCCCTTTCCAACGTGTTAATACTGGAATATCCCATAAAACTCACTTCAATCCCCTCAGCCGTTGAATTTAGTAATCTCTCTTTGATAACATAGCAAATGTCCAATCTGTACTCAATTACATGCGTCGCTCTGGAAGAGCTGGACTTAAGGGATCAACGTTTTTCAAATTACTTTCTGCTATCCAAAATAAATTAACCAGGACTTCCAATCGAGTTCTGGACTGAATACAAGAATGCAATAAAGGTGAAATTTTATTATAGTGGCTCAAGTGTAAGGGGATAAATTAAGCCAGCTGCGTTCGATACCCGATTGGACTGTAATCTTCTTTCTGTAGGGGCTTGGGTAAGATTAGAATTTTTTGTCTTTCGTAGTTTTAATTGTGGATCTTACATTGTGCTGTTCAAATGGGAAGTTTCCCTACTGAAGCAAGGACATTTGTTCTTAAAAAGTGATAATGACGAAAATTTGGAAATGTAAATTTGTATAGCCTATCATTGATTTCCAACTGGCCAACGTATGACGTAGGAGCGCTTTTCCCCTCTCGGAGCAGAGATAAGGAGCATTGATAGAGCCCGTGAGGGAGGGTAATGTGGTGTTCCGAAGATTATAAGTGACAGAATGTTTTATTTTTATTTGTAATTACGGAATTTAATTTTTTTGTCTTAACTGACAGTATTTTAAATGGATGTAACGTACAGTACGAAGAGAAGTTTATGTACAGTAATCTCACTACAGATTTTGATTTATTTAGAGAAAATCAAAACTCGAGTGGGATTTAATTGACTATTTCACGATTAGAAGAAAGTATATAAAGATTACAAGAAAGAAAGTATTCTAATACTTACTTACTTACTTACTTACTTACTTACTTACTTACTTACTTACTTACTTACTTACTTACTTACTTACTTACTTACTTACTTACTTACTTACTTACTGGCTTTTAAGGAACCCGGAGGTTCGTTGCCGCCCTCACATAAGCCCGCCATTGGTCCCTATCCTGAGCAAGGTTAATCCAGTCCCTACCATCATATCCCACCTCCCTCAAATCCATTTTAATATTATCTTCCCATCTACGTCTCGGCCTCCCCAAAGGTCTTTTCTCCTCTGGCCTCCCAACTAATACTCTATATGCATTTCTGGATTCGCCCATAAGTGCTACATGCCCTGCCCATCTCAAACGTCTGGATTTAATGTTCCTAATTATGTCAGGTGAAGAATACAATGCGTGCAGCTCTACGTATTCTCCATTCTCCTGTAACTTCATCCCTCTTAGCCCAAATATTTTCCTAAGAACCTTATTCTCAAAAACCCTCAATCTCTGTTCCTCTCTCAAAGTAAGAGTCCAAGTTTCACAGCCATACAGAACAACGGTAATATAACTGTTTTATAAATTCTAACTTTCAGATTTTTTGACAGCAGGCTAGATGACAAAAGCTTCTCAACCGAATAATAACAGGCATTTCCCATATTTATTCTGCGTTTAATTTCCTCCCGAGTTTCATTTACATTTGTTACTGTTGCTCCAAGATATTTTAATTTTTCCACCTCTTCAAAGGATAAATCTCCAAGTTGTATAGTTCCATTTCGTACAATATTCTGATCACAAGACATAATCATATACTTAGTCTTTTCGGGATTTCTAATACTATAAAATATTAATTGACGTACGAAAATACTAAACTGTTTTCAAATGTATTACTGTACCATCTCATCATTACAAATATTCCACTAGATGGCAGTAGTGTGTTATGATCTGCTCTTCTCTTGTTACCAGTTGTTCCAACTATACAATTTTCATTGAACTCTATGGACGATTACTAGTCAAGAAGACTTTGTTGATTCAGTTTCATTTTTTTTAAACAGATGTATTCTACTTTATTTCGTTCATTCATAGTGTTCTTCCCAAGGATAGGTCTTTCACTGCAAACCCAGCATTCTCCAGTCTTTCCTATTTTCTGCCTTCCTCTTTGTCTCCTCATATGATCCATGTATGTTAATGTCGTCTATCATCTGATATCTTCTTCTGCCCCGAACTCTTCTCCCATTTACCATTCCTTCAAGTACATCCTTCAGAAGGCAATTTTTTTCTCAACCAGTGACCCAATCAATTCTTTTTTCTCTTTCTGATCAGTTTCAGCGTCTTTCTTTCTTCATCCACTCTTTCCAATACAGCTTCATTTCTTATTATGTCTGTCCATTTTACACTCTCCATCATTCTCCATATCCACATTTCAAATGTTTCTATTCGCTTCTCTTCACTTCGTCGTAATGTCCATGTTTCTGTCCCATATACACTTCACACAAAGGACCTCACTCTTCTCTTCCTGAGTTCTTTTTCCAGAGCTCCGCAGAAGATGTTCCTTTTCTATTTAAATTATCAGTATATGTTAAAGAATCTCATACAGCGGAAGCTATAACATAACCTAAACAATATAAAAAAGATAAACGATAGAAAAGTTTTAATTAGGGGTAATGAAATAAACATGAATCATTTTCAAAGGTACAATTATTGAAAGCACAATGTTGGCAAACAAAGAAACAAATGCTAGGAAGATACAATGTAGCGTGTTAACCGGTTTAATATTTTCAGGCTTTAGAAGATTACTTTTGACAAAAATTTGCCATTATTTCAAATGACTGTGAAAACTGTACTTCAACCAGATTTGTTAATATCGAAAAAGGAAACAAAAGCAACGACAGAATAATGAATTACATTGGTATATTGCATTTAACAGCACGTTAAAATTTCTGCTGGAAAACATTGAACAACAATAGAATGGCCGTAATCAATCCCGCATTGTGTATTGTTTGTTAAGAAGTTCGCTTTCATGAAAACAATGGATAGGAGCAGCCTATAGAGTGATTTTATATTTCCATCGTTTTGTTCGATTATGAACGACAGAGGTTTGCCTGCACACGTATTTTCTCTGAAAACAAAGCGTATGGATCCATTTGAGATCAAGAAGTAATCTTTACAGGTGGACGTAAGTGCTGTATTGTCCTACATTTTCCCTTCCATCAAATTCATTCATGCCTGTCACTTTCTTAATCCTTGACCTCTTCATGACCTTAATCTTCATTATCATTCTTCAAATCCTAATCATTTTCCACCTTTCTGTATCATTATCATTATCCTCAACATTCACGCCTTCATGGTAGTAAGAATTTTAATACAGTGTGTAACAAAAGTTTCTGGTACAGTGAAAATTTTAGTTTTTTTTTTTCAAATATTTGATAGTAAATATCACATTTTTAGCCAAATTAATAATAAAGGATTGCATCACACCACAATCAAGTAGTAGCAATTCCTACACCATAAAATTTGGTCATGGCTCCTGAGAAAATGGAAATGAACAAGAGAATAATTTTAACATACTGTTACAGAAACTTTTGTTACACTCTGTAATAATTTATTGTTATCATCATCTTCATCTTCATGATGATTATTCTGACTACAAAATCATCACCACTATCAACCTCCATTTTCATCATACTCACCTTACAGCATAGGCGGAGAGAGAACCATTTCCTTGGGGGGGGGCAAAGCAAAACCATAGAATCCACATGTAACGGGATTATGGGAGACATCATTTACCTCGTCCCCCGTTATAGCTTGACTGTGATACAGTATATCGGAATATGATCATTTAATAAAGGAATTTTCGGGGAGAATGTTTCTTACAGTGTTACATCCCTATGCATGATATTTCGAACCGAGTTGTATACGAAAACTCCTACGAGACAAAGAATTTTATTCCTGTTGTACGTTGCCTCAGAAAGGAAAGGGAGTCATTCTATACAAAGAATACACGCCTGGTAATAAATGGCTATCTGAACCGAATGGATTGACCAGCAGCGAATGGAAGGACGCTATTAAGATGACTGCCAATGTCTGCCCAGTATGTGCTCTACCAGGTAGGTCTCAGAATGGAACCCACGGCCGACATTGTCGGAGTGAGAAACACTTGCTCACATTCTGGGAGCCTGTCCTCATGGAGAACTACTGAGAAATAGTCGTCGCCACAAGATTCGATCCCTCCTAGCATCGGCCCTAGGAGGAAAAGACCACCAAGTAGAGGAGGAGGTCCATGGTTTGTCCACAAATGGATCTACAAGGCGCATTGACATCATCGCTAACCCGACAAGATCAACAAGCGGATTCATAATTGATCCAACTGCAAGGATGTAAACGTGCGAAAATCAACCTACTGAGATACATCAGGAAAAATGCGACATATACGACCCCAGTATACCATATTATAAGGAAAAATATCATCTAACGTCCATCGAAGTTATTGGATTACTGATTGAGGCTAGAAGGACCATCACAAAAAGATTCGCGCATTTTTGCAAGCAGTTTGGTCTAGGAAAAACTCTTGTGACTGAAATATCTCTGTCTGCAGTGAAGGGATCTATAATAATCCTAAGAAACCATCTCTACACGTAAATAGGTTGATCTCTTTCCTATGGCGATCTGCTCACTTAAGTTGGGTCTTGCAACTAGTGCTAAATAGACGAATGTGATCACCTGATAGCAAGTAGATACCGTACTAGGAAATTTATGTTTCTTCTGGAGTTAATTATCTTGTGTTTAGTCGTCTTCAATTATTTATAACTGTGTTATTTATTTTTCTTTTCCTTCTCCATTGTTTTTTTCATTATAATTGTGTACCTACCATTTACTCAAAAAAACAACAATTTTTTGGTAAGCTTTGTCTTCTAGGCAGCCTTCACTTGGAGGAAGCTGAATAAAATTCAGAATAAAATGATATAAATTATAATAGGGCATAACTTAAAACAATCTCCCTCTTTTTCTCTCTCGTACAGAAATACATGCATACATCAATAAAAGTACGTAACAGTGCTAACAGAAACTATTTTTATATGAACCTTACCTTCCGAAGATATCATATGAAATGTAAATTCTAATTACTACTTTATTTAATCTCATCTTTCAGTTTACATAATATTATACCCGAATCACTTTTCCATTTTCCTGCATTGTTGTGCAGTATGTTATTCATACATATCCAAGTGGGGCCCGAACACCTGCAGACTTTAACACATGAGTACAGGCTGTTACAAAAGAAAAATTACACTGCTTCCATTCCTCAAATGAGGTATAGGAATTCTCATTCAGAAATTTAAAATAAATACAGTATTATAGTCCAGACACATGATCTGAAATCATTAATTCATCAATTTAAGCACAGAAACTTAATCATAAACAAAACCAAAAAAAAAAAAAATATTTTGAATTCAATAGAATAATAGAAAAAAAAGAGGTCAGACAAGTTTGGGGGGGGCAGTGCCACCCATGCCTCCCATAACTCCGCTTATGCCTTAGAGATCAAGTCACTATCATTCATTCCATCTGTCCCAAAAATATCTCCTGATCATTCACAAAATCTAGATCTTTGTCACCAACAAACCTATCATACTTAACCGCGTAATCATCCTCACAATTATCATTTTTATATAATACTGATTATCATTCTCAGCTTCATAAAATTATCATGAAGGAATTTTAAATGAACTAAAAGTGATATCAGTGCAGGATAAAATACAAAAATAACTGATTTGAACACATCCAACGGATGCCACGAAATTCACATCAAGGGTTAAATATCAGTTCTATAAGGGTTTTGACCCTGACCAATTAGCCTTAATTGTTATTGCTATACTAAATATGTTTCCTTACAAACAATTATTTCTACTCTAAGTTTGATTGCTTTTAATTTTAATTTAATTTTCTTGGCTCTCCGACAAAAAGAAATAATTGTTCTCATCTTAACAATAGAGAAAAAGTCTAACCTCAAGGCTTGCATATTAACAACAGATATGTATGTATCTATTCAATGCCTACCCACTTCACTTTACGTGATTCGGGTTGTGCATATTGCGGATAGTTGGCAGGATCGTGACCCATTTTTCTAGTTGTTCAGTACATCAAATCGGCGGGCCACACTGTACATGATGTGTATCTGTGGAGAGTTATGTCGTGTACTAGGGTGACTGTTCGGAATGAGTGATGATGATGATGATGATGAAGATAAGGAAGGGAGAATGGGAAACCCGGTGCCGGCACGTAGCCTACTCCTGTCGAATAGCACCAAGTGGCTTAACGACTCCATCCGACGGAGGAATCACTATCAACATTGACATATGCCTTCTCTTCATATGCACTGCGGAGAGATCTGGGATTTAACCCAGGCATATCGGTGCACTATCTAGTGATTAGAAGTTGCGCACCGCCATCTCTCCTAGTCCCGACGTAGAAATTTTACATGAAAATTTCTGAACCCGTCGGGAATCGAACACTCGACTGACTTAACGATAGATATTCCATGCTCAATTTCAAAATAAGCCAACATGATTAGGTCTGTGTAACCGATATCAAAGTCATAAAAATTTATTTCTCTCTCTCTCTCCCTCTCTCTCTCATTTGACTACTTGCGATGTGACCTTACATTGTGACGTCTGCAACTTGGAAATTAGTAGCTTCTTAGATACAGTAACAAGATACCTTATTTTTAATACAATCCAAGTAAAACTGTTAGTTTCCTCCAGTAAAAAGTGTATTTCTTGCGATTTCTATTGACCGCTGTGATTGGAATTGCGGATCTTTTAACAATGCCACCATTTTTTCAGACCTACGAGTAAAGTTGCAAGAATTTCAGGATGCCTAAGAGACACAATATGGCAATATAAATATTCAAGAGTGGAAACAAAAGTAAAAAAATAATCAGTTATGCAGCTGATGCAAATGCTGACACTATAAGAACAAAATAAGTTATTGAAACCTAAGAAATTAACATACTAAGATGTTGAAACTGCATTTGTGTACCTCGTTTTAATCGTGACAACGTTTTTTTAGTTCTTTTAAGCATTCTGATTATTTTATTATGTCTCTGTTCTGTAAAGAATTTTAGATAAGGGCGCAAATAGCCATAGATGCTGACGCGCCCTTTTTAAACCCCACTAACTAACATACTAAGAAAAATAGTTAAAAAGACTAAATTGGATCACGTTAGGAATGACGACATTAGAAACGAGTGTGGGCTTCAAGCTATAAAACCAGTGGCCCGGGTTCGAATCCCGGTCGGGGCAAGTTACCAGGTTGAGGTTTCTTCCGGGGTTTTCCCTCAACCCAATACGAGCAAATGCTGGGTAACTTTCGGTGCTGGACCCCGGACTCATTTCACCGACATTATCACCTTCATTTCATTCAGACGCAAAATAACCTATTGTCTTCGCGCTACGAGTTGGCGCGGGGAGTAGATAGGCGGGACGGGGGAAGTTTACGCTACACTCTGACCTGAAAACTTCAGTCCACTTACTTGGCTACACGGGAACGGTGTCAGACATAAAAGAGTCCGCATCTTCGGTGCTGTCGCTATGACTATCATTATCACATTTTTCAAAATTTCTGGAGTATGATCTGTCCATGATAATCGTCTGTTTATGTTCCTGCCGTGTATATTAATTCGAATCTCTCAACAAAGCCATTAGCCCCACCGCCCCATCCTGATGGACAACAATGAGTGTTCTGGACACATTTACGGTACTCAAAACTCCCGTAACATTTTTATCCTGCCAGCATTTGGGAAACGTTAAATTGGTAGGCCTATCTATCCGCATTTCGTCCAGATACAAAATCGGTTTTTCCACTTTCCTAAGCTTTCTTATTTGCTGTAAATATCTTCACGTATTCTAATTTACAGTGTTTTCCTCAATTTTTTTTTTGCTGCACACTTCTTCCACCTGAAATCCTTTTTCTTCAGTATTCGTCTTAATGTTGTCTTTCATTTCAAATCAGTTTTCTCTTGTAAAAGGTAGACGTTTGTTGCAGCTTGGTACTATTTTTTTTACTTGTTATTTAACGACACTGTAATAACTACTAGCTTCTTCAGTGTCGATTGAATTGATGATGGCGAGATGGTATTTGGCGAAATGAAACCAAAGATTCGCCATAGATTACCTGACCTTCGCCTACCGCTTGGGAAAACCTCGGAAAAAACCCAACCAGGTAGTCAGCGCAAACGGGAATCGAACTCACTCCCGAGCACAACTGCAGATCAGCAGGCAAACGCGCTACCTCCTCAGCTACGCCGGTGGCCCTCTTTTTTTTCACATAAAAATTCTGAATTATATCTCTTTTGTCAATCTCCCGTCGAAGTCATCTACATTTGCGTTTCGGTAGTCTGGACGTTTACATTTTTTTTCTCCCTCAGGTGTCGACAACGCACTTTCTTCTGTGCAGTCTTTCATTTCATTCCTTATACGCTGTATTGTTCTTGTGGATAGATTAGAGTACTTTTCTACCTTTGCTGTAGGTTTCGTAAGAGGAATGCAAAGGCACTGTTGATCTTTTTCTTCATCACAGAATTATTTTGCACTTCTAATAATATTCCTTTCTTCGCTATAGATTGGCAATCCTGGTTTCCTCTTTGTCGACATATTTACAATAAACAAAAAACTGCTATAAACCTAAATAACAGTATACAATAACATAAATTCTATTAACTATATTATTATCAACACTATTTACACGAAAAGCAAAGGATAACTAAAGCAATACAAGATTTGTTGTATACTGAAAACAATTGTCTTGTTGAAACTAATAAAACACTACAGTAAAAACCCCACTATTATTTCACAAAGTCGCAAAGACTCATAGATACGTGCAGTAGATGTTTGTGAAACAGGAATATTGCAGTGAACAGCGCGGTGCGCATGCGCGACTGTTTTCCTTCCGCCCCGTCTAAGTACTTCAGCCGCCTTCTCCTGGCGTGACAACAGTAGATGTTGATACAGCGTCGTAAAATAACCCAATAAAAAAATCAAGCTATTAAGGGAATGGATCAATGACAGAAGAGTAGAATGGAAGGAACAAGTTGATAGAATGCTAGAAGTTAGTATAGTGACAATTGTGAGGGACAACTCTACGAAAGTGAAGACGAGCTAAAAAAAATCCTGTAACAGATGGCTGGAACAAACAGGCTTAGTAGCCTATATGGAAGATAGAATAAGAAAAATAAGAAAAAGAAGAAGAAGAAGAAGAAGAAGAAGAAGAAGAAGAAAACATACATCATGCATTAAAATCTGATTTTCAATATTTTTTTTTTCCATTTGTGAAAATAAGTAAATTTTATACTTTAAATAAATATTAATAGTTTGACTATTATAGCCAATTTACAGTAGGCGTTTATTCCACTACATATTTCGGTTTTGCAGTGCCGTGTGAGGAGACAGAAAAAGATTCTCTTTCCTTTCTTTAGCTTCACCACTATCAGCAGCATTGCAGCTGAGGACAGTCCAGCATTATAATTAAGTCGTATCCATATTTCTCCTCTGTCTAGCTTAAGAGATGATATCACCTGGAAAGTGTGCACTGAAATATAAAAGAAATTTATACCAAACTATAACCATTTGCAAAACTAATACAAATATTGCAGGTTTGAAGTTGACTCTGTCGATTTCTTGCTTGTTCTGTAGGCCTATAGCTAAGAAATCCAGCACAAAAATAGTGTTACAAAGTTAATACAAGCTTTCGTATTACACGCTTGACGCGTATCGCTGCTACACAGTTCGTTTATTATCATAATTAATCGACTTTTATATTTCGCTTTCTTGGAATACATCAACATAAATACGTTAAATCATTTTATGTGCACCCACAAAAATCAGATATTTCGCTTTCTGGACTGCATAATTGCCATAAAAATTATTCTTATAATCCAGAAATAAACTTATCTCGTTTATATGATTTACAGGGGTTAGCAATACAGTTACACGAGGCGTCCATTTTTCGCCCGTGATTTTTAATATTTATCTAAACGATTTCAAATATATGCGACAGAATACTTTCGACGAACATTCTCTGGTACATGAAATGACCATGAATCGATTATTATTTTCAGACTACAAAAATTTTAGTACCTTCCTTAAATTAAGTATATTAATTGAAAAAAAACAAAATCTTTAGCATTTATTGGAACCCAGCGTAATACAGAAACTACTGTATTTGGATTCGATATAATCAAACAAGTGACACTTTTTTTAACTACTTCAAGTACAGTATTTACTGAACCATACAAGAAGAGTTCGTATACATGTGGACGTAAGAGTTTTTGAAAAAATATTTCGGAAAAATTGTTCACTAATGTTATTCATTTATATGTTTATTCGTCTATTTGCTAGCTTCTTTATTTATTTAACTATTTGTTTATTTATTCATTCATTCATTTAGTTATTTATTTATTCATTTAATTATTCAGTTACTTATTCATTTATTTATTACTTATTTATTTACTTATTTAATATTTATTCATTTAATTACTTGTTTCTTTTTTAATTTATTCTTTATTTATATTTATTAATTTACTTTTCATTTATTTATTTATTTATTTATTCATTCATTCATTCAATTACTTACCCATTTTTTGTTTATTCATTCAATAACTTATTCATTTATTTTTTATCTTTTATTTATTTATTTTTATTTATTAATTTACTAGCTGAAAGCACCAGGCGTTGCCCGGGTTTTCCTTTCTGCTTCTATTTTTAATTAAACTGGTTATTAAATTTTCGGAAATCTCGAAACCTAACTATACACAACCAAAACGAATTGTCTTTACTAAGCTTTCCTCGCCCATAAAGATGAATCTTTACTTAACGTTACTTACATGAATTAATGAACTCAGCCAAATACCTGCCAGGATTAACTCAATTTAAAACAGTTGTAAATCAGGCACCGCAAAGAAAACATTTGATCATGTGCCTGACGTTAAACTGTTGTTTTAAATTTATTTATTTATTTGTTTTTATTTATATATTTATTTATTTATTTTTATTTATATATTTATTTGTTTTTATTTATTTATTTGTTTGTTTGTTTGTTTATTACTTGTTTATTTATTACTTATTTATTTATTATTTATTTATTTATTATTTATTTATTTATTACTTATTTATTTATGTATTACTTATTTATTTATATATTATTTAATTATTTATTACTTATTTATTTATTTATTACTTATTTATTTATTTATTACTGATTTATTTATTACTTATTTATTTATTATTTATTTATTTATTATTTATTTATTACTTATTTATTTATTTATTACTTATTTATTATTTATTTATTACTTATTTATTTATTTATTCATTGATTCATTTATTCATTCATTTATACATTTATTCATTCATTCATTCATTCATTCATTCATTCATTTTGATGGAGTTAAGGCAATCAGGCATGCATGAATTTTTCACAAGCATCTATTACGCGTAAGTCTTTTTACATTCCGGAAATGTTTAATGTAAGCTGTTGTCGTATATACTAGGCTATATGAAATGTCATAAAATGTTTCATCTCATACTCTCACTAGTGTTTTGCTATAAGCCAGATCAACCTCAGTCTCTCTAAAGAGTCTAAAGCATCATGTAACGCACAGTAAAACCTGAATATAGGCCCTCCTAATGATCTTTTGCATTGAGATATTCTGGCCAGAATTGTATTTGCCTTCCTCTTCTCCATGTTTTGCATGTGCTGGATGACCTCCGTTTGATAATACGGACAACGGACACTGCTTCGTGATAACTGCAATCTATGAGCCCATTACTATCAAACTTTTCCCATTTCGCTGTCACTCAGATTGCATGTATGACCACTCCTACGGGCTTGCAGCTTGAATACAATGCAGGGCAATTAGCTACACAATCAAGCCTTGAATCTGGTCTTGCAGATAGGATACAAGTGCACGAGTGTTTACGTGTGAATAAGACCAACTTGAAAATCGAGCAGTGCAAAAGCAAGATATTCCTAAATTATTGTCCTGTGTTTATAATATGCGTGATACAATAAATAAATGTCTGGACTTGGAAATCACATCATCGCTGAATAAACAGCCATTCCAGGCAAACTGGGAATTTCAATGAAAAGGTCTTCTTCAGAAATATTTGTTTATTAATAGTGAGGCTCTAAAATTAAATATTCTTATGTTATATTTTCGAAAGGAAGATATTTTATTTCTGTGTCTCGATGAAACGTACAGCAGAGTTCGTATAGGTCAGTTTCTGTCGGATACTTTTCCAATTCACTGTGGGGTAAAGCAAAGAGATGCACTATCACCTTTACTTTTTAACTTTGCTCTGGAATATGCCATTAGAAAAGTCGAGGAAAACAAAGAGGGTTTGGAATTGAACGGGTTACACCAGCTACTTGTTTATGCGGATGACGTGAATATGTTAGGAGAAAATCCAAAAACGATTAGAGAAAATACGGGAATTTTACTTGAAGCAAGTAAAGAGATGGGTTTGGAAGTAAATCCCGAAAATACACTGTATATGATTATGTCTCGTATTAGAATGGTTATATAAAAATTGTGAATTTATCCTTTGAAGAGGTGGAAAAATTCAAATATCTTGGGGCAACAGTAACAAATATAAATGACACTCGGAGGAAATTAAATCCAGAATAAATATGGGAAATTTCTGTTATTATTCGGTTGAGAAGCTTTTGTCGTCCAGTCTGCTCACAAAAACTGAAAAGTTAGAATTTATGAAACAATTATTTTACCGGTGAAACATGGACTCTCACTCTGAGTGGAACAGATGTTAAGGGTATTCGAGAATAAGTGCTTAAGAAAATATTTTGGGCTAAGAGGGATGAAGTTACAGGAGAACGGAGAAAGTTACACAATGCAGAACTGCACGCATTGTATTCTTCACCTAACATGATTAGGAACTTCAAATCCAGATGTTTGAAATGGGCATGTAGCACGTATAGGCGAATCTAGAAATGTATATAGAGTATGGGAGGCCGATACGTAGATGGGAGGATAGTATTAAAATGGATTTGAGGGAGGTGGGGTATGATAGTAGATACTGGATGGGGGTCGATGACGGGCTTATGTGAGGGCGGCAATGAACCTCCAGTTTCTCTAAAAGCCATAAGTTTTATTATTATTATTATTATTACTATTATTATTATTATTATTATTATTATTATTATTATTATTATTATATTCCCTTTGGTGTTATTTCTTCGAACGCAAACCGCCACTGCTACCTTTGAATAGACTACTATATTTCGAGTCGGGATGATACGTCAGCACGAACGGAAGAAATCCGAAATGTTTACATAGTCTTGGTTGAAGACGTGAGGCAGGAGGGGGGGAAGGCCGTCGGGTAGGCCAAAGCGGAGACGGAAGTATAACATTAGAATAGATCAGAGAAAGGTAGCTTGTGACGTTATGAATTGGATCGGTTTGGCTCGGGATAGAATCCAAGAACGAGTTTACTGTTCGCGAGAAGGATGCAGAGGTCATGAGAGGAAAAATAGACCATAATTTAAGCATTGCGTCTTCAGATTACGTCATTAGACCGAACATCTCTTGTTTTGTCTAATTGAATCGGTCGGAGCTAAAAGGCATTATGTCAAAAAATCCCATTTTTATGTTTTTATTTAATTAGAGGTTTAAAAGTAAGCTCATCAAATGGTGGAGAAAAGAATTTTGTCTGACTTCTCCTTATGTTAGTAATCACTATTCATACCAGGGCATACGGAGGAGAAAAGCATTTTGTCACTGACAACGTGCCTTTCAGCGCCGGACATTGTGAGCTGTGTGGCAGCACTGAGATAATACGACTTGCGCTTCTTATGATTTCACGTGAAATATATTATCTCATTCAACAATGAACATATTCTTTTTAATTATCAATACTTATTCTATTCGTTATATTGTGTGTTATAGTTTATGTTTGTGTGGTGATTTTGTGAGAAGTGTCTCCAAAAAGGAAAAGAAACTAATCTAGTCACAAAAGAAATGTTGTTAAAAATGCTGTTGTTAAAGGCTTGGCTGATGCAAATTAATGGTGGACAACAAGTAAATGAAAATAGGAGAAGACTTCAAGTTAGTGCAAATATAATATCACAGATTATGTCATTTAATTTCGTACTATAGAACTTATGAAGAATACATCCAATTTTGATGTTTTGAAACATTTCAGTGAAGATGAAAAAAACTATATTCTGACAAGTTTAATACCTACAAAATAAAAAGCACGCCATGATAAGAATGTGCATATTTTTAACAGTCAAAGGAAGATTTAATACAATAACACACAGATTTCCTAAACACGGGCATTCTTATCTGTCATTTGGCAGAAATTTCTGCACCATATTGTAAGAAATTTTCAATATTCCTTTTTATTTTTATGTTCAGAGAAGGTATATTTATTCTTCTTTTACCTAATGTAGTGTGTTACGATATTTTGTGTTGTGTCTATCTTTACTCACATTTTCTACTTGTTCTAATTATTTTTTGTTCTACTGAAATTCTCGCATTGATACTGTGCATGTATTTATCGTATACATGGTGAAGTTTGTTTATTTGAACTCGTTGTTGTATTGTTGATACATAATCGTGGCTAACGAGAAAGACAGGTTTCAGCACGAATTGGAGTCACGTGATTGTCATGTTCCAGTTATGGCCATATTGACAATCGCCTAATATAAATACATGTTTGAAGTTCTAAAAAAACAAGGGAATTGCTATATTAAACTCTTATTAGACGTGCATTTATATACAGGGACATCATTTTATTTTTACTTCAATTTTTATTGTACCTGAGTTTTTAATGTACTTCACTCCCACCCCTTCTACTAATGAAGTTCATCCGTCCTCCACACAGACCCAACACCGCATATACAGTCATAGTAGCCTTACGGTCATAGTAAAGAGCACGTTCCTAAAATATGTTCGCATTTTCCAGTGACGAAAGAGCTTTCAATATTGCATCATTTTGCCTTTGCCTACGTCGCATCCCGGTTTCCCCCATCTGCTTCTATTCGCCTCTCTGTAAATGCTAGTGGCTGGGCTGTCTTAGCTCTTTTCTGAGAACATTAATTTCTGTTAGGAATTGGACGTCTACGTAATATTATACCCATACAATTGTTTAAAATAACTTAAATTAAAGGGCCTCGTTAAGTAATTAACTGTCACGTGATTTCCTCCCTTTCTACGACACTGCGACGTAACCTCTTGGACGGACAGTAGATAGCATGTCTGAGTATCTTTTCGAATCGGGCAGACGTGAAGATTGAATTTACAGTACGTAAGGTCTCTTTTATAGAGTAGGTACAGAATTATTTCATCATGAGTTACTGATACGAAATACGAACCTGGTAATTGGAATCACTTACAATAGTCTATAGTTCGATGATATGCACATTAGAACTGAAGCCTGTATCGAAATGAACGGCCACCATTTTAAAAAAGTGTTTAGATATCCATATTATAATTATTTTTCAGTTTAACTCCATTCTCTACAATGTATGCTAATGTGTTGTAGACAGTAAAATATACACTGCATAATGAATACGTCCGCATGGAAAGCTCAGTTCGTGAGTAAAAACACTCATTGTTAATACTGTACTGTAATTTGGTTAAACAAAAACCTAATGAAAATGACCAAACTCAAAATCGCAATATTTCCTAGTTTACGTAAATGGATGAACTACTTTTCTTCCTTCCTATACCTAGTAAAGTGATTTGTTTGTATATTACTCCAGTATCGTCGAACTCCAGTCGTGGAAGGGGGTAGCAAGCGGTGTTTCCGGTTCTTAATCGTTGATCCAGGTTAATATTAGAAATGTTAGTAAAAATAAAATGATGTCCCTGTATAAACTTGTTCAGTGTTGGCCATGTTACGACTAAGAATGTGACGTAGCGCCCTAGCCTGTCTTTCTCGTTAGCCAGGATACATAATATTGTGAAGATTTGCTAAAATGGTTCTTACAACAGAGGAGAAGGTCTTTATTGTCGAGCATTATTTCCGTTCAAAATGGACCGAGCTTGCGCCAGGAGCGATTTAACAGTGCGGAATCAAATAACATAAGAATGTCAGCTGTCTTCAAGAAGTTTCGTTGTACGGGGTTAGGCTTATGTCATCTTGTATGTTATAATTACTTATTTTGATTTTCAGAGGGTAGCCTATTTGTAATTTCAGTATTTCGTTTGTAACTTTTCGTTCTGAAAAGCAGTTTTAAAATGTTACATTTGTTCGGATCAAATTTTTGTATATTTAAACGACAAAACTAAAATTCTTTCAATCATTTAATACATTAGCAGAACACTCATTGAAGTGTATGAAAAATCTGGATTAAAATTTAATTTTGAAAAATCTCATTATATGGTTACTGGGGAAAGAAACAAAATCTGACACTTGAAAATGAAGGTGTTATTAAATATAGTAATAAATACAAATATTTCGGTGTTACAATCACAGATGATGGCAGGAACCATGTAGAAATGAAAGAACGTTTGAAGAAAGAAAAATATGCAATATCCACTCTTGATCAAGTGTTATAGGGTAATTAAATCAGAATCAAAACTAAACATAAAATTTATAAATCAATTGTGAGAAGTACAACTTTATATGAGGCAGAAATTTGGCAATTGCAAAACGCATTCAAAAATAAATTTTTGGCCTTAGAAATGGATTATTGGAGACGATCAGCAGGCATTTCAAGAAAAGATAAAATTAGAAACGATATTAATCAGAGAGAAAATGCAAGTTAAGAATGATATTGTAGAGGATATTTTCACAAAACAACTAATGTAGTATGGGCATTTGATGCGAATGAATACGGAAAGATTACCAAGGTTGTCATATGATTGGAGCCCATCAAGAAGAAGAAGAAAAAGAGGAAAACCTATAACAATATGGAAAAAGGACATTCTGGAAGCTATGGAAAGAAGACAATTAGGAGAAGACCTATGGAGAGATAGAGGGGAGTGGTATCTTGCTGTAAATTAATATTTGGCTGTCAGAAAATGTCAAAAGGCATTGTAAACTGACTAATATATATAATATTATCGTAACACACTGCTCTTTTAAATTGACTGCGCAAAATGGGAAAGAAATCAATGGCTTTCCAAAATACGCTATGAAATTTTTCATATAAAACAATTTTTATCTCGGAAAAGAAACAAAAACGAGAAAAATTGTATTAAACTTTTCTGTTTGAAAATCTCCAAGGAATAACCCCCTGAAATTGATAACATTACTTACGGTTCATCGTGTATAATTTTAAAAATCTAATATGGGAAGAATTTCCTAAACTTTCAAGAATTCCCGCTTCTCAATTAAATTTAGGTAATAATTTTCAGCAAAAGATCAGAGGAACTAAAATAGCATCGACTCTACAAGCATAAGATTCTCGGAATCAAAAAAAATAACATAACTTTGGTTGACGTTTCGAAACTATTCATTGTTATGTAATTATAAATTAGAATACGCCAAAATTCTCAGTTTAATTCAAGATGCCACTATTGCTGCTATAAATATGAAAAATAAATGCTTCCAAAAAATTCATCGGAAAAGCATCGGTTATCGGATAATACTGAAAACGTTAATAGTGTTAAGTAATATGAAGACAAGAAAAAGTTTTCGGAGAAAAATAAATTATTTAAATTCTGGCACTTCAAATATTGTTTATTCTAGTGAAGATGAAACTTTACCACATGTGCTTGGTAGTTGCCCACAGAAAGAAGTACTCAGAATAAAACGTCAATACACCATACATTCTATGATCGCAAACGCACTTCGATCCAAAAATCTAGAAGTCCACGAGAAAGTTCATTGTATTGCTGATGGTAGGAGTAACCGTAAGGTAGATATCATAGCTATAAATAGAAATAAACAAACAACTGATATAATTGATCCTACGATCAAATTGAAAACTCAGCCACTCAATCATCTGAAGTGAACGATGAGAAAAAGATAATCTACGAGCCCATCATTCCATTCTTATCAATCAAGTACAACATTAAAACAATCACAGTTACTGGTCTCTTCTATGGAACGAGAGGCACCATCCCGAAAATCTTTGTAAAATAGAGGGAAAAATACAAGCTTAACAAAGAACTTCACGATGCCTTCGTTATCAACGTAATAAAATTTTTCGTAGCGATATTTTGCCAGCATCTTTATGGAGTACACTCAATTTAAATTGTACTATACTCCGTTCTATAATGTCTGTCAGGAGATGTAAACATTGTCGGCAGAGTAAGAAAGAAGTAGGATAATTGCTATTCAACCAATGGTAGACATCTCATTCCACGTTTGACTTGAAGTTCGGCTGTTTGAAGAGTTCTAACTCCGCCCAACTTCAAGTAAAGCGTGGAATGAGACCTCTGTCATTGGTTGAATAGCAATTGAGGGGTTGGATGCAAGAAAGCACTTCTCTCAAATGAAATTTTGAGAAAATTGATGTTGAAAATTCAAACCGTAATAATGTACCTATGCACGCCTTTACATTTTGAGCACTCGTGACCTCTATGAACACAGTATTGAACTACAACTTGGTGATCATTTGCATAATAGATCAGAGAAAACAATAAAGCGTTTCACTCAAATAGGGCACATCCTCTAAAATACCATTCTTGCACCCAGCCCCTCAATTATACTTTTCTCCTCCTCTGCCGACAATTTTTACTTCTCCAGTCAGACATTATGAAACGAAATATAGGTATCTTTTTTTTTGTTATATTTTAATTTCTTTTGTTTCAAACTTGTTTATACAATTTTTCGTTTTAAATTTTATTGTGAGCTATTCTGTGTTGCAAGAAAAGCCCAAAATGTTGTGGAAGACTAGTAAATAATAAATAAGTAATGCCACAGAATTTTCAAATTATCAATTCTTGAATGAATTTGTGCATATTAGAGTTCTTCATCATGGAAGGTAAATTAGAACCGAGGATTAATTCATTTAAAATTACCGACTCGAACAGACTTAGCTATTAGATAATTCTCAAAACACCACAGTTTATATTAAATAATATACAATTAACCCTTAAATTCACAAAGTATCCTATAGAATACAACAGGTTAATAGGCTATATGCTATAATTTTAATAGAACAATAGAAAAAAATTGTAGGAAAATTAAATTTAACCAAAATTTCATAATAGACTACTACTACTAAGATTTATTTAATAGTAATATATGTTACAAGAGCGGTATGTTGACGTTTTCATGGTCGAGGAAAAGATTGAAAAAGCGAAACGTAGTTGAGTTTTTTAATTTCCGAGAACATGAAAACAAACATACCGCTCGTGTATCGTACATTACTTTGTGCGAAGATCGTTTATTACATACCTGAAAGACGAATTTCTAATTAGTTGCAATGAAATCTCCCTCTTGGTTTCTGTTTAATGACGGCAACTTTAGAAAACCAAAATATCTTTCTTCAACATTGTTGCTATAAAATATTTTCTGTGTTTACTATACTCCAGCAGGCCGTGATGTATGTCTGTCTTTTTTTTTCCCCAGTCTATAAATAGGAACTTAAAACAAACGGTGAGGTTATGTAATGATTTATTTTTAATTTTAATATTTTAACAATATTATTTATATAACATATTGCAGTAATAACATCGGCATCTGGAATCTTGTTGATTTTTTCACGGCTTCCTTAATGTTACTTGTATCAGGAATGCAATAAGTTTCGTGGAGTAGTAGACTTTACTTAATTTTTGCAAATATTTAAAAACAATAATTAACATTGCAATTTAGGTGAAATTACAGTGGTAAGTTTCCAATTTATAATTATTACTATATTAAACGTCTCTAAAAAATAATATGTTAAAAGCCTAAAGCAGTAAAATGAATGTCGCGCTTAAGCGGTAAGAAGAGGGAAATTGTTATGTGTGTTACGTTGGGAATACTGAATGTGGTATTTCACACTTACCTCGTATTGGTTCTGTGCGGAAACAAACAAATACGCACGATCTCGCACAAAATAATTAATCAGTCCTCAAGTGAGGCTGACAACATATAAAATATGGACATTGCGATAGTTGTTTTCTTTACAGTCCGACACGGTTTGATAAACTAGTGTGAGAAATTAAGTTTTGCCAATCATGAACTTATATTTTTTCGAAGACAGATTAATTTAGTTCCTCATTATATGAATACAAGAAATATTTAATTCTGTGAAAGTCTCTTACGAAATTTTCTAGTAAATAATACATTTTCAGTATCTGTATCTCCGACAAATTGGGTTAAACATAGTTGGAATTAAAAAAAAAAAAGGAAATGTAATTGTATTCATAAATTACATCAATTTGTAGATAACATGCAGATTATTAAACATATCTGGAGCTTTTAGTCGTGATAAAATAATACATTACACACAGAAGTTATATCGGCTTAGAAACAGCCAACTCTTGAAAAAATACATTGTCGTATACAACTATAAAAAAAGTCAGTGATCAGTAAGGTTCGGATAAAGTAGCTGTATCAGGATGAGCTGTAAAGCTGTATTGGATAGGATAGGATCTTGACTTGCTTCAGACTAAGTAAACACTACTCCCTTCCATTAGCTAAAACTTTGCCTGCTGGGAAGAGCGGGACAGTACAGCCAATAGAAACTGAATATATGTAGTCACAACTGTCGGCTGGGGGACACGCGATAACTAGTTAATGTTTGTAAACAAAACGCACGGACCAAGGATGCCTATCCTGATGCAGCTACAATTGACTTCTAGTTTCCAGCCATTGAAAATAATTTAAAAGGGAGAATTATCAGTTATAAAATGATGATCAGCTGTGGAAGATGTACATTGTCAAGTTGTCAAAACTTCTATCCCCTGTTACATGTGCATGCAACTCAGAAGATTTTGTCGTGTTCAGTCGTGGAAAATATTTTATTCTAAACTTCATTCCAGTTCAAATATAAATTTTTTGAGATATAATTTCTTGGATAGTTATCAAGTCATCAGTTCTTAGATGATATCAGCTACGAAAATTATTTTGTGCGAGATCGTGCGTATTTGCTTCGTTTCCGCACAAAACCAATCCGCGGAAAGTCTAAAATTCCACATTCAGTATTCCCAACCTAACACACATAACAATTTCCCTCTTCTTACCGCTTAAGTGACATATTGATTTTACTGCTTTAGGCTTTTAACATATTATTTTTAGAGACGTTCATTATAGTAATAATTATAAATTGGAAACTTACCACTGCAATTTCACCTCAATTGCACTGTTAATTATTGTTTTTAAATATTTGCAAAAATTAAGTAAACTCTACAACTCCACTAAAGTTACTGCATTCGTGATGCAAGTAACATTAAGGAAGCAGTGAAAGATATTTTCCATTTCTAAACATCTCCTTGACCGGCAAAATTAAACTTGCCGATGTTATTATTGCAATATGTTATATAAATAATATTGTTAAAATATAAATCATTACATAACATTACCGTTTGTTTTAAGTTCGCATTTATAGACTGGAGGAAAAAAAGATAGACATATATCACGGCCTGCTGGAGTATAGTAAACACAGAAAACATTTTAAAGCAACAATGTTGAAGATAGATATTTTTGTTTTGCAAATTTGCCGTCATTGAACAGAAACCAAGATGGAGATTTCATTGCAACTAATTAGAAATTCCTCTTTCAGGCATGTAATAAACGATCTTCGCACAAAATAATGTACGATACACGAGCGGTATGTTTTCTTTCAATTCTCGGAAATTAAAAAGCTCAACTACGTTTCGCTTTTTCAAACTTTTCCTCGAACATGAAAACTTCAACATACCGCTCTTGTAACGCATATTACTATTCTGAATTTAAATCACAAAAATATTTCAAAATAATACTACCTAAAATTTAGGAAATATTAACAGTAGCGAAGCGTGACAAAACTTTTCGGTAAGTTGGGCTGAAAGCATAGTGATCTAGGCCGTGCTTTAGATCGCTAAAAGGTGAACAAAACTCGGAAACGCTCCTGTTTTTAATTAACTAAATTCTAAATTGATCTTGTCCCTTCTTCGAAAATGTTTGAGAAAGCTTATCTTACCCTACCTACCCCGAAGCTTCGCTACTGGAAAACTTAAAAATATACATTTTCAGCTAAGTTTCAAAACATTAATACTCTATTGTTAATGTAGGTAGATAATTTTACAAGATTCTTGCGATTTCAGTCGCGCAAATAAAGTTCAATTCAAAAATTAAACCGATTAAAATTTAACTCTTGAAGGCATGCATTGTTAGTAAACTCTTAAAACATTAGTAATTTTGACATGTTTGTAATTACTTCATGGGTAATATTTAGGTTTTCCAATAGACTTTTTTTTTCTAAAAATGAAAGATATATTTGGTAATACTGTTGGAGAACCCAAAATCTTAATTTCAACTCAACCGCTATGAACGCTTTTAGTCTTATATAAAGTAAATATTTCCATAAAAAATTATGAACATTAAATCCCTTTATATGACTCTCTAAAACTCTCCAGCGACAACAAAACGAAACTTCAACGTGCTCATAATTTGTGTGTACGTTTTGTAAGCAATGTTCGTAAATATGATCATATCACTCCATCCCTGGATGTAATAGGTTGGCTTAAACTAGATAAGAAAAGAAATTTACATTCACTTCTCTTTCTCTTCGAAATCTTGAACTCTTCTATTCCTTCGTACCTGTCGTCTCGCTTCACTTACCTTTCTTCCCACCATAATCTGAACACACGCTCTCTTCATGAAACAATACTAACAATACCATCCCATCGCACCTCCTCATACTCATCGTCTTTCACAATAGCCCTGCCAAGACTCTGGAATTCGCTACCTGCTAGCATCAGGGACTGTCGAAATAAAATTGAATTCAAACGCAAACTTACTAAGCACTTGGTCAGTAACTGATTTCTTGTAAATAGTTTCCTTAATCTATCACAAAATATTTCAATATCCAGTAATTTCATCAATATATAATTTTGTTATTCTAGGTTTAATTTGTAATTCAGTAAATATAAAATATTCTTTATTTTTCTATGATAAATTATCTAGCTTTAATTAGTCAGGTAATCTTTTCGTACTTTAATTTTTATTGTAATTGTAATTGTTAATTTAATACTAATTGTAATTTTATTTGTAATTGTAATTGTAAATTTAATACTAATTGTAATTTTATTCTTCATATTATAGTTGGAATCTCCTGGTAGAGGGGCAGAGAAGGCCTGACGGCCTTATCTCTACCAGGTTAAATAAATAAATACTAATACTAATACTCAAACTCAGTTCGCGTAGCAATATTTCCATCTGTCGTCAGAAATGAACACGACCAGTATCTCCGACACCGACCATGCAAAGGGATCAGAGTTAAGCCATAAAGTTTATGCCTCATACGTTCCCGAATTCAATTCACTCTCGCCTCGTCCATACTTTACAAGGGCTGATGGGTGAGGGGTGAAGTTTTAACACCCACCTTGTTGTCGGGTGTGGTGCGAAGCTGGAGGCACCGGCTGGGGTTGTTGACTACTGATGGCGCTGCAACCACTTGTTTGATGATGGAGATCACGTGACGAATATTCTTCCACCCCCTCGACTCCTTCCCCCCTCCCGATAATCCCAGCACTACTAATCTCCATTTCAGCCATTTCGTCCTATACTTCGGTCCCTTTTATGTATTAATGATATCAACCCTTAACCACGATATATATATCTTTTTCACTTACTCTTGAAGAGTTCACTTAGAATTTACTCTTAAGTTTAGGATGAAATCGGATTTTGGGTTTTGTTTTTGTTCCCAAATGTTTTTTCTTTTAGTTTCTTTGCCACTTCTCCACTCAAGTTTTTAATTTTATCGTCCGTATCTTTTCTTTCTCTAATTAACAAAGTCTGTATGTTGAAGTTGTTTCTTGTATAAGTTTTTTCTAGTTTTCTTCTCCACTTATAGAGTTTTTACTGCACATACAAATACAGAACTACACTTTGTAGTAATTTTAGAAATAGTTACCTCTTATGCGGCATACAAGTAGACAAAAAAACGCGTTTTTCCACGAAACACACCTCACTTCAAAAGTCTACGAGTTACGAGCGTAGGTATATACAGAAAACACTCACTAGATCGCGGGTTTATGGCAGCATGCAAGGACAGGGGTAACAATACACGGAAGAATGCTTAATTTAATAGCTAATAATCATGAGGAAGTGGTACATTGTATCATATTTGACTATAAACACACTGTGTGACGAGGGGTTCCAGTATCGCGAAGTCCGCGCGTCCGAAATACTGAACGGTGAACTCTCAACTGCTAGCTAGCACTCCTTCCCGTGCAGAGTAGAGCCGAATAGCCCCCCCTGTCTCCCCCGCAGCACCTCGTGCACCCCGCAGCATCACCCAGATGCTCCTGCGACGCCTTCGCGCAGCGCCAACGCCATCTATTGCAGTGATGCTGAATTTCTAGTACACGGTTATAATTTATTCGAGGTCATGAATTTCACTGATACGCTGCAATATTGGAGAGGCGTGCCCTGATTTTCCAAATGAATTATTTGTGTTAAATTGATGATAAAGTTGTTTGCTGAAAGCATACTCCATAAAAAATGATTTTATATTTTATTTGTGACATGTCGTACTGAACAAAATGCAAGACAGGACGGCGTTGACAAATATGAGCTGTTTCGCATTGTAGAAGTTATTTTATTTTACTTTCCAGGACTGGTTATTGAAATATAGCCTATTTTCTTTCTGTTCAGGTAAGTGAGACATTTCACGTGACGGAACCTCAAATGTTTGCATGTTTCCTTACAATACCTTTCACCTGTCTAATTTATATTATTGTCATTTCCCTCCTCTCCGCCACCTATTTTCTTCATATCATACTGGGCCTTATTATTCTTATCTTCGTCTCTTTTTAACTAGATCATCATCCTTGCCACATTCTAATCCTCGTTAACTTTATATTACTGTACTTACCATCCTCAATATTTGATTATATTTTCTTAATTGTAACTTATCTTCATATTTCTTAACATTTAACTAATCATCCCCAACTTCAAACCCACTCTCATCTTTCTTAAATTTGATCCTTATCGTCACCTTCATTATCATGTTCAACTTGAAACTTTACCTTATCATTCTCATCTTTCTAAACTTTATCCTTCTCGTCATCTTCGAATTTATATTTAAGTTGTAATAATAATCTCCACCATCAAACACATATTTATCTTTCGTAATTTAATTCTTATCCTCACCCCATTCTCACTTTTGTGTAAGTGCTAAATATTCTACTTAATTTCTTACTTTTGAACCTACCCTCATATTTCTTTACTTGAAACTACTTATCCACACTCCCAAACTCACCCTCCCCTGTCTTATCTTGGAACTTATCATCTTTGTCTTTCTTAACTTAGAAGTAATCATCGTCATCTTTCTTATCTATTAATCTTCCTTAAGCTGTAAGTAATCAATAATCATCATCATCTTTCTTACCTGCTCATCTTTCTTAACTTGTAATTAATCATTCCCATCTTTCTTATCTATTCATCTTTCTTAACTTGTAAATAATCATCCCTATCTTTCTTATCTACTCATCTTTCTTAAGTTGTAAATAATCATCCTTATCTTTCTTATCTACTCATCTTTCTTAACTTGTAAGTAATCATACCCATCTCTCTTATCTACTCATCTTTCTTAACTTGTAAGTAATCATCCCCTTCTTTCTTATCTACTCATCTTTCTTAACTTGTAAGTAATCATACCCATCTCTCTTATCTACTCATCTTTCTTAACTTGTAAGTAATCATTCCCATCTCTCTTATCTACTCATCTTTCTTAACTTGTAAGTAATCATTCCCATCTTCCTTATCTACTCATCTTTCTTAACTTGTAAGTAATCATCCAATCCTTCTTATCTACTCATCTTTCTTAAGTTGTAAGTAATCATCCCCTTCTTTCTTATCTACTCATCTTTCTTAACTTGAAAGCAATTATCCCCATCTTATCTACTCATCTTTATTAAGTTGTAAGTAATCATCTCCTTCGTTCTTATCTACTCATCTTTCTTAACACGAAACTAATCATCTTCACCCTCATATTTTTAAAACTGATTTTTACCCTCCCTCTCATCCTTATAATTCTTAAACTGGAACTTCTTATTCTCATCATTTCTAATTTGGAAGTAATCATTCTCATCTTTCTTATCTTGGAACTTAACATCTTTTCACCTTCATCTTTCTTAAACTAGTTATTACCTTCCCCCTCATCCTCATCTTTACATATTCCTATACTGCTTTCTAAATAATATTCGCAGAAGATTAGAATATTTATATTTACCATGGTCATAATTATTGAATCAAAGTAAAGTGAATATTCGGATGTAGACAATCTGAGAGTTAACAGGAAAAGGTCCCTTATGTTGAGAATAATTTACAGAGACAAAAAGCACTACTCAAGTTCGATAGTAAATAATTAAACTCGTTGTCTTCTATTTTGTTGCTTGTGACTCCATAGGCAGATATTCTTAAGTTTTGTAGGAAATTATACAAAATATACAGTAACAGAGTAACAGTGATAAACATTGAAGCACTTTGACTGTTTGAAGTGAAGCTTCTTTAGGTTGTCGAAAGCTGTGAAACAAAATTCTGTGACTGACATTGGGCCGTATTTCCGAGAAAACACTTACTGCTTCTGTAATCGATTAGTATTACAGTAAGGAAACAAAAGCAAATATTGGCAATATAATGCATAAGCTAAGATCAGTGACTCCAGTTTACCATATTGTGAACTGGTGAACTCCAGGCATGCAATCGTTTACTTCAATTTGCCTGTTGACACCTCCCGGAAGAGATTCGTTTCATTCGGCACGCAAAAAAGCCGAAGTAAAATCGTGGAACTTGTGGGACAGATAAAATGTTAAAAATAAGCTTCACATAATGGAAGGTTAAGGTATACTTAGGCTATACAAAATGGAAATATTACAAAATTCAAATATAAAAGTGATTTTCTTTTTCTATCATTAATAATATTTTTTCGAGCCTCCGAATAACTTCGAAATATTAAAACTTCTGAAGACTTTGGTAATACTATCACCTCCTTTCAATATTTTAGCCATCATAAACCAATTGTTTAATTTTTAAGTTCTAGATAGATGGATTTAGTGAGTAATATTATACATACAGATTTTTATATTATCATAATTTTCTCTAAAATCCAATGCACGGGTCTTCTGGCCGTACGTGCTTTGTACCCAAAACAAGTCCTACTTTGTAGGTTTCACTCCCCCCACCTATGATTATATCCAACTACTCTCTAAAAGAACACGCATATTAAAATGAAAATGGCACACAAAACATATTATGTAATAAATCCTAACCTAAGACAAACCTAAAATTGTATAGTTGGGTAGATACTATTATCCCTTCCTCAGTTCGTGTCACAAACTTCAACAGCTGAAGTTCTAATCTTTCTCGTCTTCAAGAGGAACAAGCCAATCTTTTGTTCGTATTCTCTATTCCCCATGAGGTCAAGGCATGCAAACGAACTCCTATTCTGACTTAGCATCGAGGCTGGTAGATATTTTCTCCGTACATGTTCCAATTCGACACACTGTAATAAAATATGTGTATAGGAGTCCTTTTCTCTGCAAATCGACAAAGGCGTTCTCCTTCTTCGTTGACAATTTTTAAGTTCTAAAGAGTATATTGTGTATAAAGTGTTAAATGTAACCCTAATTTACCATCTCACATTGCACCAATATTTAACAAGATAACTACACATTTACATGATAAGTTTAGCTTCTGATGTCCATGGAGACTACAAATTCATTATTTTTTTACACGTCATTCCCAAATTTTTGCTCCAGAGTAATAATTAATAAAAACAAAAGATTTCATTTCGAATGATATATATGTCGGTGTTCGAACTACAAGCACCAAAATACATATCAGGCGATAACTGCAATTTAGCTTTGTGCTTTATAATTATTACTGTACAGGGTGTTTGCTCGAGTCGTTCATAAATTGATTTAGGCAATGCGCACAACACGGCTGGGGGTAGACACTTTTGTCGTCGAAGTTCTCTAACTCGCAGCGCTTGTATTTTAGTTTTAATGATGATTGAAAACAGCTAAAATAATAAATAGATATAAAACCTCATTCAAGAAATTAAATTAGAACATCGCATACAGAACAAATAACACTCTACAAAAACATCTCAACACACTCAAATGTAACACCTGCAACAACTTCTACATAGGACGGACAGGCAGATCATTTCAAACACGTTACAAAGAACACATCACAGCCATAACAAAATTACAAAACACTTCCACATATGCAGAACACATCACAAATGCCAACCATACCTACAGAGACATCAACACAGACATGGAAATATTGCACATCCAACCAAAAAGCCAGAAACTCAACACACTAGAATAATATGAAATATACAGACACACGAAAACACACCCCAACGATATTCTCAATACACAACTCAATTTCAAAACACATACACTTTTTGACTCTACACTACGAACGCACCCTCACAGGAAACAGAACAAGTGGCGCCAAGACTAATAACAACCAGTTCTGAAGATGACCCAAAATAGGTCGAAACATGTTAACAAGGTACGTTAAAATTTAACACAAGAAAGTTCTTATCATACATATTCCGAAGATATAAAAAGGTTTGACTTATTAATATATTCATTCTTACGATGCGTTTGAGTAAAGAAACATTTATTTCTAATACGCGGATCTCTCAAGATAGTTGATGGCTCTCAGTCATAGTAACGGGTTCTAAGACTCTTTCGACTACATGTGAAGGTTCGATCCTCTGTTCTTCTTTTCGTACTCTTTAATGTCGAACTCCGATAGTAGGTGATTCTAGAAGGTTCTAGTTAATACTATTTCAAAAGGAAATATTTAATCGATTAAACGTCTTATGAACCGGAATGTTTCACAACAGTAGCTATGAAATCTTGAATCGTGCCTTCGGTAAACGATCGCGGTACGAATATTGAAACTCGCGACAGCATAAAATTAATGGTAGCGACAGAAGAATTGAATATAAGATATTTCAGCAAGAAGCATACGTCGATATGGTCCAGCTCCTTGCGGGTTGTCATTGATCTCGTATATCGTAGATCATTTGGTATATCATAGGCTTCGTAATCCAGCTACCTATAAACTGGAATGAGGTTGCCTGATTAAAAGTATATGTGACGTCACAGCGCAGGTACAGGTACGTTCGTATACAAAATAGTTACACATCCTCTGCCCTCTTCCTCTAGAAAGTCAAAATCGGGACGTAGTCATAGTGAGTAGTCTTATCGATCACTGCTCTTACTAGTCACATTATTTAAATAACTACATATTTGTGGTTGATTGAAAGTTCATTGCACAGGTAAAATGCCTTAGGTAAGACGCTCAAGCGTGTAATATTGCAAGACATAGTTGAGGATATTTGAACTAATATTTTCACTGTCAATGTAGACAACATTACATATAAAAGTGAAAAATAAACGTAAACGTGACAAGAACAGTGCACTGAAAGACACTGCAATACCAAGAGGCACAGAAAGTGTGTTGAACGTAATCTAAAAGAACCAATACTATCACAATCTGAATATTATGAAGATATTAACTCGAGTTTAGCATGGATTTGTGTAGCCAACCATGATGTTCAGTGCTAACATCTCAATTAATAAATTGTGTAATCAAGATGTATAATAAATTAAATAATCTACATTTTAGGAAATTTCTAGAAAAGTACATAGAAAATTAGCGAGTTTTCAGTGATTAGCGACATATGCAATATCCTACGAAAAAATATCAGACAATAGGAATATCTTGTACTACATCATGCACCAATAACGTCATATACACGATATTCAAAGATATCTGACCCCATTAATCGATAGTGATCGATAATTTGTTGATGCAAGTGTAGCTTCTTTAGTCATTACTTCTATGAATAGATGGCGATGATAATAGTTGTACATAAATATACGCGCATTATAGAATTCAATTTTTCATACCACTTTACTCATTGTAAAACAGTTGGAAACTTCCGATATTGTCAATTATGAGAATAATTTATACTTAATCTACATAATAATTTTCCCTGGCACCTTTTTAATGGCTCCAATAATGGTGCCAACTACTGAGAACTAGCGGAACTCTTTCAAAGTTTGTCAATTTTTTCTATGTTTGGTTCTGACTCATCCCGTTGTTGGAAAATTCGCTTACACCATCACAAAATCGTAGGTCCAATATCATTGAACTCCAGTTATTGAAAGAATTTCTTGCAATATAAAATCATTTCAAGTGACATCCGCATATGTTCAAGTTCCGTAACTTACGAATGCACGTTATTATTCACTGCAAAGTTCACGACGAAAGTGAACATCACGGTTCAAGCATGTGTTTACTAGCATAGCTTCAGAATGTCGGAAGTTGGCTGTACTCCACGGACACGCAGCGAAGACCTGTTTGTTTACATCCTTATCCGTTGCATTACTTGTGTTCAGCGTACTATATATCCATTATGTCCTTAACTTCAGTCTTTAGGTAGCTGGAATACAAAACCTAATCATAGTCTTAATAAAACGTTCTTCATGGTCTACCTAAGTTGTGACGTTCTCATGGTAGTGTCGCTGGAAATGAATACTAAAAATATATTTAAATAAATTAATTAATTGTGTCAAAATATACGCTATCTGTTCTTTGCAGGTACCAACTTATTGTGTCCGTTATTTATTCGGAATGAAATAAAACAAATTATTTTGAGGGACTAGAGATAACTTACATAATAACTTAATAAATGTTATAAGAAGAGTAAATGACTCGATAAAACACTATCCAATGAAAAACGCGACTAGAAGGAACGTTGGAAAGTCGAAAGAAAATAAATAATTAACATAATGGTTTGACTTCACATGTTTAAAACATAAAATTTAATTATCACCATTTAATACGAGAAAAATTCGTTCCGGCACCGGGAATCAAATCCGGGACCTCTCAGCTCTACGCGCTGAGTGCTCTTTCCAACTGAGCTATGCCGGGACACGATCATCGGTGCCGGCCGAACTCCTCTCGTAATGTTTTACGGCCTTACTAACTGCACTTTAGACAATGTAAGTCATACATGCAGGAGCGCATATTTAAATGACTTTATGGCCATATTCAACATCAGTTTACTCATTGAATATTACACGACTACTATGAAGTAGCCAATGTATATTATGACCATTTAATAAGAGAAAAATTCGTTCCGGCACCGGCATAGCTCAGTTGGAAAGATCACTCGGCGCGTAGAGCTGAGAGGTCCCGGGTTCGATTCCCGGTGAAGGAACGAATTTTTCTCATATTAAATGGTGATAATAGACATTGGCTACTTCATAGTAGTCGTGTAATATTTAATGAGGTGGGCGAGACCTCATATATAATGAATATGTGATGTATAAAATTTAATACCAGATATGTGAAATGTGCGGAAAACATGTCCATACATATTATCGGAAAAAAGTTAGAATAAAATTATGATAAATTGGTTCCAAAATTAACATTTTTCCTTAGCGTGTCGAGATGTCCCTAAACGACCCTAATCTTATTCTTATTTTATGTGCAAATTTACTAATTTAATTGTTAACACCTCAAAAACTATTATTCTTAATTCAAATGTACATAAATTTACCAATAAAAATGTTCGCAGCTCAGAAAGTATTATTTTAAATTCAAATATACATACAATTAGTTTGGAGACTATTTGTCTTTCTTGTTAAGCTGTGCCGAAATACAGACGGTCTATTTGCATAGCGACTGTATGCTTCGCTTTTGAGTAGATGGGAGTAAGTGAAATAAATTCTTCCCATGAAAGGATTTAGTAAACATTTATCTTTCTAAGTGTCTTCATTAAGACTTCAAGGCTGTAATAATGCAACAATAGACGCAGATTGACAGAGCGGTTGGCACACAATGCGGTAGTTAACTCATAGCGTTATTAGATCTCTTTATATCTCGGAGAAGCGTGCTTAGGGGCTGTTGAATTGTAATATCTAACAGCTAAAATACGAACGAGATTCTTTGTCCAAGATAGCGAGGTCATAAACGCATATAATACTGTAATTACGCAACACATTTTGCTCCACAATATGACATAGGATTTAATATAATTCACTAATTTATTTCATATACGTGTATCAAATGTAATACAAGAGGCGTAGTTTTTTTTTACATAATGACTACAAACTGAAGCTAACAACGTAGTAAATTAAGATTCCAAATACATCAAAGACGTATCAGTACAATTCAAGGGATTCTATGAACCTTCTGACTCTTTTTTATCAACTTGGAATACTTCTGAGCTTAGCATTCTAGAAATGTAGCACATTTTCAGTTAATACGGTACTTTCATTCATTCATTCATTCATACATTCATTCATTCATTCATTCATTCATTCATTCATTCATTTTATTCCATAGAGCAATGAAGCTTTAAGATGTGGAAAAAGTCAAAATTTTACAATATTACAATTACAATTGTTACAAATTGTTACAGTTTTACAATTTAGTAATTTTCTACAATTTTTACAATTTTGGGCAATTTTTTACAATATTTTGGCGAGATGTAGTGAGATGAGGTCAGGTCCGAGGATTCGCCAAAATATTACCTGGCATTTTCCTTTTGGTTGGGGAAAATCTCGGAAAAACCCAACCAGGTAATCGAATCAAAGGGGGTAATCAAATCAAAGGGGTTGATGCCGAGGGTTTGTAATATTGGGGACCGATAGGGTGCGTTTCGGTGGTTTCAAGTTTACTATACGTCACCAATCACTACTGTAGCATGTGTAAACAGTGTACCTGCTGAATACTCCGTCCGCCAGTCACTGCTGTAGCATGCGTAAACAGTGTACCTGCTGAATACTCCGTTCGCCAGTCACTGCTGTAGCATTCGTAAACAGTGTACCTGCTGAATACTCCGTTCGCTAGTCACTGCTGTAGCATTCGTAAACAGTGTACCTGCTGAATACTCCGTTCGCTAGTCACTGCTGTAGCATTCGTAAACAGTGTACCTGCTGAATACTCCGTTCGCTAGTCACTGCTGTAGCATTCGTAAACAGTGTACCTGCTGAATACTACGTTCGCCAGTCACTGCTGTAGCATTCGTAAACAGTGTACCTGCTGAATACTCCGTTCGCCAGTCACTGCTCAAACAGTGTACCTGCTGAATACTCCGTTCGCAGTCACTGCTGTAGCATTCGTAAACAGTGTACCTGCTGAATACTCCGTTCGCTAGTCACTGCTGTAGCATTCGTAAACAGTGTACCTGCTGAATACTCCGTTCGCCAGTCACTGCTGTAGCATGCGTAAACAGTGTACCTGCTGAATACTCCGTTCGCCAGTCACTGCTGTAGCATGCGTAAACAGTGTACCTGCTGAATACTCCGTTCGCTGTAGTCACTGCTGTAGCATGCGTAAACAGTGTACCTGCTGAATACTCCGTTCGCTAGTCACTGCTGTAGCATGCGTAAACAGTGTACCTGCTGAATACTCCGTTCGCCAGTCACTGCTGTAGCATTCGTAAACAGTGTACCTGCTGAATACTCCGTTCGCCAGTCACTGCTGTACCTGCTGAATACTCCGTTCGCCATCACTGCTGTAAAAACAGTGTACCTGCTGAATACTCCGTTCGCCAGTCACTGCTGTAGCATTCGTAAACAGTGTACCTGCTGAATACTCCGTTCGCCAGTCAGTCACTAAACAGTGTACTGTAGCAGTCACTGCTGTAGCATGCGTAAACAGTGTACCTGCTGAATACTCCGTTCGCCAGTCACTGCTGTAGCATGCGTAAACAGTGTACCTGCTGAATACTCCGTTCGCCAGTCACTGCTGTAGCATTCGTAAACAGTGTACCTGCTGAATACTCCGTTCGCCAGTCACTGCTGTAGCATTCGTAAACAGTGTAAACAGTTCGCCAGTCACCTGCTGAAACAGTACCTGCTGAATACGTTCGCCAGTCACTGCTGTAGCATTCGTAAACAGTGTACCTGCTGAATACTCCGTTCGCCAGTCACTGCTGTAGCATTCGTAAACAGTGTACCTGCTGAATACTCCGTTCGCCAGTCACTGCTGCATTCGTAAACAGTGTACCTGCTGAATACTCCGTTCGTAAACAAACAGTGTACCTGCTGAATACTCCGTTCGCCAGTCACTGCTGTAGCATCGCCAGTCACTTCGCCAGTCACTGCTATAGCATGCGTAAACAGTGTACCTGCTGAATACTCCGTTCGCCAGTCAAACTGTACCTGCTGAATACTCCGTTCGCCAGCATGCGTAAACAGTGTACCTGCTGAATACTCCGCTCGCCAGTCACTGCTGTAGTATTCGTAAACAGTGTACCTGCTGAATACTCCGTTCGCCAGTCACTGCTGTAGCATTCGTAAACAGTGTACCTGCTGAATACTCCGTTCGCCAGTCACTGCTGTAGCATTCGTAAACAGTGTACCTGCTGAATACTCCGTTCGCCAGTCACTGCTGTAGCATTCGTAAACAGTGTACCTGCTGAATACTCCGTTCGCCAGTCACTGCTGTAGCATTCGTAAACAGTGTACCTGCTGAATACTCCGTTCGCTAGTCACTGCTGTAGCATTCGTAAACAGTGTACCTGCTGAATACTCCGTTCGCCAGTCACTGCTGTAGCATTCGTAAACAGTGTACCTGCTGAATACTCCGTTCGCTAGCCACTGCTGTAGCATGCGTAAACAGTGTACCTGCAGAATACTCCGTTCGCCAGTCACTGCTGTAGCATGCGTAAACAGTGTACCTGCTGAATACTCCGTTCGCCAGTCACTGCTGTAGCATTCGTAAACAGTGTACTTGCTGAATACTCCGTTCGCCAGTCACTGCTGTAGCATTCGTAAACAGTGTACCTGCTGAATACTCCGTTCGCCAGTCACTGCTGTAGCATTCGTAAACAGTGTACCTGCTGAATACTCCGTTCGCCAGTCACTGCTGTAGCATTCGTAAACAATGTACAGTGCAGCTCCACAAATAGACACTCCACTCCTATCCAGCGCTGCACAGGGCTAACCAGTTGAACCAGTGCAGTACTGTGCAGATAGTCGTACACGTTGGTAGCAAGGCAGGGAACAAAAAATGTGTACTTAGGTTGAAGCAGAAGTTACAAATATTGGAACGGTTTAAAAAAGGTGTATCAATCAAAGTCATCGCTCAAGAATTTGACATTTCGATGAGAACAGTGCATGGGATAAAACAAAATTCATCTTAATACGATGCATTCTGTAGTGATTATAAGAAGCTTTGTTATTATCAGTTCAATGTAGGATGAAAACACAGCTTATTTTGTGTAATTTCCTCAATTTAATCAATAGGGATGATTTATGTTCTCTCTTGAAGGGTATATCTCATTTTAAAATAATTTAATACACAAACACAACTATCACATGAAATGTTCAATACGATTTTGTAGCTTTATTCTCTTCAGCTCTAACCAACAATAACAATAATACAGGTTGCCAGGGAACGATAGAAAAGATGCGAAAACAAATGAATTTGGTGTATAAACAATTGAATGCTCTTTCGTATTTAAATATAAAAATATAAGGGTGCCGTTTGAAATTTCAAAGTGAGGGTGGCTGGGGGTGGGAGGTGAAATCTAAAATGCAATTAAGCCTGGTTTAAGACTTCCCCTTCAATATCTAAATTTACGTGTTATTTTGTTTAAATTGAATTCAATTTAAATAACTAGTTACATAGAGTAGGATGTTTTGAAATGAAAGCCCTGTATGTGGATACATTGGAGAGCTTTTCCTCCAGAAGTTTGTTTTATGTTTCAAATGTATCACGTATATTATACTTAAACACGAAGTTGTTTTGTTATATTTTTGCATATACTACAATATATTATTTAAAATTATATACGTTAATTATTTATGTTTCGGTCCGCACGCCATAAAAACATTGTACAGCCCTTATGTTTACCAATGTCCGCAGTACTCCGTAGAAAGACAGAGTTCGTACCTCTTCTCGCACACGGACCATTGCTGTGTCTATTTGTGGAGTTCCACTGTACCTGCTGAATACTCCGTTCGCTAGTCACTGCTGTAGCATTCGTAAACAGTGTACCTGCTGAATACTCCGTTCGCCAGTCACTGCTGTAGCATTCGTAAACAGTGTACCTGCTGAATACTCCGTTCCTGTCACTGAATTCGTAAACAGTGTACCTGTTACTCCGTTCGCTAGTCACTGCTGTAGCATTCGTAAACCTGCTGAATACTACGTTCGTACCTGCTGAATACTCCGTTCGCCAGTCACTGCTGTAGCATTCGTAAACAGTGTACCTGCTGAATACTACGTTCGCCAGTCACTGCTGTAGCATTCGTAAACAGTGTACCTGCTGAATACTACGTTCCCCAGTCACTGCTGTAGCATTCGTAAACAGTGTACCTGCTGAATACTACGTTCGCCAGTCACTGCTGTAGCATTCGTAAACAGTGTACCTGCTGAATACTACGTTCGCCAGTCACTGCTGTAGCATTCGTAAACAGTGTACCTGCTGAATACTCCGTTCGCTAGTCACTGCTGTAGCATTCGTAAACAGTGTACCTGCTGAATACTACGTTCGCCAGTCACTGCTGTAGCATTCGTAAACAGTGTACCTGCTGAATACTCCGTTCGCTAGTCACTGCTGTAGCATTCGTAAACAGTGTACATGCTGTAGCATTCGTAAACAGTGTACCTGCTGAATACTCCGTTCGCTAAGCATTCGTAAACAGTGTACCTGCTGAATACTCCGTTCGCTAGTCACTGCTGTAGCATTCGTAAACAGTGTACCTGCTGAATACTACGTTCGCCAGTCACTGCTGTAGCATTCGTAAACAGTGTACCTGCTGAATACTCCGTTCGCTGCAGTCACTGCTGTAGCATTCGTAAACAGTGTACCTGCTGACCTGCTTCGCCAGTCACTGCTGTAGCATTCGTAAACAGTTCCTGCTGAATACTCCGTTCAGTCACTGCTGTAGCATTCGTAAACAGTGTACCTGCTGAATACTCCGTTCGCTAGTCACTGCTGTAGCATTCGTAAACAGTGTACCTGCTGAATACTCCGTTCGCTAGTCACTGCTGTAGCATTCGTAAACAGTGTACCTGCTGAATACTCCGTTCGCTAGTCACTGCTGTAGCATTCGTAAACAGTGTACCTGCTGAATACTCCGTTCGCTAGTCACTCATTCGTAAACAGTGTACTGTACCCGTTCGCATCACTCTGTAGCATTCGTAAACAGTGTACCTGCTGAATACTCCGTTCGCTAGTCACTGCTGTAGCATTCGTAAACAGTGTACCTGCTGAATACTACGTTCGCCAGTCACTGCTGTAGCATTCGTAAACAGTGTACCTGCTGAATACTCCGTTCGCTAGTCACTGCTGTAGCATTCGTAAACAGTGTACCTGCTGAATACTCCGTTCGCTAGTCACTGCTGTAGCATTCGTAAACAGTGTACCTGCTGAATACTACGTTCGCCAGTCACTGCTGTAGCATTCGTAAACAGTGTACCTGCTGAATACTCCGTTCGCTAGTCACTGCTGTAGCATTCGTAAACAGTGTACCTGCTGAATACTACGTTCGCCAGTCACTGCTGTAGCATTCGTAAACAGTGTACCTGCTGAATACTCCGTTCGCTAGTCACTGCTGTAGCATTCGTAAACAGTGTACCTGCTGAATACTCCGTTCGCCAGTCACTGCTGTAAACATTCGTTCGCCACAGTGTACCTGCTGAATACTCCGTTCGCTAGTCACTGCTGTAGCATTCGTAAACAGTGTACCTGCTGAATACTCCGTTCGCTAGTCACTGCTGTAGCATTCGTAAACAGTGTACCTGCTGAATACTCCGTTCGCTAGTCACTGCTGTAGCATTCGTAAACAGTGTACCTGCTGAATACTCCGTTCGCCAGTCACTGCTGTAATACTCCGCATTCGCATTCGTAAACAGTGTACCTGCTGAATACTCCGTTCGCCAGTCACTGCTGTAGCATTCGTAAACAGTGTACCTGCTGAATACTCCGTTCGCTAGTCACTGCTGTAGCATTCGTAAACAGTGTACCTGCTGAATACTCCGTTCGCTAGTCACTGCTGTAGCATTCGTAAACAGTGTACCTGCTGAATACTACGTTCGCCAGTCACTGCTGTAGCATTCGTAAACAGTGTACCTGCTGAATACTCCGTTCGCCAGTCACTACTGTAGCATTTCATCAATCAGAAAACTCCTATGTTTTGGAGAAATGGAATTTATAAGCTTCCAGAAAAATGGCAGTATGTTGTTGCTAACAATGGGATATACTGTGGGAAATGAAGTTTGTTTATTAGAATACAATGATACAATACTATCCTACTTTCTCTGGTGTGATGGCCTTGTGTTTCAGGTTTTAAAACTTCCATATCCCACCTTAGATTTTTCGGCAACTTCTCTGTCGTGTCTGTGCTGGGGTGTGCATAGTCCTCAGGCGAAAAGTAACGAAGAAGATACCGAATTTAGTAATAATAATAATAATAATAATAATAATAATAATAATAATAATAATAATAATACTTTATTTATACTGGCAGAGTTAAGGCCATAAGGGCCTTCTCTTACACTCTACCAGGTCACAAAGTATACAAGCAGTTAAAATTTAACAAAAAGTTAAAGAACAGAATACTAACATACTTACTTACTTACTGGCTTTTAAGGAACCCGTAGGTTCATTGCTGCCCTCACATAAGCCCGCCATTGGTCCCTATCCTGAGCAAGATTAATCCAGTCTCTACCATCACATCCTACCTCCCTCAAATCCATTTTAATATTATCTTCCCATCTACGTCTCGGCCTCCCCAAAGGTCCTTTTCCCTCCGGCCTCCCAACTAACACTCTATATGCATTTCTGGATTCGCCCATACGTGCTATATGACCTGCCCATCTCAAACGTCTGGATTTTATGTTCCTAATTATGTCAGGTGAAGTATACAATGCGTGTAGCTCTGCGTTGTGTAACTTTAGAATACTAACATAATACAAAAAAATAATAGCATAATAAAATCGACACTAAACAACATGAAAATAATACCATAATAGAAAAAAGAAAGTAAAATACATTGGAATATAGTAAAAGCAACTCATTTAGTACAAAGATTAAATGGAGAACGTAAAAAAATATAACAAAATGGAATGTAATAAAATAATAATAAAAAAGAAAAGAAATAAGAATAATTAAATAAAATTCACAATAAAAAGGCTATGATAATAAATTTATCGGCTGATAAAGAGAACGAAAAGGGGAAAGGAAGGAAAGAAATATATAGCCTATATTTTTACAAAACTATCGCAGAAAAAGAGCTTATAACTGAAAGTAATCTGAATTGAAAAAGTGCAATTTTAATTTATTTTTGAAACTAGACCATGTCCGATAATCTCTGACATGTTGTGGTAGAGAGTTCCAGAGATGAGCTGCAGAGACGGTGAAAGATGAAGAGTAGAAGGATGTTCTGTGTTTAGGAATGGAGAGTGTGATATGGTGTTGAGAGCGAGTATCTATTTCGTGAAATGAGGACAAATATTGAAAACGAGAAGCTAAGAATTTATGAGAAAATCGAATAAAATCATGGCGGCATATTGATGTATGGATCGTTCGACTATCAAAATTGCATTGCTGCCTTTAGACTAGGCATCATGAAATAAACGATTATGAAGTAGTTAACGAGAAGACTCTGCCACGTTAAATTTAAATACGGGGAGTATAAAGAACGAAATGGCTAGTTTAGCATATTCTAATTCTAAAGTAGTCTACTTAACTGTGATATTAATTTCCAAATGAATCCAATTCTCTTTTATTACATACACTCATTGTAGTACACGACGTAACTCTCCACAGATACACATCATGCACAGTGTGGACCGCCGAAGTGAGTCACAGTCTAGTGTATACAGTCACGAAACGAGTTCTGAGGGTGCTAGGAACAATATATTATACCGGTACTATTTCGAATTGTCTGTAATGAGGCGATATTAGCGATCCTAGTGGTCATCAACTATCTGTGGATGCGTATTTACTACGTATTGAGCTTCGTGACTGTATATACTGGACTGTGGTTCTATCATCTGTCCGCAATATGTGGATCCCGATCATGTAAGTGAAGTAATAATAATAATAATAATAATAATAATAATAATAATAATAATTTATTTTAGCTGGCAGAGTTAAGGCCGTAAGGCCTTCTCTTCCACTCAACCAGCAAAAAGTATACATGCATACGTATGAACTTACAAAGAATTCAACAATTTGATTTAGATAAGAGTTACATGTATACAAGAGTTATTTACGAATTAAACAACAAAATACTATGAACTATTAATTAAACACTGAAATACAAACTGTGTAGCTGAATTAAGCTAAAATACATAGAATGTTAATATATTTCAAATAATGTTAGATAATAGAAAGAGATTATTATGAGACAATTTTGAAAATACAGCACTCTCAGGATGATGTCTAAAGAAAGAAGTATCAATGTAGTCAGTGATAGTTTAAGTTAGTATGATTGGCGTGAAATGCTAAGAAGGTTATATTTTAAGCTGTTTTTAAAAGTGTTTGTCCTACAGCCCCTAAAACTTTGTGACAGGGAATTCCATTGTCGCGAGGTGGATACTGTAAAAGGTGATGAATAACGAGATGTTCTATGAAGCGGTATACTTGACGCGCCACAGATAAGTGATCTGGTATTTACGTCGTGGTTAGAGTATAGATAGGAGAAATGAGATGAAAGGTAATTTGGTGTTGAAGTGTGCAGAATTCGAAAGAGTAAAGACAAAAAGTGTAAAATTCTACGTTCTTTAAGTCGGAGCCACGAAAGACTTGCGAAGGACGGTGATATGTGATCATGTCGTTGGATGTTGCATACGTATCTGACGCATATATTGGGTAGGCATTGGATACCTACTTACACATAGTTTACGAGCAAAAACATTAAGTAAAGAATATTACTTATAAGAATAAGGCGTATATAATGTACAGATACAGAAACAAAAATTTGGAGCTACTATATTGTATTTTTCCCTTAAAACAAACTGCGCATGTGCAATAAAGAAGAGCCCCTATGTACAGGGTGAACAGTAAGTCATGTCATTAATTTAAAGAGGTCATTATTTCAGTCATTTCAAACAAAAAAGTTCAATATAATTTTGCTCGTTTTAGCTTCCTTTCGAGAAAAAAAAATGCATGTGAAATATTTCATAGTGAGTTTTGGGAAAGCCATTGATCTAATTGTCAATATGCTCAGTCAGCTTAAGGGTATATGTACGTGAACGACCACAAATATTATCAGAAACTGCAGGGCCTAAATTTCTAAAATTTTATAAAAAAAAAGAAACTTACAAATGGACAAAAATTACAAGGTACCACAACAAGACTTATTAAAACTTAAATATTTGACAAAAGTATAAAAAAGTTACTAATAATATTTTTCAAACCAGTTTTATCAGAGTATGAAAAAAAAAAAGAAATTCTTCAGTTACATCATTTGGTAACCATAACATTGTTACGGTCTCTCTGACATCTTTAATATTTTTCCTGCATGTAATAAACAGTCATTTCTGAAAAGTAGACTACTCAGACATGTAGATTTGTTTTAATACAATTAATTTTGTATTTGTGCTGTATAAAATATATTAAAATTTACATAATGTTTTGTGACCTAATTTTTCTATTTTCAATGTTATTGGCATTATTTTAGTTTACCTTTTGCATAAATGCATGTTAAATCAGTGTGCAAAATTTCAGAATTCTATCTCTAATGGTTATGGAGTTACGAAATGATATGTGTGAAAATTGTCAAATTACGGCAAATTTAATTTAAAGTAAAAAGCGAATTCTAAAAAATTTTATTAGTAACTTTTTTATATTTTTATTAGATATTTATGTTCTAATAAGTCTTGTTGTGGTACCTTGTAATTTGTGTCCAATTGTGAGTTCATTTCCTTATAAAATTTTAGAAATTTAGAGCCTGCATTTTCTGATATTTGTGGCCATTCACGTACATATACCCTTAAGAGAGCAGTGTATTATGATAATAAATGTGTGAAAGAATTTAAGTTTTGTCCTTTAAATATGTAGAAATTTGATACAAACAAATGTAACATTATAAAATATTAATTTTATGAACGAAAGGTACATTTATTCGGATCAAATTTCTGCACATTTAAAGGATAAAACTAAAATTCTTTCAATCATTTATTATCACAATACACTACTCTCTGAAATTTACTGTGCATACTGGGAATTAAATCTATGGCCTTCCCAAAACACGTCATGAAATGTTTTCCATGAAACAATTCTTGTCTCTAAAAGAAAGCAAAAACGGGCAAAATTGTATAAAACTTTGTTGTTTGGAATATATTACTCTGGGGATTAAATTTTATTAGAGCAAAAATGTCTTTCTCTCAAAAGTAATATTTTGACTAAATGTGTTTTGCTTTTCAACCGACGAAATAATAATAATAATAATAATAATAATAATAATAATAATAATAATAAACGGATATCGAACACACTTGAGCGCAGTTCAGATCTGTAGGTAAACGCCTCAGGCGACTGAGCTACGCCGGTGGCCAATCTTGATTATAATCATAATCATGATCATCAATATTCTCCTTATTCTTCCTTCAGTTATTTTGAATGGCTTAAGAAATAGAAGCTGGCCTCTAAACATAAAGTGCATTACATTTACTTCATCTAGCTAATAGCCTATAATTCTATTGCAAGCCTCACTTTTATATATCGCCAGAGTTCATAAATTTCCATATCACTTTAGTTAAATTATTTTATGCTTGTCACGTTAACTGAGTGATCATTATTTTCTTAGAACTCGCACATCTCTCCCTCGTCCTACATTCCGCTTTCTGCCTTCTCTTTCTACATTCATCCCTCTACCCCTCCTCCTTCCTAATTTACATACTAGACATCTGTTCACAAACTCTCTCATATCTTTCTGTCAAGTTGCATATACTGGTTGCCTCGTTAGTGAATGTATCCGACTTTCATTTCATATCTTCTACTACTACCACTACTGTTACTGCTGCTACTACTACTACTACTACTACTGCTACTACTAATAATAATAATAATTTTCGGGCTATAACAAATAACAAGAAAACACAATCTTGCCAAGATCATGCCCATCGGGACGATATTTTATTAGTAGAGTCCGGATTTATATGTATGTATTTATTAACACTACAATTGGGTATACACCCGGTGGCAGTGATATATAATATACAATAATTACAATTACAATAATACAGTAAGTACAGCAATAATAAAAAATAAAATAAAATAAATGTATATTTATTTCTAACTATAAATAAGTAGGCAATAAACCTAGGACTATAAATAAAAACTATTCTATAATAAAGCCTACAATAAGCAAAAGTAAATCTAACTTATAAGTACTTCTATTTCACCCAACTATTAGCAATTTAAGTAATTATATATCACCTTAATTAATTACATACCAGCTTAATTACATATTATTTTAATTAATTACATGTCACCTTAATTTATTTACATATCAACTAAATTACATATCATCTTAATTACAAACACAACTTAAATAATTACACTGCACCTCCAATTACATTTTCAGTCTAATCTTCTCAACCTTTCCTTAAATGTATTGATTTTAAGAGGACCACCCTGAAAGATTGCCGCAGGTAAGCTGTTCCAGTCTACTATTGTGCGGTTAACAAAGGGAAATTTTGCCACGTCCGTTCTTTGTTTTCTATATTTAAACTTCCTAATATGATCAACCCTTCCTAAGTATGTTGGTGTTGCTAATCTAGCATTGATATCGAACCATGCTTTGTGTCCCATTTGTGCCTTAAACAATGCTGTGAGTCTGGTTTTTCGTCGCCTTGATTTGAGAAGTTCTTCACCATGTCCCTTCCCCATTTTGACATATTTTGCTGCCTTGCGTTGGACCTTTTCTGTTGAATCGATTTGGTTTTGTCTGTAAGGATCCCAACCTACTGCTACATATTCCGTAATTGGGCGAACAAGGGTTTTGTACGCTAATTCTTTTGACTTTCGGTTAGATTTCTTCAGAATACGTATAGAGAAATGTGGTGCTTTCCAGGCTTTCCTTGTGGTATTAGTGATTTGTTCCTTCCAACCCAGTTTGTTACTTAAATATATACCTAGATATTTACAAGTGTGGCACTGATGTAACATTCAGCTGATATGCGAGACCAATTTCTTTATGCGCTCTACAGAAGGATATTGACTTACTTTTACTGACATTGATTTTCATTTTATTTTCTGTCGTCCAGGATTCAATAACGTTAAGATCGTTTTGTAAGGCGGCGATATCGGATTCATCATTAATTTGTCTATATATTATACAGTCGTCCGCGAATAACCTTATCTGAGACGTAGTATTACATTTAGATTCAATGAGGGGGAGCGAAATATTGTATCTTCTTGTGTTGTGGCCATGATCGGATGATATAAATTTAGGTTGATATATATATATATATATATATATATATATATATATATATATAAGAAACAATAGAGGTGCAAGGACCGCTCCTTGAGGCACTCCTGATGTTACATTTCCTAGTCCCGATATTTCTTTTCCTAGTCTGACCTTTTGGGTCTTGTTCTCTATGGATTTATAAATCTTGAAATTTGTATGCAAGTATACTCTCTAAAATCTTAAAGTATATACTGTAATCTCCTATATAAATTTGGACGGATAGCAACTCGTAAATATTTTTACTTTTAAATAAAGTGAAAAGATGGCACTTCTTTAATCCTCAATGAATGCACAATTTGATTTGATGAAATTTTTGTAAAACATAATACTCTACATTGCAATAACACAGTTACACCAAACTTGAGTTTCACTGACGTTACTTAAGTATGATATTTCTTTTAACCACATTAAAGCTGAGAATTGCTGGAAATTATGAATGTCATCTTCACGTTTACCATTGTGAAGCTCCTATGTCTATCAGAAAACAGATATTTGTACATTGAGAATAATCTCTCCACATCGCAAGAAGTCAAAGGTGCGTAGTATAAACTCCATATTTCTTCTTCTGCCAACTCCCCTTCTAATTCTGCTGCTATAAAATGGTATCCTGAATTTTTTGCAAGCTGATTTCAGTTTTTCAGAAACATTTTTTTAAATCTCGTGTGTGTCAGAGGCCAAGCCATAAATAATATTTTGAATGAAGAGCAAGGTCTCTTGCAGTGGAGAACGCTATTTCCATTTTTTGTTATTGTTTCTGATATTTTGGCTGTCGTGGTACTAAAACAAATTACCTAAAAAAAATTCGCGTTTCCACTAAGCTTCGGAGAAATATTCAAAATGACACTCTTTGTATTACAAAAATATTATATATCATTATAAGGTAGACAGTTTCGGAATGTTGTTTTTGTATTGCATTGTATTGTATTTATTAACATTCCATGGTATTTCATACATGCTTACAGCTAGAATATGGAACAAGTCAAAAAACCTAATACTATTATAAAATCTTAATTTATAGTCACAGTCTAGATGAAATATATAACAGACGAGATTTGCAATATAGTCTACTAGTACAACACAAAGTTTTAGTATCAATTTAATGAAGCGTTATTGAATGTCATGAATTCACCTACAGAATAGAAGGCGTGAGAAATTAGGCACTTCTTTAATTTGGCCCTAAATAATTTTATGTTTTGATTTTCATTTTTGATATCGATAGGGAGGCTATTAAAAATTTTTACTGCCATATAACGCACTCCTTTTTGGTAGCACGATAGACTTGCCGATGGAGTATGAAAGTCATTTTTTGACGTGTATTTATGCTATGAACTGTTGAATTAGTTACAAAGTTTGCACGATTACATACGAGGAAGATTATTAATGAAAAGATATACTGACAAGCCATGGGCATTATTTGTAGTTTTTGAAGATAGTCCTACACGATTCCCTAGATTTGGCACGTACTATTATTCTAATTACTTTTATTCGTTTTGCATCTTCACGGAAATTTAAAATGACATTTAATATCGGAAATGAACTTAACTTAGTAAAAGTTAGATGAAATAGTAGGCCTACTATTCATGGTATGTTATTTTCTAGATTCTAATTATTGGAGACCTGAATTGACAGACATCCCAAATCCAAAATTTACCAATTTGACATTTTACCTGACATATGTTGTGTTTTGCATAGGCTACCATTTTAATTTTTGTCCACTTGTGGGTTCATTTTCTTGTGATATATCAGAAATTTAGAGTGTGTATTTTCTGTATTTGTGGTCGTTCACGTGCATATACTTTTAAATCAGTAAATAGGCAGGACTATCTAAGGCGTTGGATTTAACACCACTCTGTCATCTTACAGCAAGCGTCGTTTCTTGTTATGTTAATTTGCATCGCCCTAGTGAAATGTCACCGCTCTCTACGGATTTCTTGCAAAGCAAGTGCTACACGTATTGAGACAGCCCACATTCTGGCAGCTGGGCGGGCATTAAACTCTCCCCCCCCCAGGGGCTCAACTAGTTGCGCTTTATAACATTTTCTAATTGTTGCCGCTTTGCAATTTATCTTCATGATACGTCATCAAAGTCGTTATCTCTGGGCAGCAGCGTGTTCTTGCAAGTAGTAGCGAATTCATAACTACACTTCAGCCATTGTAACTTGACAATTATACAGGGTGAACCGTAAGTAATATCATTAATTTCAGGGGTTATCCTATGAGATATTTCAAACAAGAAAGTCTGATACAGTTTTGCTCAATTTTGCTCCCTTTTCCAAATGAAAATTGCTTTATATGAAATATTTCATAACGTGTTATGGGAAAGACACTTATTCAATTTCAAATACGCTCAGTCAATTTAAGAGAGCAGTGTATTGAAAGAATTTCAGTTTTGTTCTTTAAATGTGCATAAATTTGATCCGAGCAAATGTAACATTGTAAAATTCCTTTCCAGAACGAAAAGTTACATTAGTTCGGATCAAATTTCTCCACATTTAAAGAACAAAACTACAATGCTTTCAATCATTTATCAATAGTAATCTCACTAGAAGTTTTGATTTATCTAGAGAAAATCAAAACTCTAGTGGGATTTAATTGACTGTTACACGATTACAAGAAAGTATATAAAGATTAGAAGTAACGAAGTACTCCAATACAATAAAATATTGACTTACGAAAATACAACTGTCTTCAATTAATATATTCTTGTACCATCTCAACATTACAAATATTACGCTAGATGGCAGTGGTGTGTTATGATTACGTGATGTTATCAGGTGTGCCAAGTATGGAATCTTCATTGAACTCTGTAGACGGTTACTAGTCAAGAAGGCTTTGTTGATTCAATTTCATTTTTATTAAAACAGTTGAATTCCACTTCAGTTATCCGTATCCCAGTAATCAACGTCACTTGACAGATGATTTTCAATAAATCTTAGTATTAAACAATCTCCGATACGTGACTATCCATAATATCATATAGCAGAAGCTATAACATAATCTAAATAATATAAACAAGTGTTATAGAAAAGTTTTAATTAGGGATGATAAAATTAACAAGAAAAGTTATAATTAACGATGATGAAATAAAAAATAAACATGAATCATTTTAAAAGAAATAATTATTGAAAGTACAATTTTCAAATTTGAATGTTTTAGTGGTTGGCGTTAGTGTTTTATATTAGATGTGTGCGTAAAAGAAGTGGAACTCGTTGATGTACATGGTGTATTCCTCAACTTATTCAGGATTTCCGAATGGTGCTCTTCATTTATTTGTAAATAGAATTTCAGGGAAGATGCATAGGTATGACCAGTGATCTTTATTAATTCTTGTTCTTGAATGCCAATGCGAGTCATATTTGAAAGTGCTGTGTATCGACTGGAATGGTTTGTAATTTTCTGTTTTTTGACGTCCAGACCAGCGCAGTTTGAAATGTTGGCAAACAAAGAAACAAATGCTAGGGTAGTGATAAAAATTAACAAATGCTAGGGACGCGATAAAATTAAACAAATGCTAGAGACGCGATAAAATTAAACAAATGCTAGAGACGCGGTAAAATTAAACAAATGCTAGAGACTCGATAAAATTAAACAAATGCTAGAGACGCGATAAAATTAAACAAATGCTAGAGACAGGATAAAATTAAACAAATGCTTTGGGGCGCGATAAAACTAAACAAATGCTAGAGACGCGATAAAATTAAACAAATGCTAGGGACGCGATAAAATTAAACAAATGCTAGGGACGCGATAAAATTGTGCGATAAGTAGCCATGATTGGTTGAAATATGTCCTTTCGTACCGTTTTATTGGTCAAAAGTAGTGTGACGTAGTAAAAGTGTAATAGTCATCATAATACACTGCACTAATTCACTAAGCATAATGGGAATCAGTCAATGGCTTTTCCAAAACACGCTATGAAATGCTTAATGCAAAGTAATTTGTCTCGAAAAGGAAGCAAAAACGAGTAAAATTCTATTGTTTTGTTTGAAATATCTCAAAGAAATTAATTATATTACTTATGGTTCACCCTGAATGTTATTTATCCGAACTGAAAACTATTTACTGTATAATGTGTCTTACAGGGACTAGGAATTTCGTGTTCCGGCTTTAAATAATTGTTGCAACCATCTTGATTTTGGGTCTCCCAGGATTCTCTGTACTTTGCTATTTCATTGATATTGTAATGCTTTTCTAACTATGTTAATGTCGGACTGATAATTTCAAATGTCCCTTCTACTTAGGCTACTTCTGTATTCCATAAATTGTTTCATTTAATAAGGAAATATTTTGTTCCTACCTGATACCTTCATTTCTCTTTCTGTCTACTGGTCTACACGCTGCCACTGATAGCAAAGCCTTCATTTCGCCAGCATGGACCCATTTCCAATCAAGTTTTGTTTGAGTGTAAGTTCACGTACACAGGGTACTTTAAAAATAGACCGCAGGGCATGTAGCACGAATGGGCGAATCCAGAAATGCATATAGAGTGTTAATTGGGAGGCCGGAGGGAAAAAGACCTTTGGGGAGGCCGAGACGTAGATGGGAAGATAATATTAAAATGAATTTGAGAGAGGTGGGATATGATGATACAGCCTGGATTAATCTTGCTTAGGATAAGGACCGATGGCGGGCTTATGTGATGGCGGCAATGAATCTCCGAGTTCCTTTAAAGCCAGTAAGTAAGTAAGATACAAGAAACAAATAATAATTAATAATAATAATCATCGTCATCATCATCATAACTGTGATTAAAACTGTTAACTCTAATTACACATAAAATTTAAAAATAATAAGAAAAAACACAAACAAACAAACGGTACGTAGCCTATACATAAACATACTAAGTTAAGAATAAAACATTGTTAAAGTAACAAAAAAATAAATAAAGGATAAGAATTTACAAGATTATAATTTTAAAAACCGTTCAAGCACTTGTTTCTTGAATATTGTATTGTTTAATAATTTCAGTTTAGGATTCCTTTTTATAAAATCATTATATAATCTTGGACCGTAATTAGAACTGCGTCTTAGATCTGCTTCAGTCTTACATTTTGGTTCAATGAGGGGGAGCGAAATATTGTATCTTCTTGTGTTGTGGTCATGATCGGATGATATAAATAATTTAGCTTGATATTTATGATAGTGATTCAAAATAATATACATATAAATTTGCTTGATATTCAAGACATTAAATTCTTTATAAATGAGATGAGTTGGATGATCAAGTTTTCTTCTTAAACATATTTTATTAATTCTTTTATGTGGTAATATTAATGGGCGAATGGAACTCTGTGATAATCCATTCCATCCTATAATTCCATACTGTATTATAGACTGAACCAGGGCTAAAAATGTTGTTCTCAATAGTTTTACTGGGAGTTGAACAAATTTGTATGGAGTTTTACTTAATTTAAGATATAAGTAGTTGATATGAAAATTCCATTTTAAGTTTTGATCGATGAAGATACCTAAATATTTCACGTGGGTTGATGGGCGTAGTTCAGGGCAATTGCAATTATTATAGATATTTGTACAATTATTGCTATGAATTTTTAAATTATAATTGTTTTCCACTGTAGGAAAGCCTGTTTCATTTAAAGCAAAGGGAATGAAATTTGTTTTATTTATGTTGAGTGCTAGTAGATTGAAATCTAACAATTTTTTATTGAATTTAAGCCAATATTAGCCCTTCCAAAAACATGTTCCCAGCAGCTTCCAGTAAATATGACAACGATATCGTCTCCAAAAAATAAATATTACCTTTAGTAATATTAGCATCTAAGAATAACAGATCATTTATATAAATGATGAACAACACAGGACCCAATACTGTTCCCTGAGGGATAGTAACAGTTTCTTTTTCACATCATCATCATCATCATCATCATCATCATCATCATCATCATCATCATCATCATCATCTCCTTCAGGGATTAGATCATTACTGGTCTGTTCCGACTCCAAATATAGTTGAACACTCCATCTTTTGGTTGATCGTCCTCGACTTCTGTGACCTTGAGGCTTATAATTTAGGATCATAAGGGGCAGCCATTCTTCATTCATTCTGCTGACGTGTTCAAACCATTTATTTATATACTCTTCTATTTTTGTTACTATGCTATTTGCAATTCTTTGCGGATATCTTCATTCCTTTTCCTGTCTAAAAGAGTATATCTTGCTACATATCGAAGAAATCTCATTTCTGCTGCTTCCACTCTTCTTTTTCACTTATTGAATTATTTACTTTCATATGTTTGGGATGGATGGGGTGAAGGGGTAGAACAGAAAATTCAGTCAGCAATGATTTTAAACTTCCCTCTTCGGAAACTAAATCGACGTGTTTTCCTCAGAATTATATCTTCTGCACACCTAAAAATATTGAAGGCGGGAAGTTTTGAAATGAGCGCACTGTATATCATATTAAGTTCACAGCTTTTTACGAGAATTAAAAATTTAGAAGTGTTCAAAATCGTGGTTGTGGTAGTGGTACTGACAATTTATCGTAGTATGAGACACGTGGAATAATTGAAGTCTAAACAATGAGCAGGATGGAATAATAAATGGCGTGTTCCACTTAGCAGACCCGTGCAGTTGGTATGTGGTGACTGAGCGCGAGGTTAGGGATGGGTTAACTTGATTAACAACTCACAGCGAGCTACCGGCCTGAGTGCTTTGACTGCTCTACCAGAAAGGAAGCTCTCTTGTCTGCTGAGACAGTCTGGTGAGGCGTCTTTTTCTTTCGCAAGTTTCAACCCTTCCTTCTCGGCAGAGCCTTCTATTTAAGTATACATCGTCAGCATTCGCTTTGATTGTCCAACTTCCTCGGACCGGAAACTTCCTCGTAGAGATGTAAAAGAAGGTTACAAGAGGAACGTAATTCGACTTCTTTTTAAGATCTGAATACAATTTATTTTATTCTCGTGTTTTGTGGATTTTCTCCTAACATATTCACGTCATCCGCATAGACAAGCAGCTGATGTAACTCTTTCAATTCCAAACCCTCTCTGTTATCTTGGACTTTCCTAATGGCATACTCTAGTGCAAAGTTAAAATGCAAAGGTGATAGTGCATCTCCTTGCTTTAGCCCACAGTGAATTGGAAACGCATCTGACAGAAACTGGCCTATACGAACTCTGCTGTACGTTTCACTGAGGTACATTTTAATTAATCGAACCTAGTTTCTTGGGAATACCAAATTCATAAGAATATCATATAAAACTTCTCTCTTAACCGAGTCATATGCCTTTTTTAAATCTATGAATAGCTGATGCACTGTACCTTTAAACTCCCATTTTTCTCCATTATCTGTCGAATACAAAATATCTGGTCAATAGTTGATCTATTACGCCTAAAACCACACTGATGATCCCCAATAATTTCATTTACATATGGAGTTAATCTTCTCAAAATTTAAGTTGCTATAAAACAGTTTCTTGAGATTTTAAAATAGCACAGTATATTCACAGATAGGGATGTTGTGGTCATGTTATTTATATTATAATCAGGGGTGTAGTCGTTCCAGGGCGCCGCTCCGGTACTTTTTCTGCAACCTAGGGGTACCCTGCTTCTTTATTTTTACTTTTTAAAATAACAATTGTCTTAATTACGTCATACTCATATTTGTATTTTGTAAGTGTGTATGTGATAGGACCTACATTAATAATAATAATAATAATAATAATAATAATAATAATAATAATAATAATAATAATAATAATAATAATAATAATAATAATAATAATAAAATAGTGTCTTAGCTTGAACATTGAGATCTATAGAGATCTATAATAGTACATTATGCAACGAGCCTATAATGATAGTAATTAAGACGCGAGGATGTTTATGAAACGAGCGCAAGCGAGTTTCATAATTTTCATACGAGCGTCTTAACCTCTTCCCTTAGTATATATTTTACCAGTTTTGTGAAAAAAAAGTGTCATATTTTTTATTTTCGTAAAGAGATCATTTAATATTGCAGAATCACTGTACATCACTAATTTTCTTACATACAGTACTTAAAAAATCACTATGAAATAGACAATGGGACTCAAACGAGTTAACTCGGGTTAATAAATTTTGACACATGTTAGCAACCCGAATTAACTCGGGTTAATCAGGGACGTGGTTAATTACCATTATAGATAACTTTTATACGACTGTTTATGCTCGACCATATTTCTAACTTGAAATTATTAGTAAGTATTCATGTTATTGTTATGTGAATGAGTGCAATAGCCTACCTCATGAATTGTGAGATGTGCGCAGACGCGAAAGTATTGATTTTTTTCCGGGAAACGAATATCGACGACCTTGATAATAGTAAGATAAACATTAGTCTCGATATAACCTTGAAATTAAATTCGACATTGAAAAACGAGATGACAAATTGAATTTATTTGAATATTATTTACAATTAACGCTAATTATTATAGTAACAGAACATAACCTTCTGAGACTGTGTTGGATTTCCAGCCTCCGTGACATTTCCCTAGTTGTCTTTCGATTGCATATCCGTGAATAATCGAAAACCTGACCTTTAATGAATAGGTGTACTTTAATGACATGCATTAAAGGACTGCTACCAGGTGTATAATTACTACATTTCGGCATGGTCGAGCATAAAGATATTTTCTAGCAAAATATTGCCGTAAAAATATTTTATTAAACAGATACCAAAACTTATGATAACTTACTATCTTATTACTAGAGTTTTTTGCTTCCAACCAATAAAAGATTGTTGGAAATGATTTACGAAACTAATATGTGATTTTCGATATACGACAGTATTTTATTGTTGGTGCGATTTTATTATTATTATTATTATTATTATTATTATTATTATTATTATTATTATTATTATAGTAATAAATTTTTCGCCAAACGCCCTGGTACTATTTTATTTACGAGTACATCCCAAAATATGTTGCAAAACTACTCGCTAACACGTCAGAAAAAAACATAAGGTAATGCTTGTGCAAATGTGATTAGTTTTCATTTTTTATCGAGAATCGAACACAGGTCTCTTAGCTTCTCAAGTCGAGAACGCTTCTATTCGAGACAGACATAAAGTAATAAAATATGAATATGCGTGTTACAGAAGACAGAACATTGTGTTGCATTGTGATAGCTTTAGCCCCAGTTTTAACTATGAACCCCGTAATCATGTAAATGCAGGAAGCTCCCGATACTTGAGATGCGGAGCGTTTCCTTTTACTTTTTTTTAAACCCTCTGCCTTAACTAATTTAATTATCCCAAGATTGAGGGAGAGAGTTCTTATAAAAGTAGACGTTGAAAGAAAAGTTAAGACTCGGTTAAGAAGCACTTTACTTTACTTCAAGGATACTCATTAAGTTGATGATTGCATTTACACAGTTACACTGACCACGGAAACTCTTCTCAAATGTTACGCCATAAGGAATGTTCCAGCAGTTTCGCCATTTATCAAACAATGTTTCATTTGCAGAAATAAGGACATGATCTTCCTTTGAAAAATATTCATAAATCTATTCTGGACACGTTAATTTTAAGTCTAAAAATGCTCTTTTTTCTGTTCGTTACATCTCTTTTATATTACTTACTTACAAATGGCTTTTAAGGAACCCGGAGGTTCATTGCCGCTCTCACATAAGCACGCCATCTGTCCCTTTCCTGAGCAGATCTCCTACCCAGGATCGTGATGCACTTGGGGAGTTACGGTAGATAGCGAAAATCCGATTGTGTATGCCGAGATAATGGCTGAGAGGGGGAGATCATCGTGCTAACCATACGGTACCTCTATTCTGGTTGGATGACCGTCCACCTCTGCTTCGGCATGTGAGCGTGAGGCCAGCAGCCGACTGATCGGTCTGGGCCCTTCATGGGCTCAAGGATTCTTCCATGTCAGGGATGTTACATTATGTCACGGATGTTAAAGATGGGTTAATGTCCTTCATATTTCGTGATAGGTTGGGGCATTGTATGGCTGTGATTGGTTCTCATTTTGAGCATCTGTTATAAAGTTTGGTTAGTCATAATGTTTTGTTTAGTTTTATGGCCTACTCAACATGATGTTACATACTTACTTGCCTCAAGTTTGAAGACCACGAAACAAGATATGAAACTGGTGAATGGGTAAAATTTCTATACATTACACATTCACACATAAGATTTACTGCAGATTCGGAATATGTAAATTTTAACATAGGGTGAAGTCCACCTTTGTAGCTGAGGGATTAGCGAGTCTAACTCCGAATCCAGCGGTCCCGTTTTCGATTCCCGGTCAGGACGAGTTTCCTGGGTGAGGGTTTCTCGGGGTTTTCCCCTCACTCCTATGGATAAAAAACAGGTAACTTTATCAGGAATTCACCTCATCTTCACCACTTCCTTTCCTCCCCCATCGTCCTTTCCTCATCATCCTGTTTCTGGTTTTTCAGATCACTCTACAGGCGGCCTCTCGAAGCTACTGGCTCTCTCCATCAGCCTCCGTGGAATGTAGTTCAGCGACGTTGGATGGCTTCCGCAATGGCACCCGAGGCGGACCTACTCGGAGGAGGAGTTTCGCCTCGGACCGACGGGGGGGGTCTTGGGGGTATTTGCCGCAGCAGGAATGGTATATGTATTCTATTGGCTGTAGGGACCAGTCGTCAAGGGAGTCATGTGACTAGGGCGGTGCGCTTAGGGGAGATGGGCAAGCAACTCATTCCATAATATGCGCAATAGATATCAATAGATCGCAGTGCTGGGCCATACGTGCCCCCATCAGTTAAATTCCATTCCATTCCAATTCCATAATATAGGGTGCCATTTAAATAAATAAAGTTTACTGTCACACCATCTATGCATGAATAACTAACTGCTTTCGAACACTGGTATCATATCAGGATTGATTCCGCTCAGAAACTACAGCGTGTTCATAACGCGTGCGTCCGCTTCATTTGTAATGTTCGATACTATGATCATATCTCACCTTCTTTCGAGAAGTTATCATGGCTTAGGTTACATGAGAGGAGAAATCTGCACTCACTTTCCCTCTTATATCGAATTATGCACACTTCATCCCCCTATTATTTATTCGCTCGTTTTCATACTCTCTCTCGCTATCATAATATTAATACTCGATCACAACGCGATAACACGCTGGAAATTCCACTCCACACATCTCTGTATTCCTCATCTTTCACTGTTGCTACCTCTCGTCACTGGACTCTCTGCCGCCTGAAGTCAAGGGCTGCCGAACATTGAAATCTTTCAAATCCAAGTTAGAAAATTATCTTATGACGTGTTGCCAAACTAACTTACTATTATGACAAATGTTGTATTGCATGTTTCCATGTATTCACATTTTTTTATGTTCTAGTGATATTTAACTTATTTTATATTTTTGTTTTCATATTTTCCGATAATGGTATATCTATAATGTGATAAGTTGAGCTATATATAATCATAATTTCCCTTACTGTGTGTTCCTAAAAATGTTGTATTCATTATATGCTTTGTACTGCACTATTTTATTACTACTACTATTATTATTATTATTATTATTATTATTATTATTATTATTATTATTATTATTATTATTATTTTGTATAATTCCATTGTTCGATCTAAATTCGAATATGCTGCTGTTATCTGGAACCCAGTTACTAACAAATATATTCTGTTACTAGAAAAAAATTCAAAATAAATTTCTAAAATGGTTATATTACAAACTTTGTAATGATTAACCTACCTATGAGAGTTATGCTACAATGCTTCAACATTTCCATTTTACTAGTTTGCAAATTCGACGAAATTATCAGTCTTTAAACTTTCTTTATAAAATGATTAACAATAAGTTGGACTGTGTTGGTTTATTTTATTATATAACATTATATGCACCTAAGCTTAAAACGAAATTTCGAAATTTGTTTTACATACCAAGGACAAATACTGAATCCCACAAAAATTCCCCAGTTTTCCAAATGTTACAGTTATACAATAAATTACATCCTCATCCGAATGTTGATATTTTCAATATGAATTTCTCTAGATACTGAATTATGTGTTATCATATTTTACAGAATATTGTTGTTAGTTAATTTGAAGCTGCTTTCACACCTTATTTCAATTTCTCTCTTTTTTTTTTCTTTCTCTTATTTCTATTTTGTTTCAGTTTTTAATAAGTGTATGTTTCCTTTTCCTTGTTTATGTTTTATAAATTAATTTGTTAGTCGTGAACATTGTAATTGGGCTTTGCCTGTTATGTTCAACAACAAATGAATAAATAAATAAATAAATAAATAAATTATTATTATTATTATTATTATTATTATTATTATTATTATTATTATTATTATTATTATTATTATTATTATTGTGTGGTTTGTCTTCAACAGCTTTTGTATACAACTTCTTTTTTTTTTCAAAATTAAAATTTAATAAGATATGAGTGATATTCAATACTTTTTGAACACTGCATATTTTCGTCTTTGTGTACTTACTACTGGAAAATCCTGCTCCATGTTGCCCTTTGCCACAAGATGTCGGGGAGTCTAGCAGTCTCTCTGCTATTATTAGGCATATCCGTGATGTGCGTCGGAGGCATTTAACGCGGTCCTGTTTGTCTGCCATTCTGCGTCAGAGTGCTCTGTTGCATCTCCTCTCATTCTGCTGTCGTCATTGTAATCATTTTTTATTAAGCAACCTATAAATTGAATGTTCGTGTTTCCATAGTAACTTAACATCTGGTTCACATCATCCTATTCTTTTTTATATCACCTCCCAGATATACATATTCCACATTCATTTATTATGCAAACAGATCCATTTGTAAATCGAGAATTGTCAAGCTACCAACGCTCCTGACATCGTTTGCTCCAGCCCACATAAACAAACGAACAATCGCGTACAACCTACGTGTAGGCCAATGGCGTCGCGTGACATTTTGACATAGGGATGCGATTTTTTAAATGTTTGAAATACAGGGACATCATTTTATTTTTACTTCAATTTTTATTGTATCTGAGTTTTTGAATGTACTTCACTCCGATCCTTTCTACTAATGAAGTTCCAACTGTCCTCCACACAGAATCAAGGCCGCATATAGTAAACAGTACTGAGTTAGTGAGTATAGTACGTTCCAGAAATATGTTCGCGTTTTCCGGTGACGAAAGAGCTTTCAATATTGAATCATATTTTCGCACAGGTACTGTCCGTTTACCTACATCGTATCCCGATTTCCACTACCTGCTTCTGCTCCCCCCCCCCCTCTGTAAAAGCTGGGTTGTCTTAGCTCTTTTCTGAGAACATTAATTTCTGTTAGAAATTGGACGTTTACGTAATATTATACAGCTGTTTAAAATAACTTAAATAAAAGGGCCTCGTTAAGTAATTAACTGTCACGTGATTTCGCCTCTTTCTACGATCCTGCGGCATTACCACTTGGACGGACAGTAGATAGCATGTCTGAGTAATTTTATCTGTGCGGGTCGGGCAGAAGTGAAGATTGAATTTACAGTACGTAAGGTACTCTTTTATAGAGTAAGTACAGAATTATTTCAACATGAGTTACTAGTACGAAGAACGAAACTGGCAATTGGAATTAGATGCAATAGTCTATAGTGCGATAATATGCACAAAAGAACTGAAGCCTGTATCGAAATGAACGGCCACCATTTTCAAAAATGTGTTTAAATATTCATATTATGATTATTTTTTAATTTAACTTCTTTCTCTATATTGTACATTAATGGCTGTAGACAGTATAATATACACTGCATAATAAATACGTTCGCATGGATAACTCAGTTCGTGAGTAAAAACGCTTATTGTTAATACTGTACTGTACTTTGATTAAACAAAAACCTAATGAAAATTATCGAAATCGAAATCGCGATATTTCCTAGTTTACGTAAATGGATGAACTAATTTTCTTCCCTCCTATACCTAGTAGAGTGATTTGTTTGTGTTTTACGCCAGTATCATCGAAGTACAGTCGTGGAAGGGGATAGCAAACTGTGTTTCCGGTTCTCTAAAGGTATAGCCAGGTTAATATTAAAAATGTTAGTAAAAATAAAATGATGTCCCTGTACAATAGTCTGCTTTCGTTATATGTCGGAGTTCCTTATTGATGAATGTTTGAGTTGAATTTTCAAATTTCCTTTATAATCTCCTTGTAGCCTAAGTTATAAGGATTTTTATCGAGCCGAAGCCTGGCCGTGTTTACATAAAATACGAAAGACGAAAGTGCATAGAACGAAACAGACTACACTGTTGATAACACAGTAAATCAAAATAAGCTTCATAATTTTCTTTTAGATTTAACAATATTTCTTCAAGGAGCGAATTTGCAAAGGTGGTAAATTCTGTATGATCAAGCATACTCAAAAGTTTCAATTTGGTATTTTAAGAGAACTTTTGAATAATAGGTTTGACATTTCTTTCCGAAATTTGAGAACACTTCAAAAATTTAAATCTATAGCTTCAAGGGAATAATAATAAAATATAGTTCTTATGTAAGGAAGCATCATTTCTTTTCTTTTATTTACAAATTTATGGAATCAAAATTTATTAGAAAAGAAGAAATTTAATTTTCCTTGCTGACACTCGTTTGGCAATGTTGTACTATATGTGAGATATCAAATTACAATATTATATTGATCTCTTGAGTGAACTATAAATAGATTTTCATAACAAAAGATTAGTTCAATTTAAAAAATTGAAACTGTTTTCCATTCGCATGGAAATTCTTTCGGCTTATAAATAATGATAGTAAGACCTGAACTAAATAGGAAGTTGTATATCTTTTAAACGACATGTTTTTTGGAAACACAGTATAAAGATTCCGAAGATGTTCATATTTTCAAATTTCTAAACAAATTAAAATACTCTAATCTGAGGTCCTATGCAGCCAAAATAACAGCCATGTATGGGTCCACATTATATTATATGTGAACAATTTTTTACAAAAATGATAATTGCAAAATCAAAAAGAAGAACCCGAGATGAGCGTCTCACTTTACAGTTAAAATTAGCCATATGTAATTTTACTGACTGATCAGTTACTTAAATACCATTTCTTTTTTAATTACTTTCCAGGTTTTGTTCTGTTATACTTTAACAAGTCATTTTTAAACGAAATTTGTGAAAAGTGACGAAGAAAATAAATGAAAACATATCAATGATAATAAACGTTGTACTTCTAAGATTACAGTCCAACACTGTACATTGAATACTGTGGTAAGGGAAAGCGTACCCACCCCTTTTCATCCCTTCTATTTGAAGGCTGAAATTGTTGCATTATGTACCAGTGACCAAAATTGGGGTTGGAAGGAGTACAGCTCTTTCTTCTGAAACAGAACAGATAATGTTCAGTGTCTGATAGCCCGTGCGAAAATTAGTGTTTATAATTACCCCCTCTCAAAGGGGTAAATGTAAACAGGTGGGGTAAATATAAACTAGCAATTAAAAAAAAAGTCAACCTTATTAATTTAAACCAATTTTCAGAGAAAAGGAAGATCTAAAAATTACACAATGTTTCTTTGTCATGCTTACCGTTACTGAGGGTTGTATAATGTTGAAATACATTTTAAATCAGTGAAAAGTGTTTACAATTACCCTGGCCTACCCTACAAAAAAAGTTACGAAGAACAATGTCTGAAACTTGTAAAGAAAGAGTACGTGTTTGGTGAACAGTGTGTGTATTGTAGTTACTCTATCGTTTTGATTTAACGCGTCTCACAAGCTCTGTAAAAAGTAATGTATAAGAGGGAACAGATGGCCGAGCCGTAGAGGCAAATAAAGAGTTACGATCGTGCGAGTAAAATAGAAGCGCAGAGGATGAAGTCCCCGGTTAGCACATTCATCGCCGAGTAATTGGCTCTTAAACGTTTGACGGCAAATCTGCCCCACGGCGCTATGGGGACTTAGCGGGGCCTCTCGATGTGCGCCCGCGTGTGCTGCTGCCCTCCCCATCACGTACTAGTCCAAACAGGATTCGTAATTTTGCGAAAAATCCCAATAGTTTCAACTCTTGTGCAGTGACCGTTACAGTATCACTATGTAGTGGCAAATTATTACCCTAAGCGTTATAGCGTTGATTCTTGATTAGGAAAAATAGGCTTTCATGCTTTTCGCTTAATGATGTAATACTTGGAGCAAGCAAAGCGGAAGGAAGAGGGTTTTGTCGGGTACCGCCTGCTTCAGCCTACAATACAAATTCCATATCACAAAGCCTAATAATCCGCAACATATTTTTACACTTTCATTCATGATAGGCAATTTAATTTCTTTAGAAAATAAGAAGGTGTACAGCTATACTATGCTACATATCTTTACATGTACGTAGAAGTACCTGTGGGTGCTGTCACCTGCCGATAGGAGCAGAGTATTACTATTTGCAAATACGAGTATATACGTAGAAGTACTTCTGGGTGCGATCATATGTCGACAGGAGCATACCTTTACTATCTGCAAATACTTATTTATTTATTTATTTATTTATTTATTTATTTACTTCCTTACTTATTTTCTTATGTATTTATTTACTTTTTTATTTATTTATTTACTTATTTATTTCCTTACTTGTTTATTTATGTATTTATTTGTTTGTTTATTTATTTAACTATTTATTTATTTATTTAACTATTTACTTATCTAACTATATAACTGTTTAATTATTTAACTGTTTATTTATTTAACTGTTTATTTATTTAACTGTTTATTCATTTAACTGTTTATTTATTTAACTGTTTATTCATTTAACTGTTTACTCATTTAACTATTTATTTACTTACTTACCTACTTATTTATTTATTTACTTATTTAATTATTTATTAAATTTATTTATTTATTTATTTATTTACTTATTTATTTATTTCATTATTTAAATTGGATTTCTATGCTGATCCTTGTATGGGAGGGAGATCTATTTCTTCGCACACCAGATATCTCGGGCTTCTCTAGCCATTGGATTGTCATGACGCAGTCACCGCTTGGACATCACAGTACAATCACAGGACAACAGACAGACAACGAACACCCAGTCCCGTGGACGGAAGATAAATTTCCTCCACTGGCCCACGTAGAAGTCTAACTTCGGTCCGCTTAATTACACATCGCAAGCTCTATACTCATAGCCACAACGTTAGATTCCTCTCATTGTGATCTTTTGAAACCAAATTGCATGCATCGTAACTGTAATCGAAAGTGAAAGGCGAAACTTTACTTTGTGGCATAATAGAAAGATTCCCAACCTTCATGCTGGTTAGGCATCGTATGGGGCAACACATGTCCATGCACAAAATTAATCAGGGAGCCAAGTTTTACGCTCGACGCGGGTGTTTTTATACACCCACGCTTGAGGTGAAGGATCAGAGGAAACAGCTCCACTTTCATCATCATTTGCTTTTTATATAAAAACTACAAGTGTTCGAGAGCCCCATAAGGATCCCTGCTATTCTATCGCTTCCGTTCGAATAAAGTGCTACTGCTATAACATTAAACGTGGCTGGAGCAAAAGCGATTTAACAGACGTTCTGCTTAGTTGCAAATTTTCAATTTGAAATTTTATTCTTCGCTGTATTTGAGAGTGACTATAGTTACGTAGCTAATAGTTGTTTCTAAATAAAAGTAAACCTGAAGAAGAGCGCAGATTTTCAATAAATTGAGAAACGATAGAATATAATTAAATATGCAGTAGAAAAACATCTAAAATAGGCACTTTTCGGCAGAATAGTATAGGACTAGGCAGTCACGATTAAAAGGCATTTTAGGCACTATAAAATTTTCGCCAAATTGACCAATATCTGTATAAAAGAGATATTTATTTATTTATTTACTTACTTATTTATTTATTTATTTATTTATTTATTTATTTATTTATTTATTTATTTATTTATTTATTTGTTTATTTACTTATTTACTTATTTATTTACTTATTTACTTATTTATTTATTTATTTATTTATTTATTTATTTATTTATTTATTTATTTATCTATCTATCTATTTATTTATTTTATATCCACGAATAAAAATAGGCAGTTACCTGAACATCCGAGGTCTAATGAGAACACTGGTCTACAAAAAAAAGAAAGAAAAACACATTATTTTTGTCTGCTACTGAGGAAATTTCAAGTGTTCTATACTGAAATTGATGCGCTGATTCCAGATATGTAATCAGATTTATCATAGCACGTCAGGTTTTCTAGTTCTGGGACTGTAACATTAATTCTAAATCTTACTATTCAGTACATACCTTACCGTAAAGTCAGAGATATACACCGTGTTCCGCTTATAAGTATAACAAAAGAAATAGCTATAACTTCTGAATTAATGCAAGTATATAGTTGAAACCAACTGCTACAAAGAATGAAAACTGGGAATTTTTGTTACCTTATGTTCCATAAACCTCAACATGGCTTCCATTGGTGGCACGGGAAATATCCAACCGGTATTCAACCTCGACCCAAGTGTTATGAAGCATCTGTGGTGTAACATTGTTGACAGCAGCATAAATTCTTTCTTGTAAGTCTGCCAAATCAAGTACTGGCGTCCTGTAGACCTGGTCCTTAACAAACCCCCACAGGAAAAAATCAGGTGGTGTTAGATCTGGTGATCTGGCAGGCCATGTGATGTACGGTGATCCTCTTCCGATCCATCTTGCAGGGAATTGTTCGTCTAAGAATGTGCGAACCATGTTGGCAAAGTGTGGTGGAGCCCCATCTTGCTGGAAAATTGCTCCATCTGGGAGTTGTGGCACAGCATACAGTTGCAACATATCCAGGTACGTGTTTGCAGTGACTGTCTTTTCAGCAAAGAAATAGGGACCAATGATTCTGTCACGCATGATCCCACACCAAACATTCCATTTAGGGAATCCCGTTGGTGTTCAATTACGACACTTGGATTTTCCGACCCCCAGATGCGACAATTGTGTCGGTTTACTTTTCCACTGACGTGGAAGGTTGCCTCATCTGAGAAACAGACTCGAGTTAGAAATGTGTCGTCATCGTCCACTTTATCCAACATTGTTTCTGCAAAGCGTTTTCGTTCCAGTTTATCATTCGGCGTAATCATCTGATGAAGTTGCAGCTTGTACGCTCGCAAACGCAATCTTTTATGGAGCACTGTATGCACTGTTGTTGGTGGGATGTTCAACTGCACACTAGCCTGTCGAATGGATTACCGCGGGCTTCTCTGAAATGCCTCGCGAATGCGTTCGACATTTTCGTCAGACACTTTACGCTTGGAATGTTTACCTGCATTAGACAACAAACTTCCTGTTTCTCTGAGCTGCCTATCCCATTTCATTATTGAGACGTACGTCGGTACAGCTTCCCTCGGTCTAAGATTGTACTGACGGCGAAACAAGCGCTGTACACGAATTATGGATCTATGTTCTGCTAATGACAGCACACAAAAGGCTTTCTGCTGTGGCGTCCACATGCTGACTGACTAAAGATACGATACGAATTCTCTTATTTAATGATCTGCGCATGCGTGAGTCTTCTAAAAATAAGTAACAACAATGGATTAAAACTTCCCAATTTCCTCTTTACAATGGTACCAACCTTAACCCATTTGCATGCATTGTTATGAAATTATAACTATTTCTTTTATTATACTTATAAGCGGAACACGGTGTATAGTGAGCTTAGTTTATATATTATTTGTACATTGTTACATTACATTAGTTTAAATACATTTATTAGAAGATATACACTTACAATATGAGTAAGCACTAAAAATTCTGTTAAAAGTGCTTGAGAATTTTGCTTTTCCACTTATGTTGGCATGTGGTTGTTCGCTGTAGGAACCAGCAGAAATCACCCATCATGTTTGAACCGTTTTGACCCTGGTACCTGGATTCCATTGTTGATATGTCTTGATAGAACCTCTCACCATGTTCGTCACTTACAGCGCCGAGATTTGATGGAAAAAGTCAAGACGTGAATGAAGAAATTGCATTTTTAAAGACATGCGACAACCTAGATTCTGAAATGTTCTAAGTATGTTATATACTAGCTCAGCACAATTATCAGCTCGATAATTGCTTAAAAACCTACCCGATACTAGTACAAATGTGTCCCAAGCTTCGAGTTCAAGAGCACTCAGTTTTGACCTGTCAGACATCATAAAAATAAAAAAATTATTATTTTAAAATTGTGACGTGATATAAAAAACGGACATCAGATATGTAATCGGCACATTCAAATTAGGGTTGGTACACTTGTTTTTGTTCAGAAGCAAAAACACAATAAAATAAATGAAGTGCATCTAAATGTTTTAAAATGTAAAAATTAAAAATTATTTTCTTTATTTTAAAATTGTGATGTGATAGAAGAAAAACAGACTTCAGATCTGTAATCAGCACGTTCAAATTAGGGTTGGTACACTTGTTTTCGTTCAGTAGCAAAATCACTGTAGACCAGTATAATATGTAGTTTATGCTCGACCATGCCGAAATGTAGTAATTATACACCTGGTAGCAGCCCTTTAATGGACCTCATTAAAGTACACCTATTCATTAAAGTTCAGGTGTTCCACCAATCAGAAAATACCATTGTAGCAATTTGAAAGCGCAAGTATCGATTATTCTCGGATATGCCACGGAGGCTGGAAATCCAATACTGTCGCAGAAGGTTATGTTGAAGATCCAAAATAAAATTGAAATCTCAAATACAATATTAAACTCAGTCGAAAAAAACAACACATAAATTAACATCAATTCACCGTCATCTTTCAGTTTTTCACAAAGCACATTCTCGCAAACTCATTTCACCAATTGCACAATAAATCACCTATATTTGAAATAAAGTCAGTTCTGTTACTATAATAATTAGCGTTAATTGTAAATAATATTCAAGTAAATTCAATTTATCATCTCGTTTTTCGATGTCTAATTCAATTTCAAAGTTATATCAAGATTGTTTATTTTACTCTCTAGATATCAACGAAGTATTTATTTATAAAGTTTTACATAAATATGTAATGAATCACTGTTCCATGACAGTTACACCGTATTTGTCATCGTACGATTCCAGGGTGTCAGCCAAGTGCTCGTTGTCTCGCGGCTTCTTGAGCTGCTTCTTGCGCTGGTTCGGTTTCCTACGCTTGTGGAGTGTCGCCTTCTTGGGTCTATGATCTTCCATGGAGCGGATTCCAGATATTCCTCTATCTTCAGGTTATCCGTGCTCTAAACTACCACAGAACGCCAGAGTTTCTGGAACTCATCGTCCACAGGCAGAGCTGCTGTCTTGTTTGAGAATAACACAATCTTCTTCTTGTCAATCGGTAGCGAGATGTATAATGATCTCATTCTGCAGAGCCTTGAGGGTTTTATTACAATGTGGCAAAGATTCCTGAACGTCTTCCAACAGAATTCCTTCAAGACTCTTCAAGTCTTGTTGCGTCAACAAACGCAGTTGATTCCGGTATTAGATTATATCAAGGTCAATGTAGACATTTGTTTCTCGGAAAAAATCAATACTTTTGCGTCTGCGCACATCTCACAATTTACGAGGTATTGCACAAGGTCAGTTCCGCTCCTCAGTCAGATAAGAATAACATGAATACTTATGAATAATTTTAAGTTAGAAATATGGTCGAGCATAAAAAGTCGTATGAAACTTGACTATAATGGTAATTAAGACGCTCGTATGAAAATTATGAAACTCGCTTGCGCTCTTTTCATAAACATACTCGCGTCTTAATTACTACCATTATAGGCTCGTTGCATAATGTACTATTATAAAATTTTTTGTCATTAAAATCTGAATAATATAAATAATAAAGAACAGCCCCTAACCCCCTTATTAATTTCTACAAATTTTCTGAAGTCCACTTTAATATCTGTGCTTAAATACATACCCATTAAGTTCTCTATCTCAATTGTCAGAAGGTACTTTGCACACTTCCTATTAGATGGCCAGGTAGCTATTTTACGTTATATTTCTTCACCAATAACCCTATTTTCGCCTGCTGCTTTCTTATCTGTATTGATGAAGATTTTATTGTAGCACACAATTTTTGCTTACATTGGAGTAATACACTGCAATCTTACTACATTCTATACAAAGTTAAGTTTTCATGATCCTATCATTTCGGAATAAAACCTAACCCTTCATACGGCTGCAAGTTTTATGTTTTCCGGGTGCTTCAATTGTGTTTTAATCCTTTGATGGTTTTTCCAGACGTTAACCTTTTAACTATTTCACTTAAACTTTTATGTGAAAATATTTTACTGGTAAAATGAGAAGATACCTGTACCTGCTACGTCTTACAGCTTTTGGAATAAGTCGTATAACGTTTTTACGAGTGATCGAGGGTTTCTTAATTTGCGACCGTGCTTTACTGCAGAAACTATTGATTGTTGAGAAATGTTTTGTAAAATTGAAGTTTTTTAATCACTTTTGCTAATGTATTTAGTGTAATTTATTATATATAGATGAAAAATAAAGAGCCACATTAAGAAAGGAAATATGAAAGAATATTAGCATTTCTAACAGAAATAATAATAAGAATAAAAACAATTAAAAGGAAGTCAATGAGAAAGCGGAAATGTGAAAAGATTGAAAGATAAAGACAGGGTGAGAGGAAGACAGATGGAGACAAAGTAAAATTTAAAGAGGAAGGAAAAGTAAAATACGAAAATTAAGAAACAAAAGAAAAAAGAAACCATTGAAATAAAGGGAAAAGAACGAACATATGTGGAGTTACAAAAAGGATTAAAAATACAAAAGATATGTAAAAGAAAATAGTGGGAGAATTGGACGAATAAAATAACTGATAACAGGGAAATAATGACGAAGAAAATAAATAGATAGGAAGAGATAAATTATAATGACTATTACACTTTTATTACGTCACACTACTTTTGACCAATAAAACGGTACGAAAGGACGACTTTCAACCAATCATGGCTGCTTATCGCACAATTATTTTATCGCGTCCCTAGCATTTGTTTAATTTTATCGCGTCCCTAGCATTTGTTTAATTTTATCGCGTCCCTAGCATTTCTTTAATTTTATCGCGTCCCTAGCATTTGTTTCTTTGTTTGCCAACATTTCAAACTGCACTGGTCTGGAAGTCAAAAAACAGAAAATTACAAACCACTCCAGTCGATGCACAGCACTTTCAAATATGACTCGCATTGGCATTCAAGAACAAGAATTAATAAAGATCACTGGTCATATATGAAGAGTACCATTCGGAAATCCTGAATAAGTTGAGGGATACACCATATACAGCAACGAGTTCACTTCTTTTACACATACGTCCAATATAACATCAACTGAACCACCAACCATTAAAACATTCAAATTTGAAAATTGTACTTTCAATAATTGTTTCTTTTAAAATTATTCATGTTTATTTTTTATTTCATCATCGTTAATTAAAACGTTTCTTGTTTATTTCATCATCCCTAATTAAAACTTTTCTAACACTTGTTTATATTATTTAGTTTATGTTTGTTATAGCTTCTGCTATATGTATGATATTATGGATAGTCACGTATCAGAGATTGTCTAATACTAAGATTTATTGAAAATCATTTGTCAAGTGACGTTGATTACTGGGATCCGGATGATTGAAGTGGAATGCAAATGTTTTAATAAAGATGAAACTGAATCATCAAAGCCTTCTTAACTAGTAACCGTCCACAGAGTTCAATGAAGATTCCATAGTTGGCACAACAGATAACAAGAAAACATAATCATAAAACTAATGCCATCTAGCGTAATGTTGAGATGGTACAATAATACATTTGAAGACAGTTGTATTTTCGTAAGCCAATTAATATTTTATTGTATTGGAGTACTTTGTTACTTCTAATCTTTATATACTTTCTTCTAATCGTGTAAAGGCTGGTTCACAATAAACCGAGAATGGAAATGACAACGAGAACGAAAACGGAAATATTGTTAAAATAAATGTATTTAAATGTAAGTATTCACAACAGTTAATTGTGAATGCTCACATTTAAATACATTTATTATAACAATATTTCCGTTCTCGTTCCTGTTGTCTTTCCGTTCCAGGTTTATTGTGAACCAGCCTTAATAGTCAATTAAATCCCACTCGAGTTTTGATTTTCTCTAGATAAATCAAAACCTCTAGTGAGATTACTGTTGACAATGTAAAAGAGAAAGGAGATAAAGGCATTGAAATAGGGGAAAAGGGGAATAAATATGAGCTTATAAGGAGGGGAAAGTAATAGTAGATGAAGAAAATGTGAAGTTAGGGAAAAGTTATGTGAACGAAAACTAAAAGGAAGGAAGACTAACTAATTCGCAAAAGAAAAAAATTACAGAAAAGTAAGGAAGAAAGGAAAGTAGGGAGAAAATGAGGAAGGTAGGAAGAAGAAAGGAAGGAAGAAAGAGGAAGAAAATGATGAAAAATGGAGAATTTAAGGTCATACGAAGGGAAAGAATGTGGTAAACAAGCAGTATAAGGAAAGGTTATGGATAGATTCAGGGAATTAAAGGAATAAATAGACAAGGAAAAGGTGAAAAGTGCTTAAGGGCTATTCCATATGAAATCGATCAGTAAAAAACCTCGCATTTTTTAATACTCTAATATTTTCCTTATTTATACAAGGTGCTGAGGACAGTGCATTTTCAAAAATATACTATCGAAAGTCAAACGGTTTTTGTACTGTTGAGCGACAAATTTAGCGTACTTTATAAAAACAAGCCTTTTTCAGCGCTCAGAACTCTGGAACCATTTACTGCAGAACATTGAACGGGAGCTCGTTTTGAAGCTGACATTTGGTAGATTATGTTAAGAAGTAATCCTTATTTTTATTTTATACAGAGAGACAGATAATCTGATTTTACTTACTTTTGGGCTTTTTGCCAATTTGTAAAAATGTAAAAAAATAGTGAGAAAAAACCTTGCATTATTAAGAGGGATTCGGCATTGTTTGCTTAGTGGCTCGGCTATAAGTTTCGATGGTATTGAGTAGATTATATTTACACGCCTAGACTTGAACGGCGCAGTACCGCACGAACTGGCCGAGAGATGAAGATAAGGTGGCGTTCGGCGTCATTTTACTCCTGTGTTTATGAAAATTTGTGATAAAGCTAGTCCAGCTATGCGCTACTAGACGAAACATCACGTGTTTATGTCTTCTGGCCTTGCTTGCCTAGGCTAGCTCCCACCTCACAGTCAGCTGGTTAGCTCACTCGCGTACTATTTATTTTCTTTATTTGATACTTTCAATACTTTCTTATCAACGGTGCACCAGTAAAAAATATGTGTTTATTTGTACTTTCAATGCGGAATCTAACTATATATTTTTTTTTATATTTTTTCGTGGTCAAAGGCGTCTTAATGAAGAGAAATCTAAATTTCTCCATTTCCATAAAAAGTAAGAAAAACTGTTTACATGTCAATATAAACTTTAACTTCTCAGCATCAAAATAAACAATGATTTTGATCACTGGGTGAAAGGGTTTCGGGGCCAGAACAGTTTAAAGTTGCTAATTTTATGAAAATACGATAAATTTAAATATTTTTAATTTTAAATATGAAGTTCTGATGCCTCAAACTTTGCACAAAGCATTATATCACAGTTGTCAACGGACAGAAAACGTTTCATTGTATTTAAAAGTTGCAAGGTCAATTTTCTCTATATTTCGGTCGATTTGAGATGGAATAGCCCTTAAGTAGAAGATGAAATTTAAGTAGTAGAACAAGTCAGCGAATAATGCGGAAAATAAGAAGAAACAAAAGAAGAGAACTACATGAGAAAGAAAATGGAGGAAATACGTACAGTATGTGGGGAAATTCAAATGGAAAGCTGATTATGAAAAAATGTAAGCAGGAAATAAGTGAGTAAATTATTGAGAGATGGAGAGGGATAAACACAGAAAGGAAGGAGCTGACTTGGAGAAGGCGAGGAAAGTAAACGTGTGCAGCAGAATCATAACGTTTCATTTTTACACAGACAGAATTATGTGGACTTAAAGCGACAGATGTTTAAGCAATGTGTCACGCCATAAAATTCAATCACATAGCACACACAAATGGCTAGGTTTCATGTAAAGCAACATGAGATATGTTTTAGTTAATGCCATTTGGAGCACATTAAATGAATTAAGCGCTGTAAAATTTAGTACTGGTATATAATTGGAGATATCCTCTAAATGTCGACATAAAAATTCCAGTTGATCTCTGGGATTGTCGTGTTAGCGAAGTCGGCCAAGATAAACCCAACAAAAAACAGGATGGAATGCGTCGGCAAACATATGGTACGGGGGAGCGGGCATGTCAAACAGTAGAGAATTCCTTCAGGCTTTACAGAAAAACTCCCGTACATCACTCTTAAGATCCGGTGGGCGTTCATTGATGCATTTCTAACCCAGAAAAAGCCACCACCACGTGCACAAGTGTCATTGAGAGGAACTTCTTCCACGTGAATGTAGACTTGTTTACGAACTTCAAGCTGGCATGTGTACATGTCTGTATGTTTGTGTCTGTGTATTTCTATAGGCCTATTCCTGTATGTTTGTATGTTTGTAAGAGGTTATTTAGCATCAATGAGATTGGTGATAGTGAGATATTTGGCGAGATAAGGCCGAGGATTCGCCATAGATTACAAATCGATTATTTAGTCCTGACAGCTCAGCGACGCGAAAGAGGGGAAGTAATAGGAGTTGTGGGGAGAGTTCCGGAATAGAGATAAGGGCGAGCGGTCGGTAAAGGAAAGCAGTTCAGCTTAATTGTACTGGAAACATACCGCTCTACCGCACCAGTGACATCCGATCGCTTCGAAGGCAAGCGAGTGAATAACCCATACACCCCTTGGCGTAACTAAATGGACTCGCCTGACCTAGGCGCACATCGCCGGCGACTGTCAGGACTAAATAATCGTACTGTACCTGACATTTGCCTTATGGTTGGGGGAAACCTCGGAAAAAACCAAACAGGTAATCAGCCCAAGCGGGAATCGAACCCGCGCCCGAGCACAACTCCGGATCGGTAGGCAAGCGCCTTAGCCGACAGAGCTATGCCGGTGGCTTGTATGCATGTATATTCATGCATTTGCATATATCTCCCATGTGTTTTTGTATATGCATTTATTTTTATGTTTGTATGAGCTTTCTGAGTATATGTATTTGTAGGCCTAAGTGTGTGCTTGTCTATGTGAAAGTGTGTATGCGTCTGAAAAAAGTGTATGCGTCTGGTCTGTAAAAGTTTATTTGCGTCTGTAAAAATGTGTATGTCTATAAAAGTGTGAATGCATCTGTGAAAGTGTGTATGCGTCTGTAAAAGTTTATATGCGTATGTAAATATGTATATGATATGATATATATATATATATTTGATGTCAACATTTACATCCATGTAATGTGGACCTCAGAATTTGTATCCGGTGCCACAATTACATTCATTACAGTTATATCTTTTACAGACGCTCTTACAATTTAACTTTCGACCCCATTTAGATCATTCAAAATTGACACTTTTACGACTCTGTTCTTGATTTTCAGTACACTTATATCGGACACACACACTGTTTCTAATACTACTTGTTACTAAAACATATTACACCATTGCCCAATATGTTCGTTACTATGTCTGTTTCTTATGTACATTTCATTTTCAGATCTCGCTAATTATCTACATATTATACTTCGCTATCCTAGCTAGCCTCCTCCACCATACTCCTTACCTACTTTCATTACCTCTATTGTCTTATCTAACTTCCTATTCCACTCCTCTAATTCATATTTCAATTTATTTACTTAGCCGTCTCTGTACTAGAAACATCCACTTTACTATTTTCTGTTATAAACTCGTCATTATTATAAAAATGTGTATGTGTCTGTAAAACTGTGTATGCGTCTGTAAAAGCGTGCATGCGTCTGTAGAATTGTGTATACCTCTGTAAAAGTGTACTGTGTATGCGTCTGTAGAACTGTGTAAGGTAGCAGAGTTTAAGTGGGCGCGGTCGGGTAAGAGTGCTCTCGTGAATTTTTCATAGTTGGTATGCCTACTGCAAAATTGGCTTGCATTACTCCATTGAGTAGAGATTATTGACAAGGTTGAGACACGCGTTGATCGAGCCGCATAAGAATCTCTATTTCGAAAGGTGTGTAAATGTTTTGTTTGAAATCACATGTATTTTTTTTCAAAACAGAACTTGAGCATTCTACAGAGTTATAAGCAGGCTTCGAGACTTTGGACCCGATACAGTAAGTTTACTGTGCATGCACTATAGGTAGTTGACTCGCTGCAGGTAGATATAGATGTGTTGAGATAACAACGTTGCTATTTAGAGTAGAGTACGGTAGTATGGGGAACACACATATGTACATTCTGAAAGTAAATATAAATTACACAATGATAATGTCAAAAGAATGTGAAAAGCATTTATTTTCCTATCTTTTATAAGCATTTGTGTTTAATTATACACAGTGTTAATGGTGGAAATAAGCATGTAGCAATTTTAATTTGTCATCTTTAGGAAGTGCAGTTACAGTACCGAATTGCAAAGTACCTACTACGAGATACATTCTCAGTGTCTCAAACGTAAATCTCTTTCGGTTATCTGTGAAAGTTTGTACTGTGGAAAGCTGTGCTCCACGTCGCATGACGTGGTAGGAGTTAAAAAAAAAAAAAACTTTATTGCAGTCTCTAAGACACAGTCCTTTATTCTCCTTTATGTCCACTAATTTTCTGTTTATGTTACACAATGTTCCATATCCGTTATTTTTACATAAAATTGAATTGATTGAATTAATTAGAGCTTACCCTGAGCTAAGTACACTTAACTCACACAGATTTAAGAAACAAATCCGATTAATTATTTAATTGTTTAAGCTAATTGAGTTAAAAATTGATACTCTAATATTTATGTACTTTTGTATTTTCTATTTGTATATAGACCCTATTATTACATGCTGTATGTATTTTACCATTTATTAATGTTATTGTACTCAATGAACTCTCTTAATTTTGTGATGTATTTTGTGTAACTGATCTGAACTGCGCCCGAGCACGAGCTTCTGCTCTTTCGGGCTGCAATGCTTAATGTAGCTCAAGTGTAAAGTATTAAATAAATTGTTATTATTATTATTATTATTATTTTTTATTATTATTATTGTTATTATTATTATTATTATAAAAAACTTCTGTTTTACACATTCAATAACCGGTGTACTTGGTGGCTCAATAATTCTCTGCGTCATTTTATAAATTAATTTGCGGGTTTCCGGCATCTCTTGCTCTGACTTTTCTAACCGTGTGATGGTTTCAGACACAGTTTGTATGAAAACCAAATTATTCGTCAGAACTTCAAATCCAGAGCGTTTTCCTTTGCGTATTTGTTGGCATTCATTCTACAGTACTCCCACCCACTGTACGCTTTACCACTATACTCACTGAACTGCTCTATTGGGTTCGAAGTCTCGAAGACTAGTTATAAGTCAGTGAAAAGGAACATGTTGACATTAAAATTAAGGCCTTTTTGTAGCAATGAAGTGGCATGAACTAATGTCCTATGACCGTATTGTGCTGCTCCTTAGTAACACATTCTTAAACTGACTCTCGAGGGAGAGTCTTTCAGGTAAACGAATTGCATAATGCCAATACCTGAGCCATTGAAATAGTAATTCAAAAGGCATTACTTTCATCAATTATTTTACGACAGCTTAATTTTGTAGATGTTTTTAACTGTTGAATTAGTATAAAAACATACTAGAATTATATACCACTAAATACTGGATAAATAGTTAAGAGCAAGGAGAAAATTGTTGCTGAATTTTCAATTACTCTTGATTTCATATATCCCTTTTCACATATTTGTACATATTTCTGTAACATTCTGTATACTCTGTTTTAATATGTTAAAAATTTTGCAAAGAATTGTGAACATATACTTTCTTTGGATGTCTCGATAAGAAAACAGCCATGATATTTTGTTATGTATGACAAATTTGATCACAATATATCCTATTATCCAGTTTGCCCATGAATTCTTAGCTGGGATCTCCATACTTGTCTAATGTATTATTTATTTTTCTTAAAACACAAATGATTAAAACTGCTACATGACTCTAACTAAATATATCGACACTTGTGTCACTGTTGTTGTTAAGCAATATTCTGAAACTCCATTCAAGTTAATGCATTTTTGCAGAATGAGCTTTTAAAAGAAGAATGAGTGAAGAAAAGCCTATTTAAGCGAAGCTCTTTAATCGCAAGTTGAGTACTATCATACAGTTTTACGAGATGTTTTCAATTTATCCCCACTCGATACTGGGCTTTAACGCAAAGTGTGTTAAGTACCTCCTAGAGAGAATGCCTGCCGAAGTCTTTAGCATTAAATTGAAACTACCGATATCACTCGTAAATAGAGCCCTAGGGAAAGTAACTGGTAAATTTTTACATCCATGAAACACAGGGTGATACAGGTGTTAGAGACAAGTAAAGATAACATATTTTACCAACTTTTTTTCCGATTGGGACATCAGACTACCACGAGTCGTGTGTCGAATACAAGGTTCAATCAATATATTCCCGAACTGCACTCGTATTTATTGTACCGTTAAACATACATGCACCTGTCACTACAGATCATTGCTTCCATGCCTGTTGAATCAGTCTATCAAACAGCGTGAGAGTGTCTTTAAGAACTGATTTATTATTAATATTTTTGTAATAGCCATCTATATGCTTACCAACATGATCGTAAAATTTCCAGACTGTAGTCAAGCAAGAATCTGTAACACATTTACAAACACAAAACTGAGTAGAGATTACAGTAAATCACTTTGTTCAGTGGACTTTGATTTAATTCATTTTATTTTGTAGTGCTTGTTTGATTTAAGTCATTTATTTAATAATATGTTCATTCTGAGTAGAAATTAAATCACTTTGTTCAGTGGACTTTGATTTAATTCATTTCATTTAATAGTCTTTGTTTGATTTAAGTAATTTATTTAATAATGTGTTCATTCTGAGCACAGATTAAATCTCTGTTTAGTGAACTTTGATTTATTTTTTTTTATTTAGTAGTGTTTGTTTTATTTAAGTCATTTTATTTAATAGTGTATTCATTCTCAGAAGAGATTAAATTACTTTCTTCAGTGGACTTTGATTTAATTCATTTTATTTAGTAGTGTTTGTTTGATTTAAGTCATTTTATTTGATAGTGTGTTCATTCTGAGTAGAAATTATACCACTTTGTTTAGTAGACTTTGATTTAATTCATTTTATTTAGTAGTGCTTGTTTGATTTAAGTCATTTATTTAATGATGTGTTTATTCTGAGTAGAGATTAAATCACTCTGTTCAGTGGACTTTAATTTAATTCGTTTTATTTAATAGTATTTGTTTGATTTAAGTCATTCATTTAATAATGTTTTCATTCTGAGTAGAGATTAAATCACTTTATTCAGTGGAATTTGATTTAATTCATTTTATTTATTAGTGTTTGATTTAAGTTATTTTATTCGATAGTGTGTTCATTCTGAGTAGAGATTAAATCACTCTGTTTATTGCATTTTGATTTAATTCATTTTATTTTGTAGTGTTTAAGTTATTTTGTTTAAGAGTGTGTTCATTCTGAGGAGAGATTAAATCACTCTGTTTAGTGGATTTTGATTTAGTAGTTTTGTTTGATTTAAGTCATTTCATTTAGTAGTGTTTGTTTGATTTAATTCGTTTTATTTAGTAGTTTTTGTTTGATTTCAGTCATTTTGTTCAATATTGTGTTCATTCTGAGTAAAGATTAAATCACTCTGTTTAGTAGATTTTGATTTAATTAATTTGATTTAGTAGTTTTGTTTGATTTAAGTAATTTCATTTAATAGTATTAGTTTGATTTAAATCATTTAATAGCGTTAATTTTGTTTAAATCATTTTATTAAATAGTGTGTTCATTCTGAGTAGATATCAAATAATTTTATGTAGTGGATTTTGTCTCATTTAATTCATATTATTTAGTAGGACTTCATTTAATTTAAATTAATTCATTTAGTAGGATTTCATTTAGGCCCAATCCATTTCATGTAGTAGATGTTTTTGAATTACAGCATTGATTTTGAGAAAGCGGATCTTAAATCTACCATCTCGACAAACAATCGTTGTTAGTAGTAAGTCATGTCACCCCTGCGTGCTGAACGCTTTTGCCTCCGAGCAAACGCCCAGTCACTTATTTCTGTTAGAGGCAGAGTGAACCCCAGAGCCAGAGTGTAGCAGGAAGAATTAGATCAATGGAGAAAATTCATGACTCCATTGGGAATTGAACACGCTACCTCCTGACTTGTGGCGCAATGACTTAACCACGACGCCACCGCGCGCCTTCAATTTTTTTGAGTCAGTGTACTAACGGTCAATTTTGTAAATAATTAATATCAGAATAAGAGATCAAATCAATATTAAGTTATACTTAACTCGTAATCCTTGATTCTGTAAATACTAACCTTAGTTTCTTTCGTCTTAACTTTAAATTAAAAATGACTACAAACCTTCTCAAGTTACAGCTTGATTCAGGGCTTTTGGCCTCTGCAAAATGTAAGTAGATAGACTAAGAGCGAGTTACTCATCACAGCTGGCGAGCTGGGTCACACAGGTCAGGCCGCCCAGTCATAACTTCAAACACTTCCTTCTTATGTCGCGATACACTCCGTCTTAAAACAATATTCTTCCACAAGTCCTGTTACTATAGTTTCGAGTCCACACCTGTGGAGTAACGGTCAGCGCGTCTGGCTGCGAAATCAGGTGGCCCGGGTTCGAATCCCGGTCAGGGTAAGTCACCTGGTTGAGGTTTTTTTCCGGGGTTTTCCCTCAAACGAATAGGAACAAGTGCTGGGTAACTTTCGGTGCTGGACCTCGGACTCATTTCACCGGCATTATCACCTTCATATAATTCAGACGCTAAATAACCTAGATGTTGATACAGCGTCGTAAAATAACTCAATAAAATAAAATAAATTATAGTTGCGACGCTGTTATTCCCGGCGTGACTCCTCCTCTTTGCTTACGTCTTAGGAAGTGAAGGCTCTATAAAGTCTAGGTAGGTAGCATCGTTCGCTATTTTTGTTCTTTCGTTTCCGAGGTACCATTCGAGGAATCTATTTGCCACACCGTTAAACATTATTATGTCGTAGCTCCTATGATAATAAATCAAAAACACTGTAATTCAACAAATAACTGAGCGGCAAATGACGTCTTCGTGTGCTTTCTGCGAACGCCAACGAAAGAGCCAAAATGGCGGGCGATTATATTAAGTATTTATCGAGCCTTAAGAAATGAATAACGTCTTCATCAGCGAATCACAAGACGCACACGTTTAAAAGTAGCCGACCTGCAACGTGATTGGCTGCCGGAAATTAGAGCGACGGGACATAACTACTACGTCTGTTGACTAAATAATGTCATGAATCATCATGATGACTTACATTTTCTTGACATGAGTGTCCCTCAGCTACGAGCCTAGATATTATTTTGATTCTTCCTCTTCCCTCTTCCCCTCCTATTACACTTGTGATTAAAAAGCCACCGGCGTTGCTCAGTCGGTTAAGGCGCTTGCCTGCCGGTCTGAAGTTGCGTTCGGGCGCGAGTTCAATCCCCGCTTGTGCTGATTACCTGGTTGGGTTTTTTTCGAGGTTTTCCCCAACCGTAATGTGAATGCAAGGTAATCTATGGTGAATCCTCGGCCTCATCTCGCCAAATATCATCTCGCTATCACCACTCTCATCGACGCTAAGTAACCTAGTAGTTGATATAGCGTCGTTAAATAACCAACTAAAATAAAAAAATTGTGATTAAATTTCTTTCTTATGACGCAACATACAGCTCGCTCACTAGCCAAACAACCAAGGACAGGGGCCAATAACTTTGAATCGGGCTGTAATCGTGTTAGGAACTAACTGAAGTTTACAGAAAATATTTCCGAAAGCAAAGAAGAGAAGAATTTCTCATAAGTAAAATGGTGGGTGAGTTTATTTTTCTATGTATTTTGACAGATTTTCTTAATTTCAAATGCCGGTTGTCGTGAAATGTTGTCATGCACAGTAGTAATAGGCCTATTTGTTTACATTAAGTTAAATTATAAATTTATAATTATTTTTTTGGTTTCTGATTATATTGATATCTCATTTGATGAATGATGAAGATACTGAATTTCGGCGTGCTTCTCCTGTTTTTCACGAGCGAGGAAATCCATTCATTGACCTCGACGATAACCAAATTAAAATTAGATTTCGGTTACCAAAATTTTTAGTGGAAAAATTTGAACAAAAATAATGTCCTCAGTTACAACCACAAACAAAACGGAATCATGCTCTGAATCCAATGTTCATGATCAATCTCATACGTATTGAGATTCATATTCAGGAGACTGTGATTATGTTTTCTCTCTCATTGGCGAAACAGTTGAAAATCAATTGATTTTACGTACGAATTTAATTCAAGGTTTGCAATGTTGCTACATATTTTACTGCAAAAACCAGTTAGTACTAACGTAGTATACATGTTCATAAGTTAATTTTATAAAACATTTGTAGAAACTAATCTCAAGTTATTTATTAATGTTGAATTCGAAACAACCTATAGTTATTCGGTCTTACTAATAAAAACTACAGACGTTCAACTGTCTTATACTTACACAACGAATAGCTCGTTTATAAGTCGTATGTAAATTCCTTACTAATAATCACTACATACGTCGTGTATAACAGTACAACTGTTACACAGCTACGTCATAGTTTCGTCATTACGAAATGTAATAGAATAACTGCGGTTCTTTTTTGCACGCGAGAGTATGCGCTAGTGTGCCGCGCTAAGTATCGGCAGTATAACTGAGCCTCATTAGCACGCTATATTTTGGTCAAAGAGTACAGCTACAGCAATAGTATTGTAATTATCTGTTCTCTTTGGTTTGTTGTTCTGTGGTTACAAGACAGCCATCATCATAAAATGACAATCGATACGAACAGCTGTTAGAGAGGCGGCCATTTTTCTCTATATACAAAGCTTAAACAAGAGATTTCGTGTATATAACTACTGCAAAGTAATTCCCATCGCTTATACATGGTTTAGTGTAACGTTTTCTAGTTCTGCGTAAGTTTCATATAAAATCTATACACGGTTTTTAATAAGACCGATTGGCTTTTGCATAACTGGACCTAAAAAGCATCCACTTTTACTTGTAACACTTGAATATAAATAATTGATTAACTAGCGGACTTACTTGTGTTAATTATGTAAGTTTGTGCGTTGATTAACTAGCGCACTTACTCGTGTTAATTATGTAACCCAAGAACCAAAAACTCAACACACTAGGACAATACGAAATATACAAACACACTAAAACACACCCCGATCAAATTCTCAACACACAGATCAATTTCAGTACACACACACTATTTGACTCCACTTTTCAACAACTTTCAACAATCAAACGCACCCACATAACAGGCAGAGAAGTTCGAGATGACGCCGAGATCTAGTAGGCTCTGAGGATGGTGTGATGAAGCACCGAAACAGCTGTAAGCCGCACAAACTTATATAATTAACACGAGTAAGTCCGCTAGTTAATCAATTAGCCTACTTAAAAGTATCATCGTAATTACGAGATTTTATTTTAAATAATAATTTAAAATATTATAGTCACAGTTATAATGTTTATATACACTACAAATTACCGTCAAAATGGATAGATTTCATTTTATTTTTATTTTGTAACCCTTAACAAAACGTAATAGTCACAATTGCGATGCTCTTATTTTTTAGCTCATTAAGTTGTATCTCATGTTGTTATTTTCGCTTCTCTTTCCATTATCTCTACTTAAAACCAGCCCCACTTGAAGCTCTAGCCAGACACATTTTCAAAATAACCCACATTAAAACAAATGCTGTAGAAATATAAGGTTATCTGAATGCATGCTTCTACTTTAATAATATTTAACGCTGCGCCGTTAACAAGTTAAGTTCTGTGTTTTGTAAACGACCCAGCGACTAAATTTCCATCCCTACCGACTCTGTTTTATATTATGGTGCATCTATATGTGTGGATAGGCATAACTGAGTTTGAAAACTGTATCTTGGAGTTTATTACCGATCCCATTTAAGCGGGATGGGTGGGGAGGATCCATCCGATCCAAAGGAACAGCAACGCAAGTGTATAGCTTGCTACACGGCTTGAATTTCAATCTCGCCCGTTTGAAGATGTAATAATTTGCTCCCTTCCACCCATCCGACCAACTTTCCCAACTTAACAACTCGGTCAGAACATAAGCGACATAACGACTCGGAATTGCATGGGATTGAAATTTACACGCAATTGAGATCACAATTCTACTCTTCGTAACGTAGCATTCCGCAGCAGTTAGACTTGTGATTAAATTACATCTCAGTATTGCAGGAAGCGAGTCTGTCTTCTTTTTCCACTATACAGGGTGTAAGGGGTATAAGTGCCGTCCTTTTCACAGTCTTCGGCGACGGTCTACAGCAGGCATGTCAATTGATGCCCACAGGAGCAGGCGCGCGCGCTTTAGAGCCCAGGAGAGCCTGAGCGCTTTACAGCGGAAAGGAAAGAGACAGACGAAAGAGGTAGTATATGCCGCTTGGTCGAGCTATATTCAGGGATGGCCAGCACTGATTCAATAGATAAAGGGAAGAGAACTTATTAAAACTGTATGCATGTTAATTTTTAGATTTGCCTGAGAATATAAGTGCATTATAAGAATGTAAGCTTTAATTTTAATGCTCATTTTTCAAAAGTTTGATTTTTTTATTCAAAAGGAATATGTTCTCAACTTTTCGTATAGAAAAGTGAAATTTTCAGGTATAGGCCTATTTATTTAGTAGCCTTACAGAATGTTTTCGTAAATCTAATATACCGTATATACGTATTAACTACTGTTACATCTAAAGCAAAAGATACGTGTTGTAAAAATGTCAGCTCTACAGCTGCAGCAGATTTCGAGAAAATAATTTAATATTCTGATGATAGGAAGTTGCTCACAAATATCATCTTAAAAGCATAATGCGATAAGAGATTTGTTATGTAATATTAGTTACACTTAAAACATATACAGTACCTAGGTAACTTTTCTTTGTACTGTAATATTGTTTTGATTAGTTTATTGATTACTTTTGCAAGGCTAAAGATACCAGCAATATAAATTCCAACTTATCATGTCATACTCAATCTATTTCTTTGGAATATCATTTTCTTTATGAATGATGTGTTTCATCCACTTAATACCATATAATATTATACGACTATGGAATTCAAGTGAATATTCCTTCTTAACTCTCTATTATGTTATTAAGATTTAAAACACAAGTTCAATATTAAAAAATCAGCGTTAGTACTTTTGTTTTACAGAAAATATAGATAATATTAAACAGAAAGAATCCATATAAAAATAACGACATAAAATTTCACGTTCCATTTGAAGTTTGTGCACCACTGTTTTCTTAATCCAACAGTTTGCTTATTCATATACACAACCCTTCCTCTTTCCATACTTAGCGCTTGCTGCCCGCGCACGACGTCAAGGTCAGAAAAATGCGTTTGCTTTGACATCACTGGTCTACAGAATCAAAAATATCCATACAACATAGGGTCGAAACTTGATAGTTTTCCCAGAAAAGAGTATTTATTTTCTTATTTTATTCGCGTTATACTGTTTATATCGTTAGTAAAATTACGAAAACAATAACAGTAGTTATAAGTTAGTCTATCAAAGATTTAATATTAGTTTAAATAAATATTTGTGTGTTGTATTACGTTTTCGTGTAATTAAATTTGTCAATATTCTGGCGTGAGAGAAGTGGCAACGTTTAGCACACAGTACTCTGCATAGACGTAAGTACGAGTTAGCTGAGTTCAAACTCTCCGTCCATAGCTCTACTGCCGAGCGGATGGCAGTTCATTACAGGGTATTTGATAAACAACTTACAATGTCGTTCACAGTTTAGGAATATTATATGTTATCAATTTATGGAGAAAGTCGTAATTCAAGTGAGGCAAGAATGATGCACCGTCAACGTTTTCCTCAAAGAAGGTTACCTAATCGGCGAACTTTTGTAGCAGTTTCTCAACGATTGTTAAAAACTAGAAGTCTCTTACCCCGTTTCGAAAATCACACAACCAGAAATTTGTTTAAAAATGATACTGCTATACGGAAGCGGGAGAGATTAAAAATGTTGCATTAGAAAAAACGTTCGTGTGATTTTGTGTAGAAAACCATTATTGTTTATTTTTAGACGTACAATAAAAAATGGGGCAATATTGTTACATAAAATGTAAATTTACCATAATGTTCTATTAATGAGATTGAAAGTTTGTATTTTCTGCTCGTTTCATGTAAACAACAGTATTGTCATGATCCGCTCCTGCATTATAATAGAGCATCTGTTTTGTACCGATATGTCTGTACCTGCTTGAGCTATACTGTGTACTTCTAAACCCCCTCCTCCCCATCCAGCAACGTTGCAAAGCATCTTATATTTTAAACTTTAATATTTAGTTAAATATTGCAATTAGAAAAAAATTTTAAGGAATTTTTTTCTTCCTTATGATGAACAATCATTAGTTAAAATAATGGCACTTATGCCCCTTACATCCTGTATACTGTGTACCCAGCCACCGGCGTGGCTCAGTCGGTTAAGGCGCTTGCCTGCCGGTCTGAAGTTGCGCTTGGGCGCGGGTTCGATCCCCGCTTGGACTGATTATTTGGTTGCTTTTTTCCGAGGTTTTCCCCAACCGTAAGATGAATGCCAGGTAATCTATGGCGAATCCTCGGCCTCATCTCGCGAAATACCACCTCGCTATCACCAATCTCATCGACGCTAAATAACCTAGTAGTTGATACAGCGTCGTTAAATAACTAAAAAAATACTGTGTCCAAAAAGTCTTGGTGGGTTTTCAGAGGACTATATTTTTTTGAATGCATAGAAGTAAAAATATAATATTGATGTCAGATGAAATTAAAACTCTGAAAGTTTTTCGTCTGTACGTTTGAGGCAATGAAGGAAACAAAAGCCGGTAACAATCGAACAAATGCAAAATAATTTTCATTGCTACAATTAATTATGCAATATGGATGTCCAAAGCAAGGTGCAATGTATTTTGCAGCTGGAAGAATTTGAATCTAAGAAATAAAATCGAAATAGAAGTCAAGGTATGCTGTGAATTATCAGATTTTCTTCTGCAGTGAATTTTCTTTAACTCTGTTTCCTCAGTCATAGCAACTTAATTATTAATTAATAAAAATTGTTTTAATTAGTATATCGTTTATATTTGCATAAACTACTTGATTTTCTTGCTTTTCATGAGAAAGTGGATAATTCAATGATAGGTTTATGTACGCTAACAAAATTTTAAGTTACGAATACATCAGAAACTCTTCTATATTTAATAAAACGCCTGAATAGGCCTACAACATTTATAAAATTAATAACCTAAAGAATACTTGGTTCACTGATGTACCAGTACTCCAAGTTACGCTTCCTGCTACATCTACTCTTACGTAAGTCAGGGAAACATGGACTGAATGCAAGGGGAATCAAAATCGATCGACGAGTATTGAAATGTGATTCATAAAGAGAATTTTAAGTTATGTATTTCTCTGCCAAGCGAAATAGAGAATTAATGGACGTAATGGAGAGGAAATTACAATCTACTTAAATCAGACATAACGTAAACCAATGCGGAGAAAATTGGAACGAATGTACAGGAAGAATTTTTAGAAATAAACTTAAGCCGATTTCGAAACACCAGCCGCAAAAAAAAAAAAAAAGATCACACGTCTATGAAATAGACCTACTACCATTTTGCAGTAAGAAGAATGTCGTTTCAGTTGTCGGTAGGAGAGTTTGCCTAGGGACCCAGAGCTGCGCTTGGACGTAGGTTAAATTTACGCTTGGGTTGAATGAATGAATTAATGAATGAATGAATATGTGAACCAATGAATGAATGAAAGAACAAATGAATGAATCTATGAACGAATGAATGGGAGGGGAAGCATTAAAAAGTCCAGCAATCTGTGGAGTAGAAAGATGAAAAAAAGACCTCTGCGCAAGTGGTACATGGAAGGGCAAGGGCCAATGACCACTCTGGGCGGTGGCATTGGTTGAAGGAAGCTACCAATCGCTTGCAAGGAAGGGATCATTTCTATCTGAACACTCTACCACGAGTATCTTACCCCTTAGTGGCCTCGACCTGATGCTGCCCGCAATACACTCCGGCACAGATAGGCCCCGCCCCCAAATGCGCCAAGTCACTCTACAGATCCCTGGGACGGATCATAGTAGTTTGTACTGCGTCGTTAAATAACGGACTAGAAAATAATATTTCAACTCTTAGGTTTATGTATGCCTATTAAAGTTCCCGACACTTGGTAAGTGGCAGTAAAACAGTATTACTTGAAATATTAGTAAAAGTTCTTCACTCCGTAGGAATGCTATCTCATACGCAATATCCTGAGTATTATAAATGCACTACAAGAATATGTATTTCAATTCTCCACTTGAAATTAGTTACCGCTATGTAAACCTAGTAAATCAGGTAATAGGGCCTATAACACCATAATTTAAAATATTAACAAGTGAAGTCACTATTCATTTAATTTAAATAACTTAGCAGTTCATCAGTGCAAAATTTCAGCTGAAGCGGACAACTAGTTTGGAAGTTAATTTTAATTTAATTATGCAAATTAGTGATATAATCAATGTTTCATCTCCTTAAATTTAAATAAAGCAAAATTATATGTTTTCGTAAGGGCCCTGATTTACTGGCAATATTTTAACTTTGAGGAATTTATTAATATCTTGGATAAGGCACAATAAGTTTTTTTTTAATATAAGACGTTTATTTCTTCATATTTTTTATTTACATAATTTTTAGTTTCTAATTTTCAAGGTAGCCTACTTAAGATTTATTAGCGTTAGGTCCTAGACAATATATGCATAGACACGTACGAATATTTTTACTGAATTTGCAGAAAACTGCATGGAGCATTTTAAACATCTAAAAATGCAGTTTTCGTGAAAAAACGAAATTTGTGAAAGGGAACATAATACTTACGTATTTAGCAGGCCTATATAAAAATCACTCCTCAACCTCAAAGAAGACATAGAGGCAAACAAACCTCTTACTATCAACCTCTTATGTGCCCAATGTATATATCCATGCAAAAAACAAAATTTTATCATTTTATTTCCTTTTAAATTTAGTCCTAGTATCCCTCAAGGTTTAAAACTTGAAGGGATGATTATTATATATTTATTGATACTTATATTTAATTAAACCGTAGTTCATCTGTTCATTAATTTATTTAATGATAATATGTATTATCCTTTACGAAAAAAACATATTACTGTTGCTTGTTACATTGTTGCATATATGATACATGCAAACCTCGGGGGTATTAAGAACTTTGGAATAGAACATGCGATATCTCACTAGATATTTGAATTTTCGAGTCTAACGAGCCTTGAATATACAACTGACGGTGAGTCCAGGTTAGGTAATAACAAATATTAGCCTCGGTCTAGTGCAGCGGCCTTGAGACTGCACATGCGACATGACGAATACCAAGTTCTAATACATTTGCGCATATGGGACACTCACTTGTTTGTTATGCACGGTACTCCACTCATTCCAGAAGCTGAACAGAGTCCATCTGGATAGCATTACCTTCAGAGCAGTATGGTTTAGATATACAGAGTGTCTCCTTCAAGCCGTTCATAAAAATGTTGTTTTATTTAACGACGCTCGCAATTTCCGAAGTTATATCAGCGTCGCCGGTGTGCCGGAATTTTGTCCCGCAGGAGTTCTTTTACATGCCAGTAAATCTACTGACACGAGCCTGTCGCAGAAATTTGATCCGAATAAACATAACTTTCGTTCTGAAAATGAAATTTAAAATAGGCCTATTACATTTTTTCAAATCAAATTTCTGCATTTTTGAATGACAAAATTCAATTCGTCAGGAATCGAACTCAAGACAATGTTAATTTCTTTCTGCGGGAAGTGAAGATCGAACCGTGAGTGCTCTGAAATAGGCCTACAAGTTATTGCCACAAATCGATGGCTAAGAACGGTATTTCTAGCCATGAAGTGGAGAAGAGAATTGACGGCTCCTGTAACCGGACTACGTGCCCAGCAAATCTGCCCGAGAAGTTGCCGCAGAGTCACGGCGTAAACACCTCTCTTACAGTTTTTAAAATTCGCTGACAAGTGCCAAACCTCTGAGTCCTGAGAATCAACATTTTAAGGAATGCAGCAAAACCGTTCTGTATTAAATTTGGTAATTTTAGGATACGTATATATATATATATATATATACTGTATGTGTACTTACTTATTTACTTACTGGCTTTTAAGGAACCCGGTGGTTTATTGCCGCCCTCACATAAGCCCGCCATCGGTCCCTATCCTGAGCAAGATTAATCCAGTCTCTATCATCATATCCCACCTCCCTCAAATCCATTTTAATATTATCTTCCCATCTACGTCTCGGCCTCCCCAAAGGTCTTTTCCCCTCTGGCCTCCCAACTAACACTCTGTATGCATTTCTGGATTCGCCCATACGTACTACATGCCCTGCCCATCTCAAACGTCTGGATTTAACGTTCCCAATTGTGTCAGGTGAAGGATACAATGCGTGCAGCTCTGCGTTGTGTAACTTATACTGTATATGTATATGTATATGTATATATATATATATATATATATATATATATATATATATATATATATAATTTTATTTTATTTTGCTAATACTTGTAACATAGAATACAGTATACACAAATAACAATTGTTTAAATCAGGGTCGGATTCCTGATTTTAAATTAGGAAGTGCATAATACAATTTGTTTTATGTCTGCTACACAATAATAATAATAATAATAATAATAATGATAATAATAAAAATAATAATAATAATAATAATAATAATAATAATAATAATAATAAAAATGAAGAAGAACACAAAGTGTGCAAATATTGAAAGTCACTTAGATTGTACAAAGTTAATCACTGATAACTCCCGATTTCCACAGATTAGGATATGGTAACTATCACATGTCTTGGTGCATAAACCACACACAAAGTTGCCATCCGGTTTGTGGAAAGACTGATTTCTGCACAGTAAGAATATATAAATTTGAATTTACTATGTTTTATTATTTATAAAATCTATACATAACTTTTTAAATTTAATACTAGAACTATTAGAATTGACAATATTAAGATATTCAAATATAAATTTGTTATATATTCTTGGGTCTAAATTACTACTGTGATTAAATACTGTAACAGTGTTGCATTTTGATTCAAACAATCTTAAACAATTCGTACGTTTTGCTTAATAACTATGAGAATACATTAAAATTCAAAGTTATTTCGATTTTTATATATGAATTTTATTAATACAATATAATAAATTTGTCATATTTTAAGAACATTAAAGTCTAAAAACAATTTTTGAGATGGGAACTCAATATTTTATGAAGATATATTTTAATTATTTTCTTCTGTAATAAATAAAGGTCCACGTCTGTGGAGTAACGACTAGCACGTCTGGCTGCGAAACCACGTGGCCCGGGTTCGATTCCCTGTCGGGGCAAGTTACCTGCTTGAGGTTTTTTCCGGGGTTTTCCCTCAACCCAATATGAGCAAATGTTGGGTAACTTTCGGTGCTGGACCCCGGACTAATTTCACCGGCATTATCACCTTCATCTCATTCAGACGCTAAATAACCTAAGCTGTTGATTAAGCGTCGTAAAGTAACTGAGCAAAAAATAAATAAATAAAGTGGATTAAAATTGATTTTAAATAAGCTACCCCATCCTATAATTCCATATTTATTACAGATTGAAATAATGTCTAGTACAGTATATTGTGTTGGCCGCCGGGTAGCTCAGTTGGTAGAGCAGCTGGCTACGGACTGGAAGGTCCGGGGTTCGATCCCAGGTGGTGACTTTCAGAACGGCCCCGAGGTTCACTCAGCCTCCTATAAAATTGAGTACCGGGTCTTTCCTGGGGGTAAAAGGCGGTCAGAGCGTGGTGCCGACCACACCACCTCATTCTAGTGCCGAGGTCATGGAAAGCATGGGGCTGTACCTCCATGCCCCCCAAGTGTCTTCATGGCATGTTATGGGGATACCTTTACCTTTACCTTTTACAGTATATTATGTTTAATAAATTTATCGACAAGTAATTCCTCAATAAATAAAATAATACATTATTTTACTTATTTTATTACAAAGGTAATTAATGTGTTTTTTCCATTTTAAATGATTGTCGAAAATTATGGCTAAATATAATATATGTCTGTATATCTTCCTGCACACACACACACACACACACACACACACACACACACACACACACACATGAAGGGTTCAGAACCATAGTGGGCCAAGCGCCATTTACTAAAAGCGTAGAAAACAAGGGTTAAATTGAAGTTATTACGATAATTTAATGGAAACATACAGCAAGTAATATAGGGTATACACATTAAAACGAAATGATATGCCAATCTTTATTAAGCTATGGTATTCACTTAACTTTAACCCTTGCTTTCTCCGTTTTCAGTAAATGGCGCTTGGCCCACTATAGCTCTGAACCCTTTATGTATAATATGTGAATGTTAATAGCACTTTTCTAATGCTCATGACGGTAATTAGCTGTAATCTAAAAATTTTAATGAATTTACTTGTGCTAATTTAAATTTTTATTACTAATATCATCATTATTGTTATTATCATTATTAGTTACAAAAAATCGATTCACAAATGCAAAAATTAGTTCTACTTAAAATACGAATTCAAGAAATGATCTGAAAGAGCTTGTTTTCTTTTCGAAAGCCATACTAATGACCGTGAATTCAAAATCTACTTCAGCCAGCTATAATATTATTGGTGTGAAATTTCCTTTATTACAGCATCAATAAAAAAAATGCATATGGTCGCCGGTATGAAGTGGAGAAATCTGAGTTGAGAAGCCATTAATATATCCATTACCGCAAAGCCCGGACACGATCAGGTATTTCATGTCACTATTCCACTACTTCGGAATTTAGAAACTTGTCACTGTATCACCTACCACTAATACGGAATCGATAAAGTTGAGTGCACAATTAGCAAGTTTTAAACCAGACCCTAATGTGAGGCTGATGCAGAAAGTTTCGCTCCAACTTTTCCCATTAATAGCGGCGTAGAATCTCAGGGTCACGTGACGCGACACGCTTCAGCGTGCGTGGGTCTCTAATGCACGTGTCGTGTAGTCGGAGAATCGACTGGCTTTATTAAAGATTATTCTTGTTATTTGTGTGTGATCCCACGCGGCTGACGTTGAGCTTATCGATGTCGGTCTATTTTCTATAGTTATAGGCCTACATTGAATGTACGTCATGCTACGAGCAGAAAGCCGGAAGTAAGCTTTCAAATTGCTCTTCCGGTAACAGCGCTGCAGCGTGGGCGTGTAATTATGTGAAATTCGGTTCGATCCCCGGGGTCGACTGAAGTAATATTTCATACCGACAAAATGAATGGACGAGAGAGATTTTCAGATGCTCTCGATTTCCTCAACATTACAAATTTTACATCATTAATACTGTTCTTTTCAAATCAATCTTCTCTTCATTTTATATCCTACGGTAATTTATACTGTGTGTCCAAAAACACGATTACGGACTTCGCACCAAAATAAGAAAATGAATTTCGTATAGAGAGAGAGAGAGAGAGATAACTCGTCCGGCCTTAATTAAGGATGACCACGAGGATCCGGAAATTAATAGCAAACAAATATAATCAATTAAATATGAATATTGTTATAAAAATAAAATGTAATAATTAAGCACCATTGATTATCAATTATAAAATAAAATCTTTGAAGATGACTATAAAATTATACTTATAAATAAAAGGTTTTATTTAAAAATAGCTTATCCTTAATTAAGGCCTTCTGAGTTGTTTAAATGAAACTGTATAATCTGCAGGGAATCTTTAAGAATTTGCGAGATGATTTTTTTAATTTCAAAAGATGATATTGATAATTGATTAAAAAAATTATATGTAAATATTGGTAAAGAACTCCAAGCACCAAAAAATAAACCTGTCACTGACCAATTGAGGAGAGGGATGCTATACTTGGCACTAAGGTAGGGAATACAAGGTTCATAAATGGCCCTCCTTTCCTGATCAACCTGATGAGCTTGGTTTAGATCTCTCTCTATGCGTATAGTTGGATCTATGATAATAGGCTTTTGTTGTTGCCTGTTTATTGCTATTATATCCGCTCTTCTGTGAGAGTCGTCTTCAGAAATGCAGTGGACCTCTTCATAAACTTCCCAACCCTTGTTCCGAAGAAGACAGGCGATAGCTCCACGGACTCTATGATGCCTGTTGTTACGCAATAACTCTCCTTTCCGACAAAAGCCCAACACGTGGCCAAGAGTTTCTATCTCTTTGCAGTCTGGTTGACGGCAACGGGTCGTGCTGAAAGCTCTGCCAGGAACGGAGCGCACTGCAGTAAGGTTGCAGGACATCTTGATTGCATTAATATATTCCGAAGACGACAAATTCTTTTTGGTGTTGACCCATGAATTGGCTCTTGGATATCCTTCATAGATGACTACACGTTTCCCCTTATGAGGTAACTGACACCAGGATTCAAAAGAGATCAGTGAAGCAAGACGAGTGCCAGTTTTGGCATACGTCAAAAGCCGGATTACGTCATTCATCCTTCGCATCAACCCCACGGGCCATTCACATGATAGGGTAGAGCTGATTTGTATTCACTGTCTAGTGGTGGAATTCAAAGTAATGTCGTTCTGAAAATATCGGTTTATAAAGCATCGAAAAAATGAATACTTCTGTATTGAAAACATATAAGTTCTGTGTTTGGTTCTACATACACATGTGAGGAAACATTCACAAAAATGAAGTTCATTATGAGTGGCAATCTCTCTAAGTTGACAAATGCACATCTGATTTCCCTCTTCAGGCATTATAGCCTAACTAGTGGCTTGTGCAGCAAATGCTGCTGCAAACTAAGTTCGTTAGACGTTCAAATAAAAATTTTTCAGATTTATTTTCAATGAAGAATACTTGTTTTTTAATAGTTATTTGCTTCCGTAATAATGAAACATACTCCCTCTCAATGGATTTTTTTAGGCCAAATACTTTTTCTTGAACCTATCCAACTTCAGTTTTTCAGTTTCAACGCGAAAACGCAAGTATCAATGTCAGGGCGATAGCAGTAGCTATTTCAGGTCATTGTGGATTGTAGGCAAAAGTTAAAAAAATGTCAGGTTTGCTAAGCTTTCGAACAATAGCATTTTCGTATAGCTGCTGCATGTAGAACTTGAAATGTAGAGCATAAAATCATTTTATCCTACTAAGAGATCTTACTGAAATGATCTGGAGACTACAAAATTTTCTAGGCCTCTTATTTTATCAGTAAGTAATACCTTTTTATCTTTCCTTAGGAACTGTAATTTTTGCGCTCTCTCGACCCAATACTGAAGACAATGACACATATCAATATCTACACTACACCGCCATTAAGTATATGAAAAAGACCCAACCCCACTGGGTTAATAAGTATAAAAATATTTGATTTTTAATAACAATATTATTATCTTACTTAAGTTTTGTAGTTATATGTAGCAGTCACTCAGTAAATTATAGAAATGAAGATCTAAATTCAGATATTCTCTACATTTACTTACATAACCTCAAAACGTTTCACTTTTATGTCATCAATATAGCATCAATATTATGCACAATTAATGAAGAATAGACGCATCATGATATTAACTATAATAATATTTAATTTCTAATGGTAATAATGTCATCAAACCACCTCAAGTTTCGTAGATTTGAATATCCAATACACAGCTGTACTCAGAAAATTATACACTGCAGAATAAGTTTTTAATAACAAATTGAATTGAGCTCTAAATATGTCGGCAATCCTGCAGGTCATGGCCTTCGTGTAATAGCCTATTGTTTATTGTAGTGTGTATTTTGTTCTGAAATTCAATCAAGTCGGCCGTGATTCAATAAAATTAGCTCTCAAAACTGACAACAGATGGATTTTGGAAAATAGGAAAATTATGTAGGAAAATTGACATTTCACTGAAAACTACTACTTTTCCGAAAAACTTTGGATGCCAGGCAGGAAAATGAGGGGTCACTCATTAAAATCCGTTCAGCCGTTTTCCCGTAATTTCCATTACCAGTTCAAATTATATATATAGATGTAACGAAATTGGTGAACAAAAAATAATGTAGAAATCTGGCACGCGCATTGTAGTTAAAGCTAAGTTAATTACAGGAACGATTTTCCTTTATATTTGCACGAGAAATTAGATTTTTTTTCTATTTATATTGTGAGATCAATAGAGTCAATTTCATTTGAACTAGAGGTTATGAACTTTTATACTTTAAAAAAAGTTATGGATGTAACTATGTTAGGGCGAGTATCGTACCTAAAGTTTTAAACGCGTCAGGACGTCAATAACATGTACAAGGTGCAATCAATATATTCCCGAACTGTACTTGTATTTATTGTACCGTTACGCGTGTTACTGAAAATCATTGCTTCCACCGTCAGTTTGTCTTTAAGAACTGAGCTTCTACACGTGATTTTGTGAAAACATGTCGAGGACCTATTGCAATTTTTCCTGAAATCTCTCCACATAGCCTACGCCTTACGGCTAGTCTCCGTCTCTTCCTTTTTAAGTGATGCGTTTAGTATAGTTTCCAGGAGTTTCCCTGGTTCTAGATAACTTCTCCGTATCCTGTGTCTTGTTCGTTGCCTATCTTTAGGGAAGTCCGGAAACTTATTGATTTCCCCATGTATTATGCTTTGACAAAAATAATTGAGGTGAGTGTCTATATACAGCAATGTGAAATTACACTTCTTATATACTTTTTGATGACATTAATTTAAATTTTCTATAACTTTATATTATACCTTTATTATGTTATAACCAGGGAAAGGGATTTGGAGTATTATAAAGAATGGTGAAACGTAGTATAGATATTCGCAGCTCAGTGACTGTCAAGCGAGCTGCGTCACAGAGCATGCACGAGTACAGTCCACTTCATACAAACTTACACGTAAAATGCTGTAAACGTATTTCAGAATAAACAATTGTTATAGTTTAATGACATATAGTGGCCTACATACATAATATGCATTTCATTTTGAAAGACATGTGTTTTTCTTGGCAACGCATAAGACATCAATAAATAACATTACAAATATACATAATTAAATATCAATCTCTGCGTCCTCGCGTGTCAGTGGAAATGTTGATGGCTGATAGACAGTTGTCTTCTGTATGGAACACGCCTCTGAATATGTATGTTTTTCTGTCAGGAGCGGTTAAATTAAAGCCTTTATTTACAATATTATGAAATATAATAATATGTATACATCGTATACTACAGTATTTACAATATATACAATATTTACAACATAGCCTATTACAGTATCATTAAATGTTGATAAAAATGTAGAACCAAACGAAATGGCATTTTCAATTAATGCTGTGTTTTGTTGATGAAACAATTATTCCTGCTGTGCCTTATTATAATAAATTGTAAATATAATTTCCAAATTTTCAAAATATAACTTTGCTCTGTTGCAAGGAAGGAAATTTTTTAACATGGAAAAACTCCGCTCTACATCTGCAGAGACAATTGGAGAGAACTTGAAACAAGATACGTCAATTAAATTCACATGTTGAATGACGTCATTGGGACACGTCTTTGTTAGTACATCTGAAATCCGACTAAGAATACTATACCCATCATTTTAATCAAACTATAATCATTTTTTCACCAACACGTTTTCCTACTTCACATTCTACTGCACTCAGTTTATTTACAATAGTCCTCATAATATTTATTTGCTCAACTAGTTCTACTCCTAACTTTTCTAACCAAATAATGGCATTCGGTAAATATAAAAAAATTGACTTAATATCCATGACTTCTTTTTAGATTGTTCTATCATTTAGCAGTTCCTGGCGTATTTGAATCGCAGCCGCGTCATCGGGAATTGTTTCCTGAATTTTGATACTGGATCTGGAGCTTTTACAAGCTCCTTTCAATTTCGTATTGTTGGTTGGTTTCACTTTCGGCATTGTACCTGCACTTCACTACTCTGAACTGCAAACCTGCATGTTGAAGTTCTTATGCGACAACTGTCCCGTTCAACTGTTGTTGACGTGCAGAGAGCTGCGAGTATGTCATGGAGGGGAGGACTTGGTATAAAGGGTTGTAAACAAATGGCTGTGTAGATGCCAATACTAGCTTTTACTGCTCCAAATTCCGTTCCCTAGTAATAACCTTTACAATTGTCTATTTCACTTTGTCCATGGGGCAGCCCTATAAATAAGGAAGCTTATGTAAATAAAATTCATATATTTTCTTTTTATATTGTTTATTTAACTTAATTTTGTTCCTAAGCATGTAAAATCTTGAATTATTGCATTCGTTACGGAAGAGTAAGGAGTTTTCTTGCACTCTGTAGAGGTGCGTCTAAGGTTGGGAATAGCGTGAGTGAAGGGCACTAAAACGCGTTTTCAGGTCTTACGGAAAGTGCTCCTTAGAATTTAAGTCGCCGTTTTCCACAAATGCCTGTCTTATGAAAAAGGAAGCTGTCTTAAAATTGCAAAAGGTCTTTCCCTGTGAACACTGGGCGTCGCTTGTGTACCTTGTTGTCTTTATTTATTGCGACCCCGTTAGTTGGCGCAGAGCCCTCTGGCCTGTCTGCCCCGGGAGCCCCGCGCTGGTCTGGTAAACCTTTTTCTATTTTATTTATCGCGAGCCGTTTTCATATAATAGCTTATAACAGAAACTCGGGCCGACAATAAATACTTGGAGTAATATTGAGGCCCGACGTAAGGGATGACTTTGGCTTACTCTGGTCAATTTATTTACAAGGTTCCCGATAAATTGCGAGGGATGGGGTGCGGCGGTCGCTTGTAACGAGAAAACGGAATTGCGTCACTTTCGTACCTTTGAAAACAGGCACCCCCCCCCCAATCTCCCTTCCGATTCGAATACGTAACGCAGCAATATCACACGCCATGAAATTTTATGTAACAGTCGCACATATTTTATAGTATCAACCCAGCTTTTCCGTTTTATTTCATTACCATCGTCTATCATCGAAGATTTTCTCTTTCTTTTTTCTATTCTGTTTTTTTATTTTAACAGTTAGCATGTTTCCTTTCACCGTCATATTGCCGATTTTGTTACAAGCAGTTCTTAAAAAATTGTTACTCCTTACATGAATTGTACGAAATTTTTTTGTGTACAAGCTATTGAAATGGACAACGAAAATCAGTCAGGTCACGTCACTGTCCGAGATCGAAGATAATTCATTGTAATAGAAACTTTACGTACGCCGCCGGAAATTTATGAATTCCTTCGAGAGAAGTGTATGGTGAGTGTACAGTAGACTGTAGTTTCATTTTACGATGGTCTCAACGTGTCTGTGAAGGTCATATTGCTATAGAAGACAACCAATGCACTGGAAGACTGAAATCATCACTGGACTTCACTACAGAAGCAACTGCTGCCAATGTTTTGGAAGAAGGCAGACGGATGACATGTACAGACATAGTCCGTAAGAACCTGCGCTCAAATATTTACCAGAAACGACCACAGCTATAGAAATCTGGTGTGCTACTTCTCTACGATAATGCAAGACTGCAAGTCGCCGAGCCAGTGATTGCCGATTGACCGATTACAAGTATTAATTCTTCATAAAGTGTTAAATTCGTGTGTCTACACCCAGTATCTATCATAGGTTTCGAGGTTCGAGGCAAAAAAAAATAAATTGTGAAAATGTAGATTTCGCGAGATTTTCAGATATGAAAACATGAATAAAAATTACAAATCCCAACTGAATCTTCTAATTCCTTTAAAAAAATGCTAAAATATGTGTCTGCACACATCAAAGTTTCATGTCCCATGCAGAGAAACATAAGATTGTTACTGTACAACTACGAAATTGATCCCTCAGCCAGCCTACAGTCCGGACTTGAATCCATCTGACTATGATATTTTCCCGAAAATGAAAATTCCACTTTCTGGTTACGTTTTGCAATGTCAATAGACCTGAATATAGCTCTGACCCAATGCATCCTAGACATAAACTTCAAAGGAAAATTAAGCGGCATCCAAAGGCTACCAGAACGTTAGAAAACTGCCATTACACTCGAAGGGGACTACTTTGAACGATCTTGATGTAAGGGAATTGAAAAAATAAAATGCGTGCCAATGAAGTAAGTTTCTCCATTACTTCTGGGATCACCCTTGTATTTTTTCTTAATCGTAGAGCCAAATTACGAACGCATAATCCAGATAACATGGACAAATAAAACAGGGACATCATTTTATTTTTACTTCAATTTTTATTGTACCTGAGTTTTTGAATGTACTTCACTCCCACTCCTTCTACTAAGGAAGTTCCAACTCCACACAGAACCAAGACCGCAGATAGTAAGCAGTACTGAGTTACTGGGTATAGTACGTTCCAGAAATATGTTCGCTTTTTCCAGTGACGAAAGAGCTTTCAATATTGAATCATATTTTCGCACAGGTACTGTCCGTTTGCCTACGTCGCATCCCGATTTCCCCCACCTGCTTCTGCTCGCCCCTCTGTAAAAGCTGGGCTGTCTTAGCTCTTTTCTGAAAACATTAATTTCTCTTAGGAATTGGGCGTTTACGTAATATTATACAGCTGTTTAATTTAACTTAAATAAAAGGGCCTCGATAAGTAATTAACTGTCACGTGATTTCCTCCCTTTCTACAATCCTGCGGCATAACCACTTGGACGGACAGTAGATAGCATGTCTGAGTAATTTTATCTGTGCGGGTCGGGCAGAAGTGAAGATTGAATTCACAGGACGTAGAGTAGGTACAGAATTATTTCAACATGAGTTACTAGTATGAAGGACGAAACTGGAAATTGGAATTAGATGCAATAGTCTATAGTGCGATAATATGCACAAAAGAACTGAAGCCTGTATCGAAATGAACGGCCACCATTTTCAAAATTGTGTTTAAATATTCATATTATGATTATTTTTCAATTTAACTTCTTTCTCTATATTGTACGCTAATGTGCTGTAGATAGTATACACTACATAATGAATACGTTCGCATGGATAACTCACTTCGTGAGTAAAAACACTTATTCTTAATACAGTACTGTACTTTGATTAAAGAAAAACCTAATGAAAATTATCAAACTCAAAATCGGGATATTTCCTAGTTTACGTAAATGGATGAACTACTTTTCTTCCCTCCTATACCTAGTAGAGTGATTTGTGTTTTACGCCAGTATCATCGAACTCCAGTCTTGGAGGGGGAAGCAAGAGGTGTTTCCGGTTCTCTAAAGGTGTAGACATGTTAATATTAAAAATGTTAGTAAAATTAAAATGATGTCCCTGTAGAAGACCTCCAGCTCAATACACGGTGGAAGAAATATAACTGTACAGATTTTTACAGCTTATTCTTAAGATACAGTATAACAAAAAATTCAAACACCATATTAGTTCAAAGTGAATACTTTTCTTATATAAAAATAATAGGCCTAACTTCCCGATCAGCACGAATCGTATGATTCTCATTTATACTTATTTCTTTTGAGAACTCTATAAGAAATGATTTATCACTCTACAGTTTTCAAATAAAATGGGCGGTTTGCTTACAAATTAAATACAAGATTAACACATTTTTATTTCCTACTATTATGAAGTCTGGCAACCCTGCAGGGGTGACTAAGGGACGGAATGCTGCTATTCACAAGGCGTGCGTGTGTGTATTCGTAGGTTAGCCGGCGATGCGCTGTTGCCAAACTACGCACACTTTCAACCTAATTTTCTAATTAACCATGCACTTAACTACAAACCGCATAATAGTTCTTCTTTATGTATGATTTGAGGCTTTCTCGGCGTTGGTTCGCTAATATGTTTTCGCGGGATATCAGCCGAGTTAAGATTTTGGAATGCTCCAAGCTTTCGACTGCTATCTCTGCACACAACACACACAAGCCGAGCCACTTCTTCCGCTACGTAGACGACACCTTCGTGGTCTGGCCGCACGGACAAGACAAGCTACAAGAGTTCCTACAACATCTCAACAGCATCCACGCGAATATCTAGTTCACCATGGAGGTGGAGTCAGAGGGCTCACTGCCGTTCCTGGATATCCACATACACAGGAAAGCAGATGGTACTCTCGGACATGGCGTGTATAGAAAGCCGACGCACACAGATCTGTACCTGAATGCACTCAGCCTCCACCACCCTTCGCAGAAGAAGTCCGTCCTGACTAGTCTACTACATCGCGCCATAGTCATTTCCGATATCAACAACTTGCCTGCAGAAATGGACCATCTTCGTAGAACACTACAACAAAACAACTACAGCCGGAGAGACACCAACAAAGCCCTCAAACAAGTTACCACGAGATGTAACACAATAGACTTAGACAGCAAGCAAGAACCGACAGGGAAAGCTTTCATTCCATTCTGCGGGAGCGTGTCACACAAAATAAGCAGAATCCTCCAGAAGGTTAATATCAAACCCATCCATAAACCACAGAGCAAAATCCGGAGTCATCTACGTCAGGTTAAAGACAGTCAGGGCTTAAGGACTCCAGGGATTTACAAGATTCCATGCGAGTGCGGCGAAGTATACATAGGGCAGACTGGCCGCACAATAGAAGACAGAATCAAAGAACATAAGAGGAACCTGAGGCTGTATTACCCGGAAAAATCTGCAGTGGCGCAACACAGCATAGAAAAGGAGCATAAAATACTGTTTGACCACACCAAGGTCATTAACAAATCAAGCCACTACTGGGATCGTACAATCAAGGAGGCCATAGAGATCAAGCTGGAGAAAAACAACTTTAACAGAGACAGTGGACTCCAGCTCAGTCAGGCATGGACACCGGCCTTAGACCAACTCATGCCCTCTTACAATCAAGGTCATGAAGATCACGGACCGAGGACGGCAACCGATTCCAACCGGCGGAACAGGGCTCGCCGCCCGCCAAACTTCACGCAGGAATCCCGGGAGGGGCGGAGCTTACGAGCGATGACAATTCCCGGCCCCGGATTGGCCGATCCGCCAACCAATCCCGTGCCACCTGAGAGAAGGAGAAGGCTACCGCACTGGCAGACGTTCTAGAGACCACTTTTCAACCCGTGGAACAAAATTTAAACTTGCCCCATATCAGAGCTGTTGAGGAATCGGTTCGAGACCTCCTTAGCAGGGAGCCGGAAAATGGGATACGACCTACGAACACCCACGAGGTCGCCCATTTCATTCGTCGCCTCGGCCCTCATAAGGCCGCAGGAGCCGACGGTATCCAAGGAATTATATTGCAGCATCTCCCAAGGTCAGCTATGAAGCGCATAGCAGAGATAATTAATAACATCTTGGCTTCCGGTCACTATCCCATTCCCTGGAAAGAAGCTCACGTAGTTCTCTTTCCAAAGCCCGGAAAGGATAAGACGAATCCAAGCAACTATAGCCCTATTAGTCTCCTCAGTTGTCTCAGCAAACTGGCGGAGCGGGTCATACATAGACGCCTCACTGATGTAGTATTGCCCCAAATCAGGAACGAGCAATTCGGTTTTCACCCTGGCCGTTCCACTACACTCCAGGCACTCCGCATGACGGAGGACATTACCTGAGCTATGAGCACGAAGCGTGTAGTAGCTGCAGCTTACCTGGACATCGAGCGAGCATTCGACAAGGTTTGGCATGAGGGACTCCTCGTTAAGTTACTGGGCATGGGAGTCCCAGATGGAATGATACGCCTCATTTCTAACTACCTCCGAGGCCGTACATTCAAAACCCGTGTAGGCACTAGTATCTCCACCCCCCGTGAAATTCACGCAGGAGTCCCACAGGGTTCCATTATCGGGCCCATACTTTTCAATATATTCATTAATGACCTCCCGTTTCGCTATATCCACGGCAGAAGTAGTCATCTGTATATCTATGCAGACGACACTGCCCTCTTGGCGATGGGCAAAACCTATAGATTAGCGTCCCGTAGATTACAGTCGATCTTAGATCACCTCCAGCCGTGGTTCCACGACTGGAGAATCAAGGTCAATGTAGAGAAATGTCAGGCCATACTCTTTTCACTAAGAGCGAGGCTCGAAGACATACCACCACCACCCACACTTTTCGGACGAGAAATGCCGTGGATGAACCAAATTAAATATTTAGGGATCATCATGGACTCTCATCTCAACTTCCGAGATCACATCCAATCCCTTCTTCGTAAGGCCAACGGGCTGATAGTTAGACACTATCCCATTCTGGCGGCCTTAACTCCTGACAACCTGAGGGTAGGACTTACCATGTATAAGGCCCTCATTCGCTCTGTCATTACCTATGCCGCACCCGCATGGGGGTTTGCGGCAGTGTCCCATCTCCGTAAACTCCAAGTTGTCCAAAACCAGGTGATTCGACTCATTACCCATCTCCCCGAGTCGCCTCGAGAAGAAAGTTCCATGATGAACTAGAGTTGCCAACCATAGACGAGTTCATTGCTCGACTGGCTAGGAACCTGTATGCGGAAGCTCGTGCTAACCCCAACCCGCTCATATCTGGCCTCGGCCAGTATGATCCTAGGTTACGGCGTAGACACCAGACAGGTCCATTAGCTATACTATTGAGACAGGAGGACAGGGAGGCTGGCGTTACTCCCAGGTTTTGGTAGCCACGGCTCGACTCCATGAGACTCCTTGGATAGTGCAACCGCTGTAAAATGACCTTGTCTTAACTGGGCTAAACAAAATCCCTCCATAACATTATCTACTTTTGTTGATCGATGGAAATCTAATAGAGCCAATTGGCTAGTATATATCCATCGATTCATAGAGTCATTCAACCTAAAAGCCAACTGGCTAGTCTCTGATATTGAGACAACTCATCCTGCCTAAGGTTTTTCCGTGGTTTTCCTAAGGCGCTAAGACAAATGTCGGGATGAGCCCTAAAAGAAATGGGCCACGGACCTGCACTCATATCCCCATGAATCTCCTTAATTAACAATTACATCTCTCCCCCTCTTCGCAATTGAGCCATCATATAGCCAAATGGCTGGTCTCGAAATTGAGACAAATCAACAAGGCTCATGACCTCCTACATAATAGCCAAATTGGCTAGTCTCTTATATGAGACAACTCATCCTGCCTAAGGTATTCCGTGGTTTTCCTCAGGCGTAAGACAAATGTCGGGATGAGCCCTATAAGAAATGGGCCACGGACCTATATGCCCTTCCCCATATATATTCCACCTTTATTATAAATTATGTATGCCCTAGTTCAGATAATATTAATAGTCTATTAAACATACGAGGTCACTCAATAAGTCGCAAATTGAAAGGACAGGGATATCTCAAATTGCAGCTTAGATTTCACGGCGCTTCTTCCGACGGCCTTCACCTGCTTTGTCATCGAACAACAGATGACGGCGTCTTGCCATCCTGACGGCAACACCAGCCAACTCCTCCTCGCCCCGTTCCGTGATCAATTGATCAATCTCAGCCCCCCTCGCGTATGTGGTACCTAAGAGGTTACGTCCAATTTCGGCTTCCCCTTCAAAATTTTCTAGAGCTCCTTCAGGGGAGCAGCATAACCCGGAGTGAGACTAGTGGCCAACAGGCTTGGAGCTCACATATTTAGTTTTGTACAGCCCCCAACCCCTTGCAAGGACGCGTTTTGCGTACCTTTTAAATTTTCCTCCCAATTCTCCTTCGATTTTTCGATTTTCGATTTTTCGACTGTTCGGACATCACTTCCCTGAAGATGGCTGCAGAGATAGCAGTCGAAAGCTTGGAGCATTCCAAAATCTTAACTCGGCTGATATCCCGCGAAAACATATTAGCGAGTTCTTCTTTAATTTATTTTAATGTATTATATTATCCCCTTTAATCTGCATAGTTATATCACTTCCACCCAGTATATTATACAATCGAGAGAATATTGAAAATTGTAACTGAATGCTATTTCCATAGGCGGGAAAAGTTGGATTGACAGCTCATAGCCACCGGTGTAGCTCAGTTGGCCAAGGCGCTTGCCTGTCGATCCGGAATTGCTCTTGGCCGCGGATTCGATTCCCGCTTGGGCTGATTACCTGGTTGGGTTTTTTCCGAGGTTTTCCCCAATTGTAAGGTAAATGTCAGGTAATCTATGGCGAATTCTGGGTCTCATTCCTCCATATACCATCTCGCGATCACAAACCCAATCGACGCTAAGTAACCTCGTAGTTGATACAACGTCGTTAAATAAAAGAAAAATTGACATTTCATATTACGTATCTCGATCGGTTTGTTGGTTTTTTTAGTTGGTTATAATAGCCCGAACGGTATTGCGGATTTTATATTATTATTATTATTATTATTATTATTATTATTATTATTATTATTATTATTATTATTATTATCATTATTATTATTATTATTATTATTATCATTGCTATGTATGGCAAATTAGGGGCAGTTATGACGAAACTAGTGGTAGTGGTTGTAGTGGTGATAATATCAGTTGTGGTTGTAATAGCAGTAGTTACGAAGGTGTTAATACGATAGCACTTGTGGTTGTAGTGGTAGTAGTAGTTCTGGTGATAGTGGTAGTGGTAGTAGTAGTTGTGATGATGATAGTACAGTAGTATAGTAGTGGTTGTGGTTGTAGCTGTAGTAGTGGTTGTGGTTGTAGTAGTAGTAGTTGTGGTTGTGGTTGTGGTTGTAGTAGTAGCAGTAGTAGAAGTTGTGGTTGTGGTTGTAGTAGTAGTGGTGGTGGTTGTGGGTGTAGTAGTAGTGGTGGTTGTGCTTGTGGTAGTAGTGGTGGTTGTGGTAGTGGTTGTAGTAGTAGTAGTAGTAGTAGTATAGTAGTGGTTGTGGTAGTAGTAGTAGTAGTAGTAGTAGTAGTAGTAGTTGTGGTGGTTGTAGTTGTAGTAGTAGCAGTTGTGGTTGTAGTAGTACTAGTAGTAGTTGTGGTGGTTGTAGTTGTAGTAGTGCAGTTGTGGTTGTAGTAGTAGTAGTAGTTGTGGTGGTTGTAGTTGTAGTAGTAGTAGCAGTTGTAGTAGTAGTAGTAGCAGTTGTAGTAGTAGTAGTAGTAGTGGTGGTTGTGGTTGTGGTTGTAGTAGTAGTTGTGGCAATAGTAGTAGTGTTGCTGGTGAAGTAGTTGTGGTGATTTTGGTAGTAGTAGTTTTGGTGACAGTAGCATTCATGATAGTGACACAGACAATTGTGTTAGTGAAATTGGCAATTGTGGTTGTGACGGTAGTATAGGTCTCGCAAGCACGGAATACGAACGGAAGGAATGCGAATAAAACAATGCGATAAGGAAGAGCGGATGACAGGAAAGGTCACGAGATAACTTGAATGATATTCAAGAGTACAGTCGGAAGAGAAATGACATCGATATAATCAGTCTTGCGTTGTGATAGTTACATTACGACTTTAGTTTGTTCCATTGCATGTGAATACGTGTCTTGTATCGCACGATATTATTATTTAATTCGTAAACATATGTTGCGCGTTTAAATAACTTCGAATTTTTCTCTTGCTACGTTCTTTATTTCCACAGCTGTTCATCTTCTTGGAAGAGACAGTACTTCCATCTGCTCGCACCTCTCGCCCCCTTGGCGTGCCTAATACACACGTCAAAACAAACAGCAACGCCATCATAGCTTTTCGGTAATCGTTCCTTGCGCAAGCTATAGTAGTATTACAGTGCTGACAATGATATTTGTGGTGGTGATAATAGTGGTAATTGTTATTGTGAAAATAATAATTGTGGCTGTCACAATGGTAGATTTTGTGGTGATACTTGTAACAGTGTTGATGGTGATAGTAGTGACAGTGGTTGTGATTTTTTAAATAGTTGCGATAGAATTATTAGCGGGAGCAGTAGCAGTTGTGGTAGTAGAAGTAGCAATAGCAGCAAAACACGACAACCCGGGTTCAAATCCCGGCGCCGGAGAGAATTTTTCTCCGTTCCATTACTCTTTCATCGTAAAACACGACAAGGCGAAGTAATTATATTTTATGCTCGACCATGCCGAAATGTAGTAATTATACACCTGGTAGCAGTTCTTTAATGTATGTCATTAAAGTACACCTACTCATTAAAGTTCAGGTGTTCAGCCAATGACAAGTCAGCTTTGCACCGTTATATCGATTATTCTCGGATATACAATCGAAAGACAATTAGCGAAAAGTCACGGAGGCTGGAAATCCAATACTATCGCAGAAGGTTATATTCTGTTACTATAATAATTAGCGTTAATTGTAAATAATATTCAAATAAATTCAATTTCTCATCTCGTTTTTCAATTCTAAATCAATTTCCAGCTTATATCACAGTAATCTTCATCTTATTCTCTGCCAAGGTCAATGACATTCGGCCTCGGAAAAAATCAATACTTTCGCGTCTGCGCACATCTCACAATTCAGGTCAGTTCGCACATAACCATAGAAAGACCTAATTTTAAATAATTTCAAGTTAGAAATATGGTCGAGCATAAAAAGTCGTATAAAACTTACCTATAATGGTAATTAAGACGCTCGTATGAAAATTATGAAACTCGCTTGCGCTCGTTTCATAAACAATCATACTTGCGTCTTAATTACTACCATTATAGGCTCGTTGCATAATGTACTATATTAAATCTAAAATTATTTGATTTGCGTGAAATGAAGCGATTGGAAACAGTTTAGAAAAGTATTATTGTAGACTGGATACAGTGCTGTCTGTGTTACAGGATCACAATAAGTGTGATTCAGCGGCTTTAGGGTGTGTTGGGTGGAGGTGACGAGAAAGTGGGTTCACAATGACAAGACAATAGCAGAGGACGGCTGAGAGCTCCTTCCACATCATTTGCTCCGTAACAACGGACCAATCGGCAAAGTAGGGAACAAGGGAGGGATTCACAATCGAAGCAGTTGCTACCCCATATAACGGTCCATTTCTTTCAATGACGACGGTTCTTTCTGAAACTTTACTCTGTCGAGAAAGAGATCTGGAATAGTCTCGAGGAGTTTTGAAGAACTGACACCTCTGACGCATACAAAAGCAATATCTAGGGTAGAGCGAGGCAATTCCTGTGAGTAAAGAAGAGTCTTGTTTAGAACAAACATTGTTTTAAAGACAAAGTAACTTAACATATATAACATAATGGTACACGTATATTGATGTCGAAGTAGAACATTCAAATTCAAAGAATATGACTCCATTTAAATATCTGTATATAAAATTATGAATATACGTGAACTAAATAAAAGTTTATACAAAAATATTAGGTACAAAATTTGACAAAAACAACTGAAGTAGAAGACAATGTTATTGTGCTATGAACTTCACTATACATTAATGTCTTCGTTATGTGAGTTAAGGAAGATCTGACATGTGGGAGCGAGAAAACATGATTTTCATGTTGCAAGAAACTTACGGAAACTACACAAATGCTTCGTGTATTTTAATATTTGAGGAGAAAAATTCGCTCCGGCGCCGGGGATCGAACCCGGGTCCTTGGTTCTACGTACCAAGCGCTCTGACCACTGAGCTACGCCGAATATTAATTGTCACTATTACAGATATTATTCTGTAGGACAAATTAATAAAATATCTTTAATATTCTCATAGCTGCAGTGCATATTTCTGTACAGATTACTGTGAACTTAACTGCGGAATCCCGGCCAAATAAATCACTCAACTGAGTGCGCTCCTAATATAATGGCAGTTGACATTGGACATATATGTCAGCACATATGCCTAACTTGGAGTCAGGCCAAAAAAGGGAAACATTGAAGGAGGAAGGTTCGGTCCTGTGCTGTGGATTGAATTCGGCGTAGCTCAGTGGTCAGAGCGCTTGGTACGTAGAACCAAGGACCCGGTTCGATCCCAGGCGCCGGAGCGCATTTTTCTCCTCAAATATTAATTGTCAATATTACAGATATTATTCTGTAGGACAAATTAATAAAATATCTTTAATATTCGTATATTTTGTCTGAAAATTTTGAAATCGCTAGTACTTTGATATAATAATGATGATGATGATAATAATAATAATAATAGTAATAAATAACAATAATAATAATAATAATAATAATAATAATAATAATACTAATAATAAGAAATAATAATAAAATGATAATAAAATAATAAGAAGAATAATTAATGATAGTAATAACTAATAATAGATAATAAATAATAATAATAATAATAATAATAATAATAATAAAATAATAATAAATAATAATAGTAATAAATAATAATAACAGTTAATAAATAGTGCCGTCGTCGTCTTCCTAACAAGTATTAGGCCGAGTGGCCTGTTACGGTCTCAAACTAGAATTTTCAGTCCATCTCTTCTTCGGACGGCAGTAAATAGCAATAACTAATAAATAACAATAATAATAAAAAATAACAACAAAAATAAAAGTAGTAATAATCTTGCAGCGATATAATTGAGACAGCTATTAATTCATCGAAGCCTCATTCAGAAAATTTCCAGGTTCGTTAAATGACTCCACACATGTTGGTATTTATATATCATATATGTTTTTGCAAATCATCACAAATACATAAGTAGTCATGATGCCAAAGTCAGTTGTATTTTGTATATAAATAATAATAATTCTTTATCTGGAACTTAAAACTTCATTGGGTATATAAATTAATGCTTAATCTTACGTATATTACATTACTTGAATAAAACTGCGAGTATCCACTTTCCGAAATTATTTTCCATATTTTCTTGTTTAAAGTCTTGTAGAATGCTTTGTTGTAGCCCAAAAATTAAATGTGACTATCTATATATTGGAGTTTTCTTCGCATGTGTCTGATTTTAATATAAACAAAGAGTATTTTATGAGAACGTCCCTTCCGAAACTGATTGTCATTGATCGATAGCAGGACCAGCATTAGTATATCCAGCAACAATTTTATGTAAATACCCCTAAATGTATGCAAAACGAGAAACTCTCGAGCAGTGATATTGCCTAAAACAATATGCATTATCAGAACCAGGAAATGCTGAGATCAAGAATACATAAGAAGCAAACATATATGAAGAAACCAGGTAAGAGCGGCTTAAGTAACTCAATGGCAATGAAGTTTAGTGACACGAGCAAAAATTCAAGTGATTCGGGAAGTGATTTAACCAGAGTAGTGGGAAGGAAGGTCAGTGCCGAGAGGAGAAGTGAAAGTGTTTCTGTGAGTGCAAAAGCTGAAATGGTGAGAAGTGATGTGAAGAAAAAGAATGAGGAGTGTATAACAGAAAATGGTGAAGTGGATGTTTCTGGTCCAGAGACGGCTAAGGACTTAGTAAATAAAGTGATAGATGAATTAGAGGAGTGGAAGAGGAAGTTCAATTGTAAGTAGATAAGATGATTGAGTTAATGAAAATAGGTTAAGAGTACTGTATGGTGGAGGAGGCTAGCTAGGATGGCGAAGTATAATATGTAGAAAATTAGTAAGATCGGAATATGAAAGGTACGCATGAAACAGACTAAAATCGAGCATATTGACAATGGTGTAATATGTTTTAGTAACAAGTATTATTAGAAACAGTGTGTCCTCGATATTGAAATAATTATCTCTCTTCTCCTCAACTGGATCCTGTAAGAATTTCAATTTTGCCTGTTTCCTTCTTTCTACTGCAATGCAACAATCTTCATCAAACCACGGTTTCTTTTTCTTAGTTTCATAATAACCTATGCTCTGCTCAGCTGCAATTTTCATACTATCTCTGATTTTTTCCCACACGCTGTTAACATCTAATTCTTTCTCAACTTCGTCGGAACTTTCTAAAGTGGCAAATCTATTCCAAATTTCGACCTGATAATTTTGCTTAGTTTCCTCGTCCTTTAATTTCAAAATATTGAATTTAGTAATATTAACTTGTTGCTCTATTCGCTTGGCTACTGATAGTCTTTCTCTTATGGGCGAATCAAGAAATGCATATAGAGTGTTAGTTGGGAGACCGGAGGGAAAAAGACCTTTGGGGAGGCCGAGACGTAGATGGGAGGATAATATTAAAATGGATTTGAGGGAGGTGGGATATGATGATAGAGACTGGATTAATCTTGCACAGGATAGGGACCGATGGCGGGCTTATGTGAGGGCGGCAATGAACCTTCGGGTTCCTTAAAAGCCATTTGTAAGTAAGTAAGTAAGTGTCCTCGATATAGTCTAAGTGGTCTGAAAATCAAGAACAGAGTGATAAAGTGTCAATTGTGAATGAACTAGAGAAGAGTAATAGGAATTAAGTAAGACGATAGAGATGATGAAAATACGTGAGGAGTATGGCGGGGGAAGCTAGCTAGAATAGTGAAGTGTAACATGTAGAAAATTAATGGGATCTGAAGATGAAATGTACACAAACAGACATAATAACGAACATATTGGACAATGGGGTAGTACGTTTTAGTAACAAGTATTATTGAAACAGTGTGGGTACGATATAAGTGTACTGGAAATCAAGAACAGAGTCGTAAAAGTGTAAATTTTGAAAGATCTAAATTAAGTTGTTAGGATTTAATGGGAGAATACTGATCAATTTAAATGGGGTCGAATCAAATATAAGAGCGTCTACAAAAGGTATATCTGTAACGAATGTAATTGTGGCACCGGATACAAAAATTGTGAGGTTCACATTACATGGTTGTAAATGTTGACATCAAATATATCATATCATATCATATCATATATCATATCATATCATAGCATATCATATCATATATCATATCATATCATATCACATATAACATATAATATATCATATCATATCATATCATATACCATGTCATATGTGATATCATATGTTATATCATATCATATATCATATCATATCATATATCATATCATATCATATATCATGTCATATATCATATCATATCATATCACATCATATCATATCATATCATATCATATCATATCATATCATATCATATCATATCATATCATATATCATATCATATGCATTAAAGAATGTATGTTTCAGCCTACGCTAAACGAGCCTAAAAGTCCGAGGTCTACTTATTGCAACATGAAAATCATATAAGTATTACAACTGTACTGAGATCAATGTACTCTGCACTAATTCAACAATACGAGACGAGAGTGCAGAGTATCTGGGGAAGCAAATATTACCACCTGACATCAGAGACTAACGAGACTCGATGTGAGAACTCGCGGTCCCTTTGTCACCACATCATTCCCCTTCAGCACTGCAAATATATGCACGACTAAAATGCAAACACGTCTACATGGAGTGGATGGATACTCATGTGTAAAGGTGGGGATTATCTATCGTGTAGGCACACCTTGGATGTAAAGGGGTTAGTTTGCTGTTGGTCTCTGAAGTGTAAGCTGTGCGTAAGTTTTTAGGCTTGTGTCGACATTTAGGAATTAACTGTTCACAGTAAAATATCCTGAAATATCTGTGTTAAAAAAAAAGGTTTGTGATTTATTTTTATCAATGTATTCGTTGCTCTTACCGTACGATTCCCGTCCAGCATTGCAGATGTCAATAGAAAACGATAAATTACAGCACTTCTGTCATCAGTAGCGATACACACATACTCTCTCCATCTCTCTATCAGACATTCATTATAGTACTTGCTTAATATTAAAGGCAGGTTAAAGAATGTTATTACTCTGTGGCCAAAATAGAAGCCGTATCGGGTGCAGGTCACTGCTGTACGTTTGCTGTAATCAGTTTGTATTTAAATTACAGACCTACCAACTTTCATGCATAATGCGCCAGTCACTCGCTACTAGCCCAAGACTTTCGCTCTCTCCCATTGACACGATAATCTTCGGGATTTAGAGGTGCTTAATATTAAGTTTTCGTCTCATTGGGCCTATTCATAGACATTCTTAGCGCGGGCTTACGGTGGATGATCAGCGAACTAACGTTTTTCGTATTAATAAACCAGTGTTGGCGGTATGATATGATATGAATCCTGTACAAGTAAACAGTCGATAGTCGGGGCTAGTTTAGCACGCTCGTAGCGCGGGCTAGCGAAATCTCTATGAATAGCACCCATTATTATTGTTATCAATGTTATTATTCTTCTTCGTAGTATTTCATCAACTTTGGGTTGGTAGGTCTGATGTTACATGCGCTCTGCAATTGTCAAGAATGATGTAAGACGTTTAGTTCAGCATTTCACCGGTACGACTGAACGCTTGGTCGCGTAGTATATAGGGTGAACCGTAAGTAATTTATTAATTTGAGTTTGTTTTCTAGTTATTTAACGAAGCTGTATCAACTACTAGGATATTTAGCGTCGATGAGATTGGTGATAGCGAGATGGTATTTGGCGAGATGAGGCCGAAGATTCGCCATACATTACCTGGAATTCACCTTACGGTTGGGGATAACATCGGAAAAAAATCCAACCAGGTAATCAGCCCAAACGATGATCGAACCCGCGCCTGAGAGCAACTTCAGACCTGCAGGCAAGCGCCTTAACTGACTGACTCACGCCGGTGGCTAAGAAGGGGATTATTCCTTAAGATATTTCCAACAAAAGGAAATGTTTAATATAATTTTGCTAGTTTTTTTTTTCTTTTCGAGATAAAATTTGTTTTATATTAAACATATTATTATTATAGTAAATAATGATAGAAAAAATTTAGTATTGTCATTTAAATGTGCAGAAATTTGATCCGAACAAATGCAAAATTTCAAAATTCCTTTTCAGAAAGAAAATTTACATTCAGAATATATATTACTATAGCTTTCGCGTATTAAATATTATAGTGCCTCGTTGACTAGTTTCAGCCTGTTATGGGCCATCTTCAGAACTGGTTTGTGCTGGGTTTGGCGCCTTTTGTTTGCGTTTCCTGTGGGGGTGTGTTTGTGTAGTGTAATGTGGAGTCAAAGAGTGTGTGTGTGTGTTTTTTCTGAAATTGAGTTGTGTGTTGAGAATTTCATTTGGATGTGTTTTTGTGTGTCTAAATAATTCGTATTGTTCTTGTATGTTTAATTTCTGACTTTTAGGTTGAATATGTAGTTACAGTTCGGATTAAATGTTTGTACATTTAGAAGACAAAACTAAAATTCTTTGAATATTTATTATCATAATACACTGCTCTCTTAAATTGACTAAGCATATTGCGAATTAAATTAATAGCTTTTTCAAACACATTATGAAATATTTCACATAAAATAATTTTTATCTCTAAAAGGAATCAGAAACGAGAAAAATAATATTAAACTTTCTTGTTGAAATATCTCAAAGAATAACCGCTGAAATTAATGACATTACTTACGGTTTAGTCTGTATAATTCCCTCCATATAATATGACGCCTCCCTCACTCCACAGGCCGAGCTGTATTTTCTATTACATGCTTCGTATAGTTACTGCGAATTCGGCCGCCGTTTCTACCATGAGTAATATCACGCAGGATTCAGAGCTGGTTTTGGTAAGGCGTCACCAAGCAGAGATGACCTGTTGAAGTCGGAGAGAAAATCATTCAGCGCGAGATGTGTTAAGGCGCGAAGCGAAGTGGGAGACCCTCTACTCGGAGAGAAACTTGTGCCGCCGTCACCGAGTCAGTGGATCGATCGCGTATGAAATGAACATGAAACTTGCCGTCGAGTTACAAATAACGCGATTAACAATACATGACGACATGAAGAAAGACTTTGAATTTAAATATTATGTTCGTACTGTGAGTGTCAATGAATTAACAGACAGACACATTATAAGGAGTTTGCTTGCATGTCTTGACTTCATGGGGAATAGAGAATGGCAACAAAAGACGGGATTATTCCTCTTGAAGGCGACACAGATTAGAACTTCAGCTGTTGAAGTTTGTGATGCGAACTGATACTCAATTATACACTTTTATGCCTGTTTAGGTTAGGATATATATTATATAGTAATGTGTTATGTTTGTGCCATTTTTATTTTAATCTGTGTGTTCTTTTGGAGATTGGTTGTATCTAACTATAGGTGAGGGGAGTGAAACCTACAAAGTAGGACTTGTTTTACACAGCACGTACAGTCAGAAAACCCATGCTTGGGATTTAATTAATTAATTAATTCATTCATTCATTCATTTTATTCCATAGATCTTACATGAGCAATGAAGCTTTAAGATGTGGAACAAGTCAAAATTTTACAATATTACAATTACAATTTTTACAAATTTTTAGAGTTTTACAATTTAGTAATTTTCTACAATTTTTACAATTTTGTGCAAATTTTTACAATATTTTGGCGAGATGTAGTGAGATGAGGTGAGGTCCGAGGATTCGCCAAAATATTACCCTGCATTTGCCTTTTTGTTGGGGAAAACCTCGGAAAACCCAACCAGGTAATCAAATCAAAGGGGTTGATGCCGAGGACTCGCCATAGACCATCCGGCTTCAGTCCCATGGCTGTGAAAAACCTCGGAAGAAACCAAAGACGAAAGGGGGATCCAACCCAAGCCCAAACGCAGCTCCGGATCAGCAGCCCAAAGAGTCTGCCGACTGAGCTACATCGATGGCTCTATTAAAAGTATACAATACATAGCCGATCAGATTAAGAGAAAACTCTGTGAATATAGTGCATCTGTATGTGTAATATTGCTCAATAAATCCATCTATCTGCCTATCGATTATGATTGCAAGATGTTACTCATGTTTTTCCGGTATGTTGGATCTCATGGACCGAGAGGGAAGCCACAAGTCTCTCTCAACATTAAAAACTCTCGAATCCACCTCTCCTTCTTGCACTTTTGGAATGGCTGCGAATTTCTGTGCGTTTCAATTTCCGTCAGGTCTGCCAAATGCCATGACCACATCTCGAAATAGGTCCACCAAATGTCATACCAGTATCACTGATACATTTTTCATATACTAATATAAATATTTGTAATGAAACTTTTCACCCACACTGTATATACCACTTCAGCAGGTTCCACTCAAATGCTATGATATGCATTCTGTACACGATACTATCATTTATCAAGTTCTGTGCCCTCATTTCACGTTATTAGTTCAAGCAACTTCAACAAGAGCATTTAGTTACTTCCTTGTGATTGATTAAGTTATTACAGCGAAGTATCTGGGTTACTCCATGACAACTGAACTGTTTCAAATACCAAATTGCTACTTGCGAATCCTTCCCCATTAATGAACTTATATGCAAGGAAGTCGAGCGTGGAATATTGCGTCGACTCTTCCAACCTTAAAAATCCAAGTGGTGGGATGAACTGCAATATGCAATAAAATTAAATAAGTCATCATCACCATTAACGTTCAAACATTAGGCCAATATGGCCTGTTCCACCTCGAGAAGAGTTAAAAGTCTGACTGGTCCTTCTATAGTTCCTTTGGTCTTCCAATTCGCATATTTCCTACAGGTTTATGTAGCTATGATCAGAGGGACATTCTATCACCAGACATTCGTGCAGTATGTGAGTTTTGTATCGTTAGTAAAAGTGGAAACTTTAATTTGTCTATCATATCAATTCTGGTCAAGCCGCGGACATCAGAGTTCTATCGAGATTTCTGTCAAATGAAGACGATTGGTTCTTCGAATGCATGAGATCATATGAGACGTTCGGTAAGAGAAGGGCGAGCCCGCCAAGGATCGAATTTTGTGTTTTTTACTCCTCCGAATATTTAAGACACATATCTGCAACATAAAACTGGCAGACGATGGCAGGCTCTCCCTTACTACATCGAAATTATCATTGTTTGTAAGGTTGGAGGAACTGCGTAGACTGCGACAGGTTCATAATATTCATATTACTCCGTACGAGAAGGGCAAATACGCCACTCCGTCTCAAGGCGCGCGCCATTCATTGTGTTAGTGTTGTAACCACACAAGCGACTACAATTGTAGTGAGAAATTACGTGTATTTATGGACATTGTAATAAATTAGTATGAGTAATAATGACATCGATAATCAACCAGGCATATCTGGTTATTGTAGGAAACGTTAGAGGCATGTCGAAAAATGGATAAACATACAAGTAAAGATTAAAAGTAACAAAAGTGAATCGTACATTAGTACGAAAACATCTCGACATGTGCAAGCTCGCGGTATAGGCCCGCCAGGTACTTGTGAGTGCTTCAACGCATAGGTATGGAGAAAATACAACCTGTATTTCGTAATTTCTGGGAGTTCGGTGAATGCCTATATTTCTAACCTCGTAACCAGTGTTGATGTGAACAGATGTCACAATAAGAACAGACCGATCTCTCTCAGCTGGTTTTACCAAAGAGGTACTATGTCACCCCAATAAAGCTCACTTCTGATATCTGAAAGCTCTCCTTATCATTCTATGTGTCACAGAACGTTTCTGGATGACGTGATCAGCAAACAAAACGTGCAACTAGCAGTGACCGACTCAGAGGAACATCTTCATGAAGATGATGTAATGGATTATTAGCATCTCTGGTCCCAGAACAAGTGAGACCACTTTTGATAGCAAGGGTAATAACATGACAGGGATCTACTTATTTTTGTTTATTAATAATTTCAGACACTTTATAAATGTCACTTCACAGTGAGATTAAGTGTTATTATTATTATTATTATTATTATTATTATTATTATTATTATTAATGTCTGCTACTATTGAGTTCACTCTACTCCCTTTGTTTTTTCTAATATACTGTTTTCAAATTATTCCCATAATATTGATGAAGTCATAATGTCATCTATGATCACTATTAAGTTGGAATATTTAATTGGACATTTAATTGCAATTTTCAATAAAGGTATTCGTTTTTCAGTGTACAAAGTAATCATCATTATTTACAGACGTGTCCTTGGCGGCTTCGCCCTTATCTCGTTTACAGGTAAAATACTTTGAACTCGATTATCTCTACAGGTACATTTGGCGGGTTCGCCCTTCTCTTACGGAACGCCTCATATTGGTTAGTAATTTTGTAACCGCTGGGTTGGCAGCACAATTTGATATGATTTGCATGGAAGCTACTTTAAGAAACTAAATTCACTAATTCAGACGGTATAATGTCGGCATATTTAATATCGCGATCATATTATAACATAGCCCTCATATGTTGTTGTGGATATATTATTATTATTATTATTATTATTATTATTATTATTATTATTATTATTATTATTATTATTATTATTATTATCATTATTATTATTATTATTATTATTATTATTATTATTACTATACAATATAGTTTTACGAAGAAAAATGTGTTGTCATGAACGCTTATTTAGTAATATGTAGTGCGTACTATGCTTTAGATTCAAGGTACCAGGCATCTCGTCTACACCTGTGGAGTAACGGTCAGCGCGTCTGGCTGCGAAACCAGGTGGCCCGGGTTCGAATCCCGGTCGGGGCAAGTTACCTGGTTGAGGTTTTTTCCGGGGTTTTCCCTCAACCCAATATGAGCAAATGCTGGGTAACTTTCGGTGCTGGACCCCGGACTCATTTCACCGGCATTATCACCTTCATATCATTCAGACGCTAAATAACCTAGATGTTGATACAGCGTCGTAAAATAACCCAATAAAATAAAAATAAAAAAACCAGGCATCTCTGATTCTTGTACCTCAACGTACTTTGTTTTGAGTCTAGGAGGGCTGCCTCTGCCTCCTTTAGTAGTTACAGCAGTAGGTCCAAAACGTTTTGAAAGCATGACTTGCTTTTGGGTGAGACTTTTATTTTCGCCAAATGGATTAGGGACGATGACATTTAGCATTCAAATATTTATTTACATTTTTCGTATATTTGGAAAAATTTTCTTTATACTGTGTTGGTCTCTACAAGGTACGGTGTGCCATACAGTACAGAGCTTAGTCTATTCATTGGTACTTTGCAGTCCACCAGTCGCCAAGTTTTACCAGACTACTATAGTTTATGTCTCTATCAACAGCAAAAATGCCAACATGTTTTGTAATGTTTTGCTTGATTACGTGTGTCAGTTTTATTTTAATTTTTTCTAAGTTATTTTTTAAGCTGGATATTCCATTCAAAGACGTTCCTGTTGAAAGTATGATGGAAAATCAGAAAGTCTAAAATGTAATGGCAGAGTAACTGAATTAGTCAAAAACAATTCTTCCTTACAATCACTCTTTGGCCACCATAAATCTTATGGTATCTGTCCGTGGTCGAACTCAGTACCAGTACTCAGTTGAGTTTGTTGAAACAATAGATTACTTTATAAACCACATGTTTTGGTGTAATCAAATGCCACATCGACAATTGAATTTGAGAATATGCCATCTCCAAGGAGTCCCGAGTTAGAGAAGTTCGTTGTGGTCCCGAGGGAATTTCTTAAGATTGTCAGAGCACGTACGCACACAGCGTTTTTATCTGCAGTATCCGAAAGTGGATTGAAAGGGATGGAGAGATTAAGATAGTGAGAGAGAGAGAGAGAGAGAGAGAGAGGAAGAGAGAGGAAAGGGCGACGAACTCCCGGGTGTAAATTTTCTGTGCATGTGTCACCTGTTGACCTCAGCAGTTGTGTTAATGGTTTAGTGGAACTGTGGGTCGTGTAGAAGTTCACAAAACCAATTGTCTCCATTTGACAGAGGTCTCGACAGAATTCTGATGTTCGCGGCTTGACCATAATTGACATGAGAGAAAAACTAGAGTTCCCATTTTTACCAACGATACAAAACTCACACACGATTGAGTGGAAAGTTAATTTTTATGTCCGGATTGTCCAGTTTTTTTAGATTAGATTTTGGACTTCACGATTTAAAAGTTAGTTAAATATTTTCTAATATTTTATAGCTTTCCCTAATTTTCATCATACAGTACTCCTCAAACATCTGCATTTCTTCTAATTATCAGCCAGTGAATCCCATTCTTTCAAATTTTTTCCATCTTCTGATAGTTCTTCAACTTCTCCTATTTCGAATTATCTTTCAACTTCATAAAAACTTCTCCAAAACCTGAAACTTATTTTCTTACAGTAGTTCCACATTACCGCCCCCCCAACTTCTAAAATATATTCTTCTTTCAACATCTAAACTTATTTCATGACAAATTCAGAAAATTATTCTCCATATAAAATTTTGAACCTTCTGAAACTTCTCTTCCAACTGCGAAAACTTGACATATTCTTAACTTCTGAAACTTATATTATCAAAATATAGAATTTCCCCTTTCAAAATTCTGAATTTTATCGTCCTTCTGTTTCTGAAACTCTTTTTCTTCAACTTATGAATTATATAAAGGGTTCAGAGCCATAGTGGGCCAAGCGCCACTTATGAAAAACGGAGTAAGCCAGGGTTAAAGTTAAGTTAATATCATAGTTTAATGAAGATTGATATATCATTTAGTTTTAATGTGTATTCTTTATATTACTTGATATATGTTTCTATTGAATTTTGGTAATAACTTATTTTAACCCTTGTTTTCTACGGTTTTCATAAATGGCGCTTGGCCCACTATGGTTCTGAACCCTTCATATCCTCCTCCTATTTCTCAAACTATGATCAAATCTGGTATCACCCAATAATGAAATTTATCCCTCGACTCTTAAAATTTCTACTTCTACAACTCTTAAAATTACTTCTCTTACGGCACCTGAATTTTTTCTCCTTCTGTTCTCGAAACATTTTCTTCTACAGATATTTTTTCATCTTACAGCTCCTGAAAATTTTCATCCAACAGCTCTGAATTTTTTTCTCCTACAGCTCCTGAAACTTTTTCTTCTTCAGTTCTCGAAACTTTTTCTTCTACAGCTACCTTTTCATCTTACAGCTCCTGAAACTTCTCATTCAACAGCTCCTCAAATTTCTCCTACAGCTCCTGAAACTTTTCTCTCCAGTTCTTGAAACCGTCTGAAACTTCTCATCCTGCAACAGCATCTGACACTTTTCGCTCTACAGTTTCTGAAACATTTTTCGTGTAATTTCTGGAACTTTTATCATACAGCACCTGAAAGTTCTTATCCTACAAATTTTCGTTAATACTTCTGAAGTAAATCTCGAATTTTAGTCTATTGTAATATTAAATTCACTGTTTTCTTGAAAAACTCTGCACTTTTTTAGCACCAGAGCATTAATATAGACCTATTTATAATACTTTTGGATTAATACATCGAAGGCAACAAATCTGCATTACGTGATTTTACAGCAGTGATTTCCACATTACTCTATGTGTTTAGCGAGTGGAAAGCATTTCATAATCCATGCAAATGCGTAACAGTGTTCATCGATGCCATCAGAGGTCGTTGAACTGTGGTCCATATTATTTACGGTTAGACGTTGGGAATTTAGTTCCGTAATACGAAACTCAATAACACACCCCATTATCTACCTGATTATGTATGCTGCCATTTTGACTTCGTGTTCGATGTTAAAGACATTTGCAACAATGCACGACATAGAAGATAGGATCGGACGGTGGAAGACAATAGCAAGGGTTCGATTACATTACAAACCACGTGACCTAGCCGCCTTTGATCCCTGTTACTGTGTCTAATGTCTCTAGTTGTGGCAATGCAGGAGACCCACAACGCATCGAGCGAGTGACGTAAGCGAGATCAAAATATAAGAGCTAACATTCAAAGCAAATACCAATCAAAATAGTAGTAGTAGATTATTTTACGACGCTTTATCAACAGCTTTGGTTATTTAGCGTCTGAATGAGATGAAGCTGATAAAGCCGGTGAAATGAGTCCGGGGTCTAACACCGTAAGTTACCCAGCATTTGTTCATATTGGGTTGAGGGAAAACCCAGGAAAAAAACTCAACCAGGTAACTTGTCCCGACCGGGAATCGAACCCGTGCCACCTGGTTTCGCGGCTAGACGTGCTAGCCGTTACTCCACAGGCGTGGACCAATCAAAATAAATATGAGATTATTTTGAATATCTGAAATCCTAGTCTATAGTAATTCATTTATTAATTCATTCATTCATTCATTCATTCATTCATTCATTCATTCATAGTTTTTCGCGCAAGGGCAGATCCTTCGTTGAGAACCCAGTATTCTCCAATCTTCCCTCTTTGCAACCTTCCTCTTCGTCTCCTCTTATCATCCTTATATCATAATGTTGTCTATCATCTGACATCTTCTTTTGCCCCAGAAATTTTTTCCATTCACAATTCCTTCCAATGTATCCTTCAGTAGACAGTTTCTTCTCAACCAATGACCAAATCAATTTATATTTTTCGTCCTGATCATTTTCAGCATTATTCATTCTTCAGCCACATTTTTTAGCACAGCTTAATTTATTATTCTGTCTGTTCATTTCACATTCTCCACTTTTCTAAATATCCAGTCGTTTAAAATGCTTCCAGACGTTTCTCTTTTTTCCCTTCGTCGTAATGTCTATGTTTCTGTCCCTTACAATTCCACACCACACACAAAGCAATTCACAACTCCTCCTTAGTTCCGTTTTCCTTTGTAATGCTACTAGTCCTATTATTATTGCTAATGATATTAGTATCGTTATGCTACTGTCACTAAAATGATCATTATGTTACACTATTAGTATTTTTACCCTAGTGCTAAAATAACAATTTTTTATTTGGGTTTAGCTACGACAACTGCTGGCTTATTTAGCGTACATAGAATTGGTGATAGCGAGTTGGTATTTGGCGAGATGAAGCTAAGGATTCCCCATAGATTACCTGATATTCACCTTAAGATTGGGGAAAACCTCGGAAAAAATCAACCATGTAGTCAGCCCAAGCGAAAATCGAACCCATGCCCCAACGCAACTCCGGATCATTAGGCAGACGCACAAACGCCTGAGCTACGCCTGTTGCCCTATTATTGTTTATTACTATTGCGCTAGTGCTACAGCTACTTCTATTGTGCTAGTGCTACAGCTACTTCTATTGCGCTTGTGTTACAGCTACTTCTATTGTGCTAGTGCTACAGCTACTTCTATTTTGCTAGTGCTACAGCTACTTCTATTGCGCTTGTGTTACAGCTACTTCTATTGTGCTAGTGCTACAGCTACTTCTATTGCGCTTGTGTTACAGCTACTTCTATTGTGCTAGTGCTACAGCTACTTCTATTGCGCTTGTGTTACAGCTACTTCTATTGTGCTAGTGCTACAGCTACTTCTATTGCGCTTGTGTTACAGCTACTTCTATTGTGCTAGTGCTACAGCTACTTCTATTGCGCTTGTGTTACAGCTACTTCTATTTTGCTAGTGCTACAGCTACTTCTATTGCGCTTGTGTTACAGCTACTTCTATTGTGCTAGTGCTACAGCTACTTCTATTGCGCTTGTGTTACAGCTACTTCTATTGTGCTAGTGCTACAGCTACTTCTATTGCGCTTGTGTTACAGCTACTTCTATTTTGCTAGTGCTACAGCTACTTCTATTGCGCTTGTGTTACAGCTACTTCTATTGTGCTAGTGCTACAGCTACTTCTATTGCGCTTGTGTTACAGCTACTTCTATTGTGCTAGTGCTACAGCTACTTCTATTGCGCTTGTGTTACAGCTACTTCTATTTTGCTAGTGCTACAGCTACTTCTATTGCGCTTGTGTTACAGCTACTTCTATTGTGCTAGTGCTACAGCTACTTCTATTGCGCTTGTGTTACAGCTACTTCTATTGTGCTAGTGTTACAGCTACTTCTATTGCGCTTGTGCTACAGCTACTTCTATTGTGCTAGTGCTACAGCTACTTCTATTGCGCTTGTGCTACAGCTACTTCTATTGTGCTAGTGCTACAGCTACTTCTATTGCGTTTGTGTTACAGCTACTTCTATTTTGCTAGTGCTACAGCTACTTCTATTGCGCTTGTGTTACAGCTACTTCTATTGTGCTAGTGCTACAGCTACTTCTATTGCGCTTGTGTTACAGCTACTTCTATTGTGCTAGTGTTACAGCTACTTCTATTGCGCTTGTGCTACAGCTACTTCTATTGTGCTAGTGCTACAGCTACTTCTATTGCGCTTGTGTTACAGCTACTTCTATTGTGCTAGTGCTACAGCTACTTCTATTTTGCTAGTGCTACAGCTACTACTATTTTGCTAGTGCTACAGCTACTTTTATTGCGTTAGTGCTAAAGCTACTTCTATTTTGCTAGTGCTACAGCTACTTCTATTGCGCTTGTGCTACAGCTACTTTTATTGTGTTAGTGCTACAGCTACTTCTATTTTGCTAGTGCTACAGCTACTACTATTGCGCTTGTGCTACAGCTACTTTTATTGTGTTAGTGCTACAGCTACTTCTATTTTGCTAGTGCTACAGCTACTACTATTTTGCTAGTGCTACAGCTACTTTTATTGTGTTAGTGCTACAGCTACTTCTATTTTGCTAGTGCTACAGCTTCTACTATTGCGCTTGTGCTACAGCTACTTTTATTGCGTTAGTGCTACAGCTACTTCTATTTTGCTAGTGCTACAGCTACTACTATTTTGCTAGTGCTACAGCTACTTTTATTGTGTTAGTGCTACAGCTACTTCTATTTTGCTAGTGCTACAGCTACTACTATTGCGCTTGTGCTACAGCTACTACTATTGCGCTTGTGCTACAGCTACTTCTATTGCGCTTGTGCTACAGCTACTACTATTGCGCTTGTGCTACAGCTACTACTATTGCGCTTGTGCTACAGCTACTTTTATTGTGTTAGTGCTACAGCTACTTCTATTTTGATAGTGCTACAGCTACTACTATTTTGCTAGTGCTACAGCTACTTTTATTGTGTTAGTGCTACAGCTACTTCTATTTTGCTAGTGCTACAGCTACTACTATTGCGCTTGTGCTACAGCTACTTTTATTGCGTTAGTGCTACAGCTACTTCTATTTTGCTAGTGCTACAGCTACTACTATTTTGCTAGTGCTACAGCTACTTTTATTGTGTTAGTGCTACAGCTACTTCTATTTTGCTAGTGCTACAGCTACTACTATTGCGCTTGTGCTACAGCTACTACTATTGCGCTTGTGCTACAGCTACTTCTATTGCGCTTGTGCTACAGCTACTACTATTGCGCTTGTGCTACAGCTACTACTATTGCGCTTGTGCTACAGCTACTTTTATTGTGTTAGTGCTACAGCTAGTTCTATTTTGCTAGTGCTACAGCTACTACTATTTTGCTAGTGCTACAGCTACTTTTATTGTGTTAGTGCTACAGCTACTTCTATTTTGCTAGTGCTACAGCTACTACTATTGCGCTTGTGCTACAGCTACTACTATTGCGCTTGTGCTACAGCTACTACTATTGCGCTTGTGCTACAGCTACTACTATTGCGCTTGTGCTACAGCTACTTTTATTGTGTTAGTGCTACAGCTACTTCTATTTTGCTAGTGCTACAGCTACTTCTATTTTGCTAGTGCTACAGCTACTACTATTGCGCTTGTGCTACAGCTACTACTATTGCGCTTGTGCTACAGCTACTACTATTGCGCTTGTGCTACAGCTACTTCTATTGCGCTTGTGCTACAGCTACTACTATTGCGCTTGTGCTACAGCTACTACTATTGCGCTTGTGCTACAGCTACTACTATTGCGCTTGTGCTACAGCTACTACTATTGCGCTTGTGCTACAGCTACTTCTATTGCGCTTGTGCTACAGCTACTACTATTGCGCTTGTACTACAGCTACTACTATTGCGCTTGTGCTACAGCTACTACTATTGCGCTTGTGCTACAGCTACTACTATTGCGCTTGTGCTACAGCTACTACTATTGCGCTTGTGCTACAGCTACTTTTATTGCGCTTGTGCTACAGCTACTACTATTGCGCTTGTGCTACAGCTACTACTATTGCGCTTGTGCTACAGCTACTTCTATTGCGCTTGTGCTACAGCTACTACTATTGCGCTTGTGCTACAGCTACTACTATTGCGCTTGTGCTACAGCTACTACTATTGCGCTTGTGCTACAGCTACTACTATTGCGCTTGTGCTACAGCTACTTTTATTGTGTTAGTGCTACAGCTACTTCTATTTTGCTAGTGCTACAGCTACTTCTATTTTGCTAGTGCTACAGCTACTTCTATTTTGCTAGTGCTACAGCTACTACTATTGCGCTTGTGCTACAGCTACTACTATTGCGCTTGTGCTACAGCTACTACTATTGCGCTTGTGCTACAGCTACTACTATTGCGCTTGTGCTACAGCTACTACTATTGCGCTTGTGCTACAGCTACTTTTATTGTGTTAGTGCTACAGCTACTTCTATTTTGCTAGTGCTACAGCTACTTCTATTTTGCTAGTGCTACAGCTACTTCTATTTTGCTAGTGCTACAGCTACTACTATTGCGCTTGTGCTACAGCTACTACTATTGCGCTTGTGCTACAGCCACTACTATTGCGCTTGTGCTACAGCTACTACTATTGCGCTTGTGCTACAGCTACTACTATTGCGCTTGTGCTACAGCTACTACTATAGCGCTTGTGCTACAGCTACTACTATTGCGCTTGTGCTACAGCTACTACTATTGCGTTTGTGCTACAGCTACTACTATTGCGCTTGTGCTACAGCTACTTTTATTGTGTTAGTGCTACAGCTACTTCTATTTTGCTAGTGCTACAGCTACTTCTATTTTGCTAGTGCTACAGCTACTTCTATTTTGCTAGTGCTACAGCTACTACTATTGCGCTTGTGCTACAGCTACTTTTATTGTGTTAGTGCTACAGCTACTTCTATTTTGCTAGTGCTACAGCTACTTCTATTTTGCTAGTGCTACAGCTACTACTATTGCGCTTGTGCTACAGCTACTACTATTGCGCTTGTGCTACAGCTACTTTTATTGTGTTAGTGCTACAGCTACTTCTATTTTGCTAGTGCTACAGCTACTTCTATTTTGCTAGTGCTACAGCTACTTCTATTTTGCTAGTGCTACAGCTACTACTATTGTGCTTGTGCTACAGCTACTTTTATTGTGTTAGTGCTACAGCTACTTCTATTTTGCTAGTGCTACAGCTACTTCTATTTTGCTAGTGCTACAGCTACTACTATTGCGCTTGTGCTACAGCTACTACTATTGCGCTTGTGCTACAGCTACTTTTATTGTGTTAGTGCTACAGCTACTTCTATTTTGCTAGTGCTACAGCTACTTCTATTTTGCTAGTGCTACAGCTACTTCTATTGCGCTTGTGCTACAGCTACTTTTATTGTGTTAGTGCTACAGCTACTTCTATTTTGCTAGTGCTACAGCTACTTCTATTTTGCTAGTGCTACAGATACTTTTATTGTGTTAGCGCTACAGTTAGTTCTATTTTGCTAGTCCTACAGCGACTTCTATTGCGCTAGTGCTACAGCTACTTCTATTGCGCTAGTGCTACAGCTACTTCTATTGCGCTAGTTCTACAGCTACTTCTATTGCGCTAGTTCTACAGCTACTTCTATTGCGCTAGTTCTACAGCGACTTCTATTGCGCTAGTTCTACAGCTACTTCTATTGCGCTAGTTCTACAGCGACTTCTATTGCGCTAGTGCTACAGCTACTTCTATTGCGCTAGTGCTACAGCTACTTCTATTGCGCTAGTTCTACAGCTACTTCTATTGCGCTAGTTCTACAGCTACTTCTATTGTGCTAGTTCTACAGCGACTTCTATTGCGCTAGTTCTACAGCTACTTCTATTGCGCTAGTTCTACAGCGACTTCTATTGCGCTAGTGCTACAGCTACTTCTATTGCGCTAGTTCTACAGCTACTTCTATTGCGCTAGTTCTACAGCTACTTCTATTGCGCTTGTGCTACAGCTTTCTATTGCGCTAGTGCTACACCTACTTCTATTGTGCTAGTGCTACACCTACTTCTATTGTGCTAGTGCTACAGCTACTTCTATTGTGCTAGTGCTACACCTACTTCTATTGTGCTAGTGCTACAGCTACTTCTATTGCGCTAGTTGTACAGCTACTTCTATTGTGCTAGTGCTACGCTACTTCTATTGTGCTAGTGCTACAGCTACTTTTATTGCGTTAGTGCTACAGCTACTTCTATTGTGCTAGTGCTACAGCTACATCTATTGCGCTAGTGCTACACCTTCTTCTATTGTACTAGTGCTACAGCTACATCTATTGTGCTAGTGCTACACCTACTTCTATTGTGCTAGTACTACAGCTACCTCTATTGTGCTAATGCTACAGCTTCGTCAATTGCGCAAGTACTACAGCCTCTTCTATTGTGCTATAGCTACAGCTTCTTCTATTTCGCTAGTGCCACAAATTCTTCAATTGCGCTAGTCCTACAGCTTCTTGAATTGCTCTAACGTTACAAATTCTTCTACAGCGCTAGTGCTACAACTACTGCTATTACGTCAGAGCTACAGCTACTGCTAATTCGTTAATGCTACAATTACTCTTATTACTCCAGCAGTGTTACTATTTCTTTTATATTGGTAATACCAGATTGATTGTAAACGTTGTCATTTTTATGGGGAGCAATAGTGAACTTTTCACTGTTAGTACGATTAATACGTATTACAATGTCTACTCTTATTAATTGAACTACAGTCAATACTGTAGGGGAGACTGTTGTACCTTTAGCATAGTGTACCTTTGAACATTTTGTTTTTTAATTTTTGCTGCTACCTAAAGGACTGAAACTGAAGTAGATTGTAGAGAAAGCCGCTAAGTAGCTCTGGTCGTTGTTTCAGTTTGATTTATTGCAAAGTGTGAGTTCCTTAGACAAAATAAATTTTTTTAGTACCAAAAGTAAACATTTCGTTCATTGATGTATGTTTTCTAACACAAAACCAGATTGTATTTGTTAATATCTTTGAAGTACGGTATGTTCCCTATCATCTGGTGAGCAATAACATATTTTAATTTCAATGATTTATTTGACTTTCTAGTTTTGCGAGCCATATTTGTTTAAACGTGCACCCTCTTGTACCTTTGAACACAAAACATCTTGTACCATGGAACATGTTCCAAATTACACGATACTGTCTGTTTTTGTTTTTCTTTTATTTTAAGGTCATGTCACGAAGTAAGTCTGGAATTAAAGAAGTCCCCAATTGATTCGGACGCCTTGAAGAAAGCTGTTGAAGCAGTTATTGCTTCTCCAGGAAATAAAATCTAAATCAGAGAAGCCTGCTCTGGTTTATGATTGCAAATACATTTTAAATATGTGTTCCAACTTACAAGAGTGTATGTTCCAAGGTACATGATCCTGTTGTACCTTTGAACACATTACATATCCCTTCATTTTATTTTTTCCATCCTTAATAGATCTGTAAAACAGGAAAATACATACAGGAAGTTGTAAAGGAATCTTCAATAATTATTTCAAGCATTTCTTCATTTAAAAAATTTCATTTCCCAAAATTTAAAAAAATAAATAAATAAATGTGAAAAGTGTTTAAAGGTACAACAGACTCCCCTACTCTTAGTACTAAGTACTAATAATTCAAATGTCAGTAATTACATAGGAATTAATTTTTTTCTTTAAGAAACCAGCCAGATATATAGTCTTTATTTTAAATGCTTAAAGCCAAAGCCAGTGCAAACCAAACATGCAAACGTCCCTCCTATTTCAAAGTGAGTGATAGGTGATAATGACGTAGCGGTGGAATATCGACAGTCGACACCTAATGCACCTACACGTTGTGTTCGTAGAACCAACCCCGACGAGAAGCTGGGCCCTACCTTGAAATGAGGGCAATCTACAGAACAACGTGTCAAATTGATGCAGGGTATAAGCGCCCAGATAATGGCCGCCATTTCCTGTCCACTCCGTGACCAGATCCGAGTGCTGGACTCCCCCAACTTTCCCACAGGAAATTCTCTCCCGCCCCAACCTCAATTCCCTTTGCACGGTGTTGATGTGGGTGATTCCAACCAACGAAGTGCCATGCCCAGAATCCTGGGGGTGACGTCACGCGCGCTCTGCTCTAATAGGTGCTGGGACAAGTGTCGGCATAATATGTGACGCCGAGAAAAATTTTAAGTGCTCGACGTAGCGATGACACAACTTCAGAAAGCTAGTGGAAGCTAACAAAATTATTTCTATTTCATTTACTGATTTAAGACGGCGCTCATGCCGTCGCATCCCGGCCGCCTAGTCACTCGTATTGAGTGCACCTCTGCACATAGTGTGTTGGACATTGTGCCATTGTCACACATCTGTGACACAGATCATGAGGGTTGGCTATTAATGATAATAATAATTTATTTATTTAATTTGGCAGAGCTAAGGCCAGTAGGCCTTCTCTTCCGCCCAGCCAGACTCTAATTCTAATTGAATACAATTTGTTACATAGTTATTACATTAATATCTAGACCATAAAGCAACATGAAAGTAAATAATGAAAGTTGGATAAGTAATGTTAGTGTGACAATAATAAACATTGGTAAGAAATAGTGATGATGATGATAATAATAATAATAATAATAATAATAATAATAATAATAATAATAATAATAATAATAATAATAATGAGATAATTTAAATATTTATTGTGATGTATATATATATACATATAAATATATAATCATTAAACACTGAGAAACCTGAAAGAGCTATTATTGTTAACAAGAATTGTTTGAAAAATATTTCGTTAGTCTATTCTTAAATTGGTTTGATGTCAGACAGTCCCTGACATTACTCGGTAGGGGATTCCAAAGTCGAGGAACAGCCACGGTGAAAGAAGATGAATATGAGGATGTTCGGTGGGAGGGAATGGAAATTAAGAAGTGGAACTTAAACTGAGAGGATTCAATATGGCATTGGAACTGGAATCCGTTGTGGCTTAGTGGATAAAGCGTCAGCAAGTAGAGCTGAAAACCCCGGTTCCAGTCCCGATGCCGGAGAGAATTTTTCTCCACTCCACCCATCCTTAATTTTTTTCGAAAGCTTGATAATTGGGCCCCAAGCGAACTTTGAACTCATTAAACGTAGTGCCTGAACAAAATATAGGTAATTATATTTCTGTACTGGAACAGCTCAAATGTGAAGTCATAGAATATAGATTTAGTGATTTTAGACGCATGGAGAGTGGTATTAATCTTTTTGTTAATCCTTTCATAGTAAATGTACAATCCGTGAGAGTGCAGTTCTGGGACGAGTTGATCCTTAAATTGATTATGTATCCTATAGGATACAACAGGTTAATAGGCTATATGCTATTTTAATAGAACAATAGAAAAAAATTGGTAGGAAAATTAAAATTTCACAATACTATAATATTGTATAACATATAAAAATATGGTCACTGTGATAGTTGTTTTCTTTACGGTCCGACAAGATTTAATAAAATAGTGTGAGAAATTAAGCTTTGCCAAGTTAAAGATTAATTGATAAAATGATCACGTAGTGCAGTTCCGGGACGAGTTGACCATCAGATTTGAGACACATGCAGATCAACCGCATGAGGTGGACAGTGAAAAGAAACGGATCTATGAACCAACAATCCCGTTCTATAAAGATAAATGTAGCCTGTCCCACATTGATGTAATAGGTCTGATGGTGGGATCACGAGGTACCATACCCTCCTTCTTTGCCAACAAATGTAAAAACCTGGGCCTAACACACAGCACTGTGAAGGAAATAGCCATTAATGCCCTCAAAGGATCGATTCAGATATTGAGAAATCATTTGTATGGGAGTGATAATGGAAATTTCAAGTTATCTTAACCGATGGCTGTTGTGGTTTAGATATCAATGCCAATCAATCCGTATTATTATTTTTCTCGCGGCATTCAAATCATTCTACCTATCTGATGATATCCCCCCCTTTCTTAACTGCAAATGAGCACAAACGCTACTTAGGTATAAATTTTTCTGACATTTTGCATATCTGATTCCCTAACCGTTTCTAATGTGTATCATTTTACCTTTCAGGTGTGTTTCCAAATTATATGTAATACGCTTTGTCAAATCTGGTAACCTTTTCATAAGGGAAGCTAAATTGATTATATTATTACAACAGGTTAATAGGATATATGCTATTTTAATAGAACAATAGAAAAAAATTGGTAGGAAAATTAAAATTTCAGAATACTATAATAATGTACAACATATAAAAATATGGACATTGCGATAGTTGTTTTCTTTACGGTCCGACAAGGTTTAATAAAATAGTGTGAGAAATAAAGCTTTGCAAAGTTAAAGGTTAATTGATTAAAAGATCACTGAGAATTTTGACCTAAATGCAGAGAATATGACTTGACAAGCATAGACGTATTCAAAAAAATATCCCAAGATGAGCTTATTCGCTGCCAATATGTTACCTATCTTTGCCTCGACATACGTGTGCGGGCAGTCTTTTCGAGAATGAAGATCCCGATTAACAGATGAGCATCTTTTGAAGCTGCGCATTGCAGTAAATTCGTTGGAAATAGATTTCCGAACTTGCATAAAAGAATGCACATATGAATAGACTGCAATGTATGGTGGAATATGAAAATAACATTACCTATGGTATACTAATATACCTATGTTAAATGTAATGTAATAACTGATCATTATAGAATTTTTTAATAAAAATAAAGCCGCCTTAAATAAGGGTTCGAATAGATCGGCCTACTAATCAATTCATAAAGAATAATCATGAAAACAAATTGTGTGACAATTTGAAAGGAAAAAGAAAACATTAAGATAAATGAAAGAGTAATGGAACGGAGAAAAATTTTCTCCGGCGCGGCGCCGGGATTTGAACCCGGGTTTTCAGCTCTACGTGCTGACGCTTTATCCACTAAGCCACACCGGATTCCACCCCGGCGTCGGAAGAATCGTCTCAGTTTTAAGTTCCAACTCTTGGGTTCCCTCCTAGATCATATATGTAACAGATATGTCGGGGTTATAGGCTTTGAGATTAACAACTTTTGTCAGGTTTACTACGCTGCCATCTAGTTGTCACATAAGGAGTCACGTCATAATACCCATTTGAATTGCATTAGCGACTTTGCTGCCATCTCGTGTTCGTTTACGGCGGACGGGTGGCGATCCTGGCGGTTGTTCTCTTCAAAGTGCTGCCGATTTTAACTAGCGAGGAGTTATCTGTTACATATATGATGTAGGGTTCCCTCTAGTGGCCGCCCTCTGCACTACGTCATAGATATCTATGAACCTAGGACCGAAGTCCACACATGTGCTGAGGTGCACTCCTAATGAGTGACTAGATGGCCGGGATCCGACGGCATAAGCACCGTCTTAAATCACGAAGTGATTTACGCATATCATATATATTATTATGATGTACCGAAGTACATATGATATTTCCATGCAGATATTCTGCGTCATCATACTATGAAAGAGTAATGGAACGGAGAAAAATTCTCTCCGGCGCCGGGATTTGAACCCGGATTTTCAGCTCTACGTGCTGACGCTTTATCCACTAAGCAACACCGGATTCCACCCCGGATTCCAGAATATCTGCATGGAAATATCATATGTACTTCGGTACATCATAATAATATATATGATATGCGTAAATCACTTCTTGATTTAAGACGGCGCTTATTCCGTCGGATCCCGGCCAACTAGTCACTCATTACGAGTGCACCTCAGCACATGTGTGGACTTCGGTCTTAGGTTCATAGATATCTATGACGTAGTGCAGAGGGCGGCCACTAGAGGGAACCCAAGAGTTGGAACTTAAAACTGAGACGATTCTTCCGAAGCCGGGGTGGAATCCGGTGTGGCTTAGTGGCTAAAGCGTCAGCACGTAGAGCTGAAAACCCGGGTTCAAATCCCTGTGCCGGAGAGAATTTTTCTCCGTTCCATTACTCTTTCATAATATGATGACGCAGAATATCTGCATGGAAATATCATATGTACTTCGGTACATCATAATAATATTAAGATAAATGATATGAAAACATATCAGTTTATTATCCTTATTTGTAAGAGTGTGAGAGCGAGGGCACGGGCGGTGTTGCACTGTAGATAAGGAGTCCAGTTCGTACACAGTATATATTATGCAGTGTAATCGGTGCTTTTACAATTTTGAGCATACTTTTAGATAGAATGTGTCCTTTTCTTTCCCATAGAGCAGCCGTGGCGAGAATGCGACTCGCGAGGACATTGTGGCTCTCAGTGAGAGCTATGCTTCTAACCTTCCCCAACCCCCACTCTCTCACTCACTTGAGTCAAACTCCGTTCCATTTGTATTTGTCTCTGACCTGCGAGTGGCATAGGTCTCTCTCGAAACCATGTACTTTACAAAAACGAAATTTTCAAATAGGATGGGAGGACGCATTTTTTTGCTGTAAATATGATGAGAATATTAAATCTATGATTTGTTCACGAGTATTACGAGGAAAACGGTTGTATAACATAAAACGGCATTATATTACATGTTACTCATGGAACATTAAAAGTTAGGTGTTAACAATAATAATAATGAATAATAATAATAATAATAATAATAATAATAATAATATCATCATCATCATCATCATCTCTGTACGTCGACCCTTTTTCAGCAGATGTACGAATAATGCGGTTAGCTCTTCAATTTAAACTCCCAGATTTACAATGTGATGTCAAATGAAAGCTAGATGTAAGGACTTGACAAATGTTGAACTTTCAATCTTTGCCAAAAAATAGATATCCGAAGCTTCGTTATTTCGCTTGCTCTGTTGAAGCCATGTTCGCTGCAACTTACGTTTGTGAAAAATTATTATTTTCAACAATTAAAATAGTAAAAACCAAATTTAGATCACGACTGACAGACAAATACCTTCGTGATCGATAAACTTCGTTGAATTGCCACACGCAGCATGCTATCAGGTTGCCGATGTACGGTAGTATAGAGGAGGTGAGCGACCGCCCGGTCTCATAGTATAAGCAGTTCATGTTAAGAGTTGTGACCGGTCCAAATAGATAGAGCAGCTAGAGCTAATGTATACCTAAGTAAGCACTTGTTTTTGCATTACTGTGGTTGGAATAGTCAAAGCTTAACATTTGTCCAGTGCAGACAAGAATTCAATCAAACATAGCACAATGAGAGTGTTGCTGTTCCAAACAATTGCCCCTGGAATATCCTTACCCCAGCAACCAGTCTTGACCCTTGGAAAACGTGGTTGGATGCTGTTAATTATTATGCAAAATAATGAAGGTAATTGATGCATTGGATAGCACAGACAGTTCCGCTGTTGCAGCTGTAAAATCATTGCCTTCTGAACAGCTATTGGAAGATATTCTGTTCATTGATTCTAATTTTTAAATCGTGTCCAAAAGCATCACCCTGTTAGAATCGTTTAATCTACAACTCTCAGAAGCCCTTAATATAGTGTATAAAATATCACAAACTGTTATCCAAAATAATAATTCACTAATTTCAGAAAAAATAAAATGTAAGTTGAGAAACATTATTGCTCAAAATTCTGCCTATTCACAACTTCGTATTATAAAAGATGTACTCTCAGGTCACGACAAAACGTATGAAGTTGGTGTACTGAAAAGTTCTTCAAATATGCACGTATTACATCGTGTATTGTTGCACGTATATTTTCCCAATACAAAAACTGTTTAAGTGACCATCGGAGGAAGTTACTTTGCAGTCGCTCAAAATATACGTAACTCTTCACTTCAATGTACTTATTCAAGGATGATGTGAGTATATTACATTACATTTTAAGAGTTAATATATCTCACTACAAAATAATTGTGTATTTACATGTTTAGACGTTTCCTACTTCAATGATCATGCATTATATTTCTTGAATGCAGGGTACAGGTTTTATTGTAACCGCAGTATACTGCTCAGTGTTTACATCAGAGGCATACTCCATCCGTTACACGTCCGTTTCTCATACAGTCTATACCGCGTGCATAGTAAACCTTACGATTCTCGTGGCAATTCCACGAAGTCTAGTGATCAACTACGACTGGCAGTAAGTGACATAATTCCTGATTTTGAAACTTTGTCGCAGAGACATTCTGAAGACAGTTAATTTTAGGTTGTGATATTGTTCATTTATTCTTCATTCCTTTCTTCGTTACACGTACTAAACATTAGTTTGTAATCTTATACTCTATAAATGTATATTTAAGCGCTTGACGTAAGGAAAATGAAAATCTGTTAATAAGTCAGACAGTTGCTTCACTTCCCATTCCGGTGTCCGCCTCCCTCCATAGGTGCTATGCACGTTGCAGTTTACACAGTGGCTCGGCGCACAACTACATTTTCGCCACCGCTGCCATAGAGTAACAACATAAATCGCAGCGCAGCTGTTTACGTTTCACATATAAAATGGTCACTTATACTCCATTTCTGGAATCTGTAGGGCAGAGCTTGCCAGACTTTTCATAGCGAGGGCCACATTAACCATTCGGGAAAGAATCACGGGCCAAGTTACGTAAGTTTAAATTAAGTCTAACAAACAAAGCTCACAAATAACATTAATATTCAAACTTTGTGTTTAATTGACCTAAAAACCTACACTTTCAAACTGCTTTCTTCTTTCATTCAACTGGCAAGTTATGTTTTTGGCAATATCTTCCACTCTGCGAGCAACTGTATATACTGAAAGACTAATGTTCTTAAATAAATCTACTTTCTCAGGACAAAAATCTCCTTTGCCGCCATTTTCATGTACGATTCAATAAATTCACCATCAACAGTTCATGCGATACTCGCCACTGTTGCTGCTTCATTGTCTGATATCTGTTTCTTGAAAATATTCTGTTAAGATGATAGTCCACGCTTCTTTGGTTCAAATTTATGATCCCGTAACTTGCCCGTAAATTACGAAAATTTTGAAAAATGTTTGATTTCATGATGCCTGGGAATATTATATACTTTAAAGACAGCAACTGATTCGTTACAAACCAGGCATAATTACTTTATTTCCAGTTTGAATCATAAAATAGTTCCAACTCCATTGTTGTACAAACACAGAACATTTACTGCCCATTTTCTTTTTTTTTTTTTTTTTTCTTTCCCTGCCATAATTAAAGTTAAGTTACGCTGTAAGAACTAGTAAATGCTTGTGGATTACTCAAACTGCCAATACTACTCTTAACTGGATAATACTTACCCTTCTATTATGTGTGAGCGTGTACCGAAAGAAGTCGCTGTTAGCGATGCAATCTCTGGTTTCTCCGTTGTCACACTTCGCGCTTGGGCTGGACAACCCACGTCCGCCTGGCTGCTGAACGCCTGCAACCAGTAGCCTGTATTATAGCAACATCATTGTTACCACACTATAAATAGCTAGTTTATGTGTTTCTGCCATAGTAAGAGAAGTTGTAGTTAATGCAATTAGAAAGGATATATGAATGTGTTAATTTTGTTTCTATATATTCATTTTATCATTAATCTGACATGCAACAGAGCAAAACAGGGTGCAATAAAAGGAAATACTATTACTATTAATAATAATAATAATAATAATAATAATAATAATAATAATAGCTATAATATCACTGTTTCATATCATATATGCTTTTATGTAATTTTCCTTTTATTTGTCTTTTCTGTGTATTGTATATAATATGTCTATGTCTTATGTTTGAACATGCACTAGTATGTCATGTCTATTTCATGACATTTTATGGCATATACGTCCTTAAAAGTAATAGGCCTATGTACATTTCTACGAAATGCTCACTTTTTTTTATATCCTGGGAAAGTACGGTATGTAATATGTTAATATGTCTGCATTTCATATATTGTGTATCTATTTCTATATATTAATATCTATTTTATCTTATATCTTTGTCTTTGTATAATATAAATATGATTTTTATTGTCATACACATTTAATGTAATATGTGTATTTTATGATATAATTATGTATACATTTTATGTAACTATTTGTACAAGGCTACAATATGTATGATTTAATTACAGCCCTAATATACCTTCGGGTAAAATTGGGTTCTATAAACTTGGAAATTCAATAATAAATACCACAGTATATGAGGAATTTGTTTAAGAATCTGGGCCTCTGATTTGATTTCATCAATCGAAATTCGTGAATAAATTAATTTTCTTTCATTGACTTTTTTTTTTCAAGTTAGTAAATGGGCCGAGCAAAAGTAACTCCCGGGCCTTATCCGGCCCGCGGACCGTAGTTTGGCAAGCCCTGGTGTAGGGTATGAGACGAAACAAATCCTTTGCGCAAGTGGTGAGTGGAGAGGGCTTAGAGGGATCGAGAAATAAGTGCTAATTTAAAGTATAAATAATGATTTTCTAACATAACTTTTTGTATAACTTGATGTAAAAACTCTCCGAGTTTCGAAGAATGGTCATTGCAAATCGATGTGTGCGCCTCGAGCTATCCTGAAGACATCCAAAAGGTACTCAACCTTCTGCCAAGTGTTCCATAACATTTGTGGAGTGATTAGCGCAGGTGCATTTATAATGCGTTGTCTCAGTTTTTCCAAAATGTCAACTGTATCACGTTGTTACACAAGACTTGTCACAAAGCCCCAGAGGAAGTTCAGTGGCCGTCAAGTTGGGTGACCTAGGTGGCCAGGCAAGGGTTCTCCTCTTCCGATCAACCTATTGGGAAGTTTGCATTCAAGAAGCCACGCACAGCTCCATAGTAATAGGGTGGAACCCCATGTTGCTGAAAAACCGATCCTGGGGGAGTTGATCAACAACAAAAGTTCTGCAACATCTCAAGATACACATTCCCTGTGAATGTTGCCTCGATGAAGAAGAATGGTCCAATGATAGAATGTTCTACTGAATGGCTTCAGGCTTGTTTCCACGATAAACGTTAGTGCGCATGTGCGTGAACATGCAACTGTTTTTAAACCATTGCATTGTTGCATAAACTTGGACATTTCTGCATCTTGTCAAATGTAAATCACAACGATGTATTCATTTGATTTTAATGGTGAGCATTTATTTCTCGTTCCTTCTAAGCGGGACATGGTTTATTGATAGTTAAATATTAAACAATTATAATTATGCTAGTAGATAGATATATCTATTGAGTAATATTATACATAGAGATTTTATATTATCATAATTTTCTCTAAAATCCAGTGCACGGGTCTTCTGGCCGTACGTGCTTTGTACCTAAAACAAGTTCTACTTTGCAGGTTTCACTCCCCTCACCTATGATTATATCCAACCACTCTCTAAAAGAACACACATATTAAAATGAAAATGGCACAACAAAACACATTATATAATATATCCTAACGTAAAACAGACATAAAAGTGTATAATTGGGTAGATATCATTATCCCTTCGCCAGTTCGTATCACAAACTTCAACAGCTGAAGTTCTAATCTGTCTCGCCTTCAAGAGAAACAATCCAGTCTTTTGTTCGTATTCTCTATTCCCCATGAGGTCAAGACACGCAAGTGAACTCCTATTCTAACTTAGCATCTAGGGTGGTAGATATTTTCTCTGTACTTATTCCATTTCGACACACTGTAATAAAATATTTCTGTTGGAGTCCTTTTCTCTGCAAAAGGGACAAAGGCGCTCTCCTTCTTCGTTGACAATTTTATTACCCTTCCATGCCCCCAATCTTAACCACGCTAAACCTGCTCTACTCTCTTTGTTACAAGAATTTATTACAAGTCACACCTCCCCCAGTGAAGAATGAGGTCTGATTGTAAATGTTGGATTGGTTGTTTTATAGATGATTCCTTTAATTAAATGAACAAATATATATTTCCATCTTAGTTTATTAGGCCTATCTGGTTTTCCCTGTCAGTAATAGCCCATGTCATTATTCCAGAATACACCACTGTGCTATTTGCCTATAGGCATTCTCCGCAATAATATTGCTTATATTTAGTTAATTATCTGTCAATTAAATCTTGTTACTATTGCCTTGCTCTCAGAGCTCCCGCAGTACACAACGGTGGACAGTATGCGCTATTAACTGAGCCTTGAACACCATGTTGTCCTGTGAGCATCTGTCACCACAATATGACAATGCCTTTGCTGTAGGAAGTACACACGTTGCGTTCACATCAGACAATTCAGTCACCAAGGATACGATCTATATGTACGACTCTGATTCCTGCTAAGTACTATCATGCCAATTTAGTCGGCTATACCGTCTGTGTGAACAGTATAAGTTCTATCATACCTTAAGACTGGATTATCATGAGACTTAGTTCATAGAGGTCGCTGCTTTTTAGCCGCTTAGAAGAACACGAGCAATTCGAGTTTAAGCAGCGTTGCCTAGTTGTAATGTTAAGGCTTAGTCACTGTTAGTGGTGACAATTTAAATATTACACACGCTCAGACAAAATATTGTAGCCACGAAGAAGATAAGATGTATAAATTTAGTCGAATGAAAACCATTATAGAAGATATTATATTTTATATAATTTAATTTGCTCATTATTATATATGCATTACTACCTCGAGGATAAACTATATATATATATATATATATATATATATATATATATATATATATAATTTGAACTGGTAATGGAAATTACGGAAAACGGCTGAACGGATTTTAATAAGTGACCCCTCATTTTGAAGCTTTGAACCCAAAGTTTTTCAGAAAAATAGTAGTTTTCAGTGAAATGTCAATTTTCCTACTTCATTTTCCTATTTTCCAAAATCCTTCTGTCGTCAGTTTTGAGAACTAATTGCATTTTAGCACGGTCGTGATTTCAGAATAAAACAAAACACACACTACAACAAACAATAGCTATTACACGAAGGCCATGACCTGCAGGATTACTGACATATTTAAAGTTCAAATTCAATTGGTTATTAAAAATTTCAAGACTTACTAAAAGTAATTTACAGGTCTGATTCTGCGGTGTGTAATTTTCTGAGTACAGCTGTGTATTGAATATTGAAATTTACAAAACTTGAGGTGGTTTGATGGCATTATTACCGTTAGAAATGAAATATTATTATAGTTAATGCCATGATGTGATTATTTTTCTTTAATTATACATATTAATGCTATACTGATGATATGAAAGTGAAACTTTTCGGATTATAATGAGAAGATGTAGAGAATATCTTAAATTAGATCTTCATATTTTCTATAATTTACTGAGTGGCGGCTATTACATATATATATATATATATATATATATATATAAACTACAAAACTTACATAAGATAATATTATTAAAAATCAAATATTTTTACAGTTATTAATCAAGTGGGATTGGTTCTTTTTCATATACTTAATGGCGGTGTGGTGTAGATATATGCGTCATTCTCTTCGGTATTGGCTCGAGAGAGCGCAAAAATTACAGTTCCTAAAGAAAGACGGTATTACTTACTGATAAAATAAGAGGCCTACAAAATTTTGTACTCTCTCGATCATTTCAGCAAGATCTCTTAGCAGGATAAAATGATTTTACCTCTACATTTCAAGCTCTCCATGCAGCAGCTATACCAAGATGCTATGTCTATTGTTCAAAAGCATAGCAACCTGACTTTTACAATCCACAATTACCTGAAATAGCTATTTGCTTTACTCCCACATGAAAAACCCACTCATCGTCCTGACATTGTTACTTGCGTTTTCGCGTTGAAACTCAAGATACATAGGACAGGATACATAGGTTCAAGAAAAAGTATTTGGCATAAAATCCATTCAGAGGGAGTATGTTTCATTATTATGGAAGCAAATAACTTCCAGAATGTCTGGTATTTTTCATTGAAAATAAATCTGAAAAAATTTTATTTGAACTTCTAATGAAATTAGTTTGCAGCATTTGCTGCACAAGCCACTAGTTGACATTTAATTACATCTACTGATATAATCGCAGTGTAACGTCACTTTGTCACACTAACTGCGATTTCTTTCTTTCTAGAAATCTACACTAATCACTGCAGTAAATCTACACTCATTTACTAACAGAAAAATCGACAGGGTATTTAAGGAAATTCCAATGAATTGTCTTGGATTTCTTTGATTTGTCATTGATGCCCTATTTACCTGTTATCCTCGTCTCCACTTTTGCGTTCTATCTACGTTTCAATTTCAACGAATTTTGAAACTTCACAAATTTTACGAATACTTTTTTTTTTTTTTTTAAGTTTAGGTTCCAATTTAACCAGAATCATTTACTTGTCTTTCTTTAATCTAACTTGTCGCGCTCGATCGATAGACACCTGAAACTTCTGAATCATCAAATCCCAACTCTCCCCAATCCATTATAATATTATCCTCACATCTACGTCTCGGCCTCCCCAAAGGTATTTTTCCTTCCTTCCTCCCAACTAACACTCTATATGCATTTGTGGATTCGTCCACACGTGCTACATGCCCTGCCCATCTCTAAGGTCTGGATTTAATGTTCCTAATTATGTCAGGTGAAGAATACAATGCGTGCAGTTCTGTGTTGTGTAACTTTCTCCATTCTCCTGTAACTTCACCCCTATTAGTCCCAAATATTTTTCTAAGCATCTTATTCCCAAACATCCTTAATCTCTATTTCTCTCTCAAAGTGAGAGTCGAAGTTTCACAACCATACAGAACAACCGGTAATATAACTGCTTTATAAATTCTAAATTCAGATTTTTTTTTACAGCAGACTGGATGACAAAAAGCTTCTCAACCGAATAATAACAGACATTTCCCATATTTATTCTGCGTTTAATTTCCTCCCGAGTATCATTATTTATATCTGTTACTGTTTCTCCAAGATATTTAAATTGTTCCACCTTTTCGAAGGATAAATTTCCAATTTTTATTTATTTATTTATTCATTTACTTATTTATTTATGTATTATTTACTTATTTATTCAACCAGGTAGAGACAAGACCATCAGGCCTTCTCTTCCCCTCCACCAGGGGATTACAACTACAATATTAAGAATACAATTACAATTATAATTACAATTAATATTAAATTTACCAATACAATAAAAATCAAAGTACTAAAAGATTAACTGATTAATAAACGCTACACAGTTTATTGTAAAATTTAGAAAAGAGAAACATTTTTTTTCATTAATTAAGTAAAAATTAAACGTACTCTACGCAGTAAGAAAATGCTTAATAAGCTTGGTTTTGAACGCTACTAAATTCCGACAGTCTCTGATGTCACTGGGTAGGGTATTCCACAAGCGCGAGAGCGAGATTGTGTATGATGATGAATACGATGATGTCTTATGTGTTGGTATGGCTAGTATGCGGCTATTTTGCGTGCGTGTGAAGAGATTATGATATGATGACAGGTAACTGAAACGGGAGGCAAAGTAGGTAGGTGTAGAGGTGTGAAGGACTTGGAAAAGGAGAACAAGACAATGAACATTTCTACGTTCGTTAAGCCGTAGCCAGTTTAGAGTTTGGAAGGATGGGGTAATATAGTCAGCGCCACGGACATCGCAGTCGAAGCGAACAATTTCGTATAATAATAATATTAGTAATAGTAGTAATAATAATGTGCCGTTTTGTTTCGGCACACTTGGTCCATTTCTTTCTTTTTCCTTTCTTTCTTTTCTATTGTCATTATTTTCTTTTTAGTATTAGTTTACCTCACCTTTTCATAGATGGCTTTACTTCTCCTCCATTTTTAGTCTTTCTTTCTCCTTTAGATAGCTTGTTTCTTTTCTTCCATTTTTACTCTATTATTCCTGACGTATAAGGAGCGAACTTCTTGATCACGTAACTTGAGATTGGTTTCTCATTGGCCATTTTGCTTTTGGCGTCGGTTTTGGGAGAGCATTATCATACGGTTTGAGTTTTGGGGGTGGGAATTTCGTTTTGAGGGCAGTCTTGGGGGAGCGACTCGTTGAGGAAGGTTGGACGACAGCTGGGGAGAGCTGTGAGCTGGTGTTACGACTATCTGTGAGGGGGATCACGGATAACCCAGTTCGGGAAGGACGTGGACTGATGTAGTCTGGGATCGAACGGGGTTCGTGACTTACTACAGGCGGTAACGTAGCCGAACTGCTGTGATGAATGCTGTGTGATTCTAAAGGTATGAGTGTTGAAGAGAGACCATTGTTGAGTTGGTTTCGAGACTGGCATGCCAGGAAGCTAAACAGTTTTTTTTTTAATGCTAGTAAGGTTAAGTTTGTAGTGAGTAGTAGAAAGATTTTGGTTTCATATAGGGTATGAGATTATTACTGAATAAGCTGGCATTCGTCAAGGGTTGTACTTTGGTTGTGTTCGGTTGTGTATCAGTGCTTTTCTGCCATATCAGACAAGTTGGGACTCGTCTAGCAAGCTGCTAATAATTATTTTCTGTGTGAACAGATGGCGTTACTAGCTTGTGTAATGACGAATACCAGTTCAGTGACCTTTAGTGGCAAGTCAGTTCCGAGTGTTGGTGAATTATCAGTGATTGTACTTTACTGGACACCTAGGTTCATTTCCATCTTTCTAAAGTGTTATTAATAAATGTTGACAGAGAGTGTTAATGATTTACATGGAGTGTTTCCTTTGTACCACCTCACCAAAGAGACAGTAGACCCTATCATACCTTTCTACTGCTGGGTTATACTTTATTGTTATAGTATTGTTTACTTAATACTTTTACCAACTATACAAAGTAAAGATAAGCTCACCGTTTCAATAATAATAATAATAATAATAATAATAATAATAATAATAATAATAATAATAATAATTTAAGATTACAATTTATGAAAATTAGTTTTCAGGAAGTTGTCATCTATATAGACATAAAGTTATTGAAGTAAGAGCTGTTTCACACACACGGTGGACGCTGAATTCATCTCTGCATGCTTCTCCACGAGGAAAGCTGAGCGTTGAAACAGAATGCTTCTGGTTCGCACTCAACGCGCCCCATTGATCTATCATGAATGACGGGCGGAGTGCTCATTAGACATTGTAAAAAGCTCCACTCGTGGATTCATATTGATCTCCAGCGCTCGTCCCACGCTGGTTGTACTCATTACAAGTAGTGTAAACAAGAGACATACACTGTTAATTACACCCACATCATATTTACGCAAAAATTCACAGCGCTGCAAATAGTTCTGTAATATAGTGTAGTTTTACTCAAAATACACAGTTACCCGACAACCAGTGTGTCCTTTTCCCAGGCCTCACATTGGTCCAAAATCCATATTTAGGCGGACAAAGGTAGAAAAATTACATATAAAAATGAAATGAAACCCTTAAATTATTTTTCCTCTATAACTAAGTAGCCTGGAAGTAAATCCCGAGAAGGCGAAGTATATGAAATGAAATGAAATGAAATGAAATTCTTAAATTAGTTGAACCTAAATATTTCACATCTGTTGCTTTACTAAACAGTACAAATTATAGTCCACGTCTATATAATTCGATAATAAAATTTCATCCAGAATTGACTACTTTAAGCAATGAAATTTTCAGATCCAAAATTAAAAAATTATATGGACAGACTTCCCTGTATGTATATATATATATATATATATATTATGTACCATGTATTGTAAAACAAGTTTATTTCTATCCTAAGTGTATTTTTCTATTTTATCTTGGTTACTATATCAACATGACCTGCACTAATTATACTACTAATAATAATTTAATATTAATCCATCAATCTCAACATCGTCTCTTTTTTCACTCAGTTATTACTGGTATTATTATTTACTAATTTTATTATCATCTTTATGTGAGCTTTTTCTTAAGTATTTTGTCTACAAAGTATGGATAGGGTAAACTAGGGTCTGTTGGACAGTCGGGCTTGTTGGACACTCCGTAATTTAACGTGTTACCACGTCACTTGTGGGCACCATATTCAGCTAGAAGTCAATGACGGAAGTAGGCACGAGTGGGGCTACTTCCGTCATTGACTTCTAGCAGAATGTGGTGCCCACAAGTGGCGTGGTAACACGTTAAAGTACGGAGTGTCCAACATGCCCGACTGTCCAACAGACCCTAGTTTACCCTATCTATGTAATGGAACTGTCCCCGAACACGAGCTTTGCTCTTTCGGGGTATTTTAATGTAACGTTTTTATGTATATGTTATTATTAAATAAAATCTAAATCTAAATGTCTCGTGACGAAAATAGTGTATTGTATGAAATGAAAATATAAAAATTGGAAATTTATCCTTTGAGGAGGTGGAAAAATCCAAATACCTGGGAGCAACAGGAAAAAAATATAAATGACACTCGGGAGGAAATTAAACACAGAATAAATATGGTAAATGCCTGTTATTATTCGGTTGAGAAGCTTTTATCATCCAGTCTGCTGTCAAAAAATCTGAAAGTTAGATAATCCATGTTGAATCTTTCGTACACTACTTTTAACACTTGAATATAAATAATTAATTAAATGGCGATCTTACTCGTGTTAATTATGTAAGCATGTGCGGCTTACACCTGTTTCGGCGCACTTGGCACCATCCTCAGAGCATTATGTGTCTCCGCGCCATCTCAACTTCGCTGCCTGTTGTGTGGGTGCGTTCGTGTGATGAAGAGTTGTGTCAAATAGTGTGTGTGTTCTGAAATTGATCTGTGTGTTGAGAATTTGATTAGGGTGTGTTTTAGTGTGTCTGTGGAAATCCTACACACACAACCCAAAAACCAAAAACTCAACACACTAGAACAATATGAAATATACAGACACACTAAAACACAGCCTAATCAAATTCTCAACACACAGATCAATTTCAGAACACACTATTTGACACAAATCTTCATCACACGACCGCACCCACATAACAGGCAGCGAAGTTGAGATGTCGCCGAGACACAGAAGGCTCTGAGGATGTGTCAAGTAGCACCGAAACAGCTGTATGCCGCACATACTTACATAATTAACACGAGTAAGAAGTAAGATCGTCATTTAATCAATTATTTGAAAGTTAGAATTTATAAAACAGTTATAATACCGGTTGTTCTTTATGGTTGTGAAACGTGGACTCTCGCTTTGAGAGAGGAATCTAGGTTAAGGGTCTTTGAGAATAAGTTGCTTAGGAAAAATTTTGGGGCTAAGAGGGATGAAGTTACAGGAGAATGGAGAAAGTTACACAACACAGAACTGCACACATTGTATTCTTCACCTGACATAATTAGGAACATTAAATCCAGACTTTTGAGATGGGCAGGGCATGTAGCACGTATGGACGAATCCAGAAATTCATATTGAGTGTTAGTTGGGAGACCGGAGGGAAAAAGATCTTTAGGGAGGCCGAGACGTAGATGGGAAAATAATATTAAAATGGATCTGTGGGAGTGGGATATGATGATAGAGACTGGATTAATCTCGCTCAGGATAGGGACCAATGGCGGGCTTATGTGAGGGCGGCAATGAACCTCCGAGTTCCTTAAAAGCCAGTAAGTAAGTATATAACTAAGTAACACTCAGTTGATTATCTTAACCAGCGGAGGTGACATCAGAGCGAGATAAGAAACCCGTAACATGCTACATTTCGATCACCCAGCATTCTTACTCAGCAATTGCCGCGAGTCTGCAGTTTCCTTTGTGCTGTAACTCTGTTTTAAGTAGTCGATTCCCTACATGTCAAGTAGTTTTTTAGGTATGTAATACTTTTTGTTTTTGTTACATTTAATGTTGTTATGGCATGTAAAATTAGCATGAATGGACACGGGATATAATATAAATATTACTATTGGTGCAGACTTGGCTAAGGTAGAGAAAAAAACACCCTTTGTTCCGTCCCAAAGTGATTTTTTTTCACTTCCTCGAATATTTATATACATTTTTAAATGAAATGTTAAGGTCCGCAGATTTTAGGAAGTAATAAATCATGCGCACTGAGTCCTAAAGAGCTACAATAGTATCTAAAATGTTACGTTTGCCATAAAATAATTCATCGTTGGAGAGCAAGAGGATAAAGAATATCAGTTTTTTAACGAAGTGAACATTGGCTTAGTGATCTACTTAGGCTATTAAATTAGGTTCTCAACGTGATAGTAATGAAAATTTAGAAAAAAAAACTTACCCTGGAAAACGTCGTGGCAGCCCAAGAAAGCTTTTCCATTACAGCAAGTATAAGGTCGAAACAAAGACAATCCAGAGAATTAGAGCTTGTAGACTATACAAAACAAATGTATTATCTGTAAGTACCGAATAAAGTTTCATGAAAATCTGTTAGATAGGAGATAAGTTACTAATTTTGTCTAATTGTACCACCATATAAGGGGTAGTTCCTTTTATACCAATGTAACCAGAGTTTGTATACAAAACATATATGCTACCTGTAACTACCGAGTAAAATTTCATAAAAAAATTTATTAGATACGAGAAAAGTTACTAATTTTGTCTAATTACACCCCCTATAAGGGGTAGTTCCTCTTACACCAACGTAATCAGAGTTTGTATACAAAACATATATGCTACCTATAATTACTGTATAAAATTTCATAAAAATCTGTCAGATAGGAGAAAAGTTACTAACTTTGTCTAATTGTACTCCCTTATAAGGGGTAGTTCCTCTTATACCATCGTAATCAGAGTTTGTGTACAAAACACATATGCTACCTGTAACTACAGTGTAAAATTTCATAAAAATCTGTTAGATAGGAGAAAAGTTACTAATTTTGTCTAATTACACCCTCATAAACTTGTTAACTTTTCATGTTCTCTCTCTTTTATTTTATTGCTAATACCCATGTTTACAATATCATGTTCTTTCAATTACATTTCTTAATAAATAATATATTTTTTTTTGTTTTGTGTTAGAAGAAAATACTGATATTTGAATATTTTTTAAAATGAATTTATTTTTATCAGACAATCTATCAAAGTTAGAGAAGTGATCTCGCATAATATTGAAGATATGACATGCATAAATACATACAAAAAATTGCATCACAGAATGTTGGATAGTTTTTGAGTTATGTGGGAAACGTTTCATCACTGCACAGTGAACTGAATTTTGAAAGAAAAAAAATATAAATATTTTTTCGTAATTGTAATTTTTTTTTCATATAGCAGAAGGACAGTGTTTTACACATACCAATTTTTATTATTGTATTAGATACAGTAATGGAGGAAAAAATGTTGAATATATCCAAAATTTTACTGCTGTCAGCTGTACCTAACCCCTTCAAAGAAAATTGAAGATTTCACTCGGTCTTGTATTAAAATAAATTTGGAGATTTTACTTGGTCTTGTATTAAAATAAATTTGGAGATTTTACTCGGCCTTGTATTAAAATAAATTTGGAGATTTCACTCGGCCTTGTATTAAAATAAATTTGGAGATTTTATTCGACCTTGTAATAAAATAAATTTGGAGATTTCACTCGGCCTTGTATTAAAATAAATTTGGAGATTTCACTCGGCCCTGTATTAAAATAAATTTGGAGATTTTACTCGGTCTTGTATTAAAATAAATTTGGAGATTTCACTCGGCCTTGTATTAAAATAAATTTGGAGATTTTACTCGGTATTGTATTAAAATAAATTTGGAGATTTCACTCGGCCTTGTATTAAAATAAATTTAGAGATTTTACTCGGCCTTGTATTAAAATAAATTTGGAGATTTTATTCGGCCTTGTATTAAAATAAATTTGGAGATTTCACTCGGCCTTGTATTAAAATAAATTTGGAGATTTCACTCGGCCTTGTATTAAAATAAGTTTGGAGATTTCACTCGGCCTTGTATTAAAATAAATTTGGAGATTTCGCTCGGCCTTGTATTAAAATAAATTTGGAGATTTCAGTCGGTCTTGTATTAAAATAAATTTGGAGATTTCACTCGGTCTTGTATTAAAATGAATTTGGAGATTTCACTCGGTCTTGTATTAAAATAAATTTGGAGATTTCACTCGGCCTTGTATTAAAATAAATTTAGAGATTTCACTCGGCATTGGATTAAAAGAAAACTGGAGATTTCACTTGCCCTTGGGAATTTCGGAATACTTGTGGAATGGGTAGCTTCGGTTTTTCAAGTGTTTCCTCTAACACATCTCTACTGTTTCCTTATAATAACTGAAAACTCCGGTTCACAGCCAGTTACAGAAATATTAACGGAGGGCAAATCGCTCAATATAAAAATATATATAGAGATTTTTATGAAATAAGACATTCGTTGCGTTCTCTAGGCCTTCATCGTAATTTGTGAAAATCATTTTTCTATACCGCTACTAGGATTGTTTAGAATTTAAAATTTCATATTTTTCCTGTTGCTAGTAATGACGTATATACGAACGAGGAAGAAAGAGAGGCAAGGAATGTGTTTGATTGAGTTTCGAACTCTTAATCGTGTCATCCACGCTGTTGCTTCTTAACCATCGCTTACTCATCTATCTTTAAACTCTGGTAAGCGATTTTCCAACAACTTCTTTAGTCAAATATCCTAATTTCAACGCCCATTACATAATTTTGCCTACAAGATTTCTTGCAGCTGTACAACGTGTAACCTACAGTATACACTCCTGAACTATGTTTGACCAATATGTCACAGCAAGGCTAGAATTGATTAGACAAGATTTCGGAGTCAAGCTACGGGTATGGCTAATCCATATTCATGAAGTACGTCCACCTTGATTAAAATTTCTGACCTGCAGTCCCTCATAGTCTGTTATAAGGAATAGAATTGAGCCACGGTGTTAGCTACGAGGCGGTAATGCATTATGAGGCGAAGCAATTACAAGTTGTGATGGGACACGGCCCGGATTAACAGAGCTTTAGTCAAATCCAAATCCTACGAGAATTCAGTAAAAGACCTTGTTATATTGCTAAAGTTCGCCACTTAACTCTCAGGCCTTGCTCTTACTCCAAATTATATTATATTATACTCTATTATATTATATTATATTATATTATATTATATTATATTATATTATATTATATTATATTATATTATATTATATTATATTATATTATATTATATTATACTTACTGCCTTTTAAGGAACCCGGAGGTTCATTGCCGCCCTCACATAAGCCCGCCATTGGTCCCTATTCTGAGTAAGATTAATCCATTCTCTATCATCATATTCCACCTCCTTCAAATCCATTTTAATATTATCTTCCCATCTAAGTCTCGGCCTCCCCAAAGGTCTTTTTCAATCCGGCCTCCTAACTAACACTCTATATGCATTTCTGGATTCGCCCATATGTGCTACATGCCCTGGTCATCTCAAGCGTCTGGATTTAATGTTCCTAATTATGTCAGGTGAAGAATACAATGCGTGCAGTTCCGTGTTGTGTAACTTTCTCCATTCTCCTGTAACGTCATCCCTCTTAGCCCCAAATATTTTCCTAAGAACCTCATTCTCAAACACCCTTAACATATGTTCTCTCTCTCAAAGTGAGAGTCCAAGTTTCACAACCGTAAAGAACAACCGGTAATATAACTGTTTTATAAATTCTAACTTTCAGATTTTTTGACAGCAGACTGGGTGATAAAAGTTTCTCAACCGAATAATAACAGGCATTTCCCATATTTATTCTGTGTTTAATTTCCTCCCGAGTGTCATTCATATTTGTTACTTTTGCTCCAAGATATTTGAACTTCTCCACCTCTTAAAAAGATAAATTTCCAATTTTTATATTCCCATTTCGTGCAATATTCTCGTCACGAAACATAATCATATACTTTGTCTTTTCGGGATTTACTTCCAAACCTATCCCTTTAATTGCTTCAAGTAAAATTCCCCTGTTTTCCCTAATCGTTTGTGGATTTTCTCCTAACATATTCACGTCATCCGCATAGACAAGAAGCTGATGTAACCCGCTCAATTCCAAACCCTCTCCGTTATCCTGGACTTTCCTAATGTCATACTCTAGAGCAAAGTTAAAAAGTAAAGGTGATAGTGCATCTCCTTGCTTTAGCCCACAGTGAATTGGAAATGCATCTGACAGAAACTGACCTACACGAACTCTGCTGTACGTTTCACTGAAACACATTTTAATTAATCGTACTAGTTTCTTGGGAATACCAAATTCAACAAGAATATCATATAAATGTCATATGCCTTTTTGAAATCTATGAATAACTGATGCACTGTACCCTTATACTCCCATTTTTTTTTTCCATTATCTGCCGAATACAAAATATCTGGTCAATAGTTGATCTATTACGCCTATATTATATTATATTATATTATATTATATTATATTATATTATATTATATTATATTATATTATATTATATTATATTATATTATATTATATTATATTATATTATATTATATTATATTATATTATTCCGGGATTTTCCTTCAACCCAATATGAGCAAATGCTGGGTAACTTTCGGTGCTGGATTCCGGACTCATTTCACCGGCATTGTCACCATCATCTCATTCAGACGCTAAATAATCTGAGATGCTGATACAGCGTCGTAAAATAACCTACTAAAAAAAGGCGACGATGTCCTTTGATATGGATGAAAGACACTGTTTACGAACAGCTCTTTTTAGTCTGGAAACTATTCAACGTATTTTACCTGATAAGAAAGTATATTTCTCTAAGTTGTCACATCGAGTCCTACAACAGTAGAAACGCAATCGAGAGAAAGGACTGTAGATAAATAAGTAACAAAAACTAAAACATGAGTAGACCATACAAACCAGCCTTAAACAAAAACTCTTCCAAATTCCATTCTGTGCTGGAACCATGAGTGGGAGGAATAGAGGGTATGAAAGTGGAAGAAAGATTACTTTTATGTCACAATTTGCACACGCTTGAGCACGTTGCTTTGTTCCACCGCCTTCAAAGAAAGGTTGTTCTTTGTTACAGGCCGTTGCGTGTTGCTGGCTTGCTCTGGAAACGAGTTCGAATAATTTCAACGAAAAGTTTGTAGAATTAAGAACATCGTAAAACATGCCTGTCCTGAAAACACCTCGCACCTAAAAGATAGCATCACGCAACGCACGAACGCACCTTGCTCTCAAAGTACACAATTCTTGTTACGAAGTTTAATATTCTGTTTACCATTAGTACTCTACTATTCGTCAGAAGGGAAAGTATTGTGAGTAATGAAGTAAAGTGATTATACAGAGTGATTTATATAGAACTGACACATTTCTTTCATTAATTGTTTCAAAACGAATTGTGCTAGCGACAACTTATTATACCTAAAATGTAGAGGAATTTTGGGAGATTATTTACCTCTATAGCAAATGTTGTCCGGCGTTGTCAAATCCGGAGATCTCGATGGCCACAGGTTCCTGGAAATTATTCGGTCGTCACATAACCGGATAAATGGAACCATGCTTCATCTGTGAACCATGTGATGGACAATATGGCAGGATTTTGCACAATGAACGTCTGACACCAACGACAATAATTCAATCTTTTATCCTTATCTGGTTCCTGTAGCTGATGAACAACCGTAACCCTATATGGCTTTAGGCTCTCTGACACATTGAATAGGTGTACCCTGTCTCCTGCGACAAACGTCTTAATGATTTTTTGGGTGACTGCTTCAGTCGTGCTCTTACATCAACAACAACCGTGGGAAGCCTAGATGAACGATGCTTGCCCTTTTCACTCACCAGAGATCCAGTTGTTTCCAATTTGTTTACCAGTCCCAGTATTGTGTTTCTTTTGGGAGGATTGCGAACACCAAATTCTCTCTGGTATGCCCTTTGAGTAGCTATAATTGAATTCGTAATCCATTATTGCTTCACAAGGAAGAGTCGTTGATTTAATGTGTACTGCATTTTCACTTTGACACAAAATGTCTAAAACAACTGCCAACAATAGGAATAAAACATAAACATCTGCGCATCTAGTGACAAGGAATCGAAACTCCCGAACATTCTGCTGTTGGTTTTAGACGTTCATTGTGCAAAATCCTGCCATATTGTCCATCACATGGTTCACAGATGAAGCATGGTTCCATTTACCCGGTTATGTGACGACCGAATAATTTCCAGGAATCTGTGGCCATCGAGATCTCCGGATTTGACAACGCCGGACAACATTTGCTATAGAGGTAAATAATCTCCCAAAATTCTTCTACATTTTAGGTATAATAAGTTGTCGCTAGCACAATTCGTTTTGAAACAATTAATGAAAGAAATGTGTCAGTTCTATATAAATCACTCTGTATTTAAGGAGGAATTTTCCAATTTCACCGACTTGGAAAGGCACACGCTGGCAAAGGAAACTTAACCCTCCTTCTACCAAGAGTGGTAATAGAATTACCTCATTGATGATTTTTCAATATTATTTTCATTTTCCTCCATATTTCTTTTTTTTTTTTAAATTCCATGTATTTGCCCGTTATACAGGATGTTTCCGAGGTAGTATTACAAACTTTCAGGGATGATGGCAAAGGGCACATGTATCAATTTGAGATCAGGAACCCTGGTCAGGAAATGACCGAGTCGAAAGTTACAAGAAAAAATACAGCTTGTCCAAGTCAAGTCTGCGAGTGGGGATATCGGGATGGAATGTAGAGTCAAAACACAGTTGCCACATAGGTCACTTGACGCTCAGATTTCAACGTGTGCACATCGTTTAAAATACACTACGGAGCTCACGCATTTGTTGTCCTTGTCTTCCGATAAAGGCAACAGTTACGCTGTCTCCCAGCCTCCCCCCCTCATGCAACTTTCTCTCCTACGGCCACGCTTGCCAATCAGAACGCCAAACCTCACTGTCAAGCAGAAGTAGAAGTACAGTCTATTTGAAAGCGTCTTAAATTGTTACCGCTCTATGAACCGAAGCGCAGTAGAAAAACTTTGCTGTCATATGAGACTGTACTGGTCTCCTCTCGTTACCGCCTCCTGTCACTACAGAACTGCCTCCAACTTCCCCTCTCGGCTCGCAGATTTAACTTGGGTGAGCTGTAGTTATGTGGAAATGAAATATTTTTATTTCTCTATACACCTTATTTATGTGTATTTATCTGTACATCTTACACATACTGTAGTCATCTGACGTTGTTTACTTTGTCTACTTACAGTATTCCATTCAATGCGCTGTCTGAGGGATGGTAACAGGAAACTACACTAAAGCAATGCAGATAGCGTAATGTGTAACGGACATGGTCGGTCCTCATATGCACGTCTGTAGACAGAGAGTATGTGTACAAGTTGCAGTGTCCAGTTGAGCAGTCCTAGTGAAATGGAGGAGTACACTAGAGAGGAATAAGGAGACCTCATTTTCGAATACGGATGAGCCAATGGGAACAGTAGACAAGCTCACAGATTGTATCAGACTAAGTACCCACGTAGGAGACATCCGGCCCATACCATTTTTCCACGACTGTTCCAAAGGTTAAGGGAAGGAGGGCACGTGTTGCCAAATTACAATTCCATTTCCAAACAACTATTTTTGCTTACCCATATAACTTTCGACTCAGTCATTTCCGGACCATGGTTCCTTATCTCAAATTGATACATGTGCCCTTCGCCATCGTCCCTGAAAGTTTGTAACACCACCTCGGAAACACCCTGTATGTCTACTAACAATTTGAATTAAGAATAGTATAAATAATAAATTTGTTGTAAGATGCAATTCACATTAATCAAGTGGGATGATCTCGTTACCTCCCTTGGCAGTCAGTGTCATGAAAATTCCAGGATATAAAATTCATCTGTAGCTTATTTTCTTCATTTCTAAGTTCGTCTGCTTCCAAATTACTTTATTTTGTGTTATTTATAACAAGTTTTATATTATTATTTATATTATCGTGACTTTTTCCCCAATTTTTCTATTTTTTGTTTCTCTGTGTTACGGTTTTTCTTAAAGTGATTATTAGTGGAGCCTTTTTGGAGATTATCATTGTAGTATAGGTGGTGTTTCAATATTTCAATTTCAACAAATAACTAAAATTTCATTTATTAATTTTATATTCTTATTTATTTAATTTTAGAACTTTAACTTCTTTATTTTATTTCATTATAAACAAATGTTTCTGAGATGCCCATAACTGTATATATGGTATTCTAGCGTTTAAATTTCAAGAATTAACCCTTAAATTGGCAATGTATCCTATAGGATACAACAGGTGAATAGACTATATGCTATAATTTTAGTACAACAATAGAAAAAAATTGGTAGAAAAATTAAAATTTCACAATACTATAATATTGCACAACATATAAAATATGAACATTGTGATACCTGTTTTCTTTATAGTCCGACACGGTTTAATAAACTAGTGTGAGAAATGAAGTATTGCCAATTTAAGGAGTTAACTGAAATTATTTCCCACATTTATCGACTCCAAGGGGGCTATATTTAATAAAATTAAATGTGTACAAACCTATATGCACATAGAATTGTTCCAATTCAAAAACAACTAATTAAACTAAAAGAACTCCAAAAGGAAATAACATTTCAATGGATACCTAGTCCTTGTGGTATACCTGGAAACGAGAAAGTCGATAATATTGCAAAATAGGCAACATATTTGCCACCAAGACCTAATCAAGTGATATCAATTTAATTTAAAATTTCTGATGCAACGATTGATGCCATAGGATCTCACGTGTTAAAATCATCCTTAGCTATAATTAGTAATCATTTGTACCCAACAAAATTTTTATTGTAAATGATTTCCTACGTTTTCTTATCTTAATGTTTTTTTCTTCTTTTTCTTTCCAAGTGTCACAAAATTGTTTTGTTTACTTATTATTCTTTATGAATTGATTAGTAGGCCGATCTATCGAACCCTATTTAGGGCGGCTTTTGTTTCTACAAATTATATTCCAGTGCTTTTGCTTCAGTAAAGTCTCATTTTACAAACCTATGGATCAACAATTGGCTCTCTTCTGACAAAGGAAAAATTTTACAGTCTGTACAAAAGTAACCAAATGACCTGGAAATGTACAAAAACTTGCCCAGACATGTTCAAACATTTTTAACAAGAGCCAGAACAGGTCACATTGTCACACAATTGTACATACACCGATTTCACATTTCCGATAATCCTACTTGTCTGTGGTGTAATAATCATGATAAGATCTTCTGTATTGTCCATCCATAAAGCACAAAAGAAGTAAATTAAAATTATCAGTACCAGTTGCAGAAGACACAGCCCTGCAGTATATATTGACTACACCCTAACTCTGGCTACTAGCAACAGGCATCTATAATGAACACCGATCAAAATAGCCCTCATTTCTCGTGAAGAACAACAACTGAATAGACTACAGTGGAATATAAAATGATTTCCAATTTATGTTATAGTCATTGCTCGTAAATGTGTTTTCCACCATGTCAAAACTACATGGCATTGAGGAATTTGTCTTGAAATGGAAGAGACGCAAATTGAAATTCACTATAATATGTTAGCACATAGTGTCACCACGAACATATCTGAAATTAGTTACTTTTGGTATAGGCTCTAGAATATGCCATTAGGAAAGTTCAGGATAATATACAGGGTTTGGAGTTGAATGGGTTACATCAGCTTCTTGTCTATGCGGATGACGTGAATATGTTAGGAGAAAACCCACAAACGATTAGGGAAAACGCGGAAATTCTAGTTGAAGCAAGTAAAGCGATAGGGTTGGAAGTAAATCCCGAAAAGTCTAAGTATATGATTATGTCTCGTGACCAGAATATTCTACGAAATGGAACTATAAAAATTGGAAATTTATCTTTCGAAGAGGTGGAAAAATTGAAATATCTTGGAGCAACAGTAACAAATATAAATGACACTCGGGAGGAAATTAAACGCAGAATAAATATGGGAAATGCCTGTTATTATTCGGTTGAGAAGCTTTTGTCATCTAGTCTTCTGTCAAAAAATCTGAAAGTTAGAATTTATAAAAGAGTTATATTACCGGTTGTTCTGTATGGTTGTGAAACTTGGACACTCACTTTGAGAGAGGAACAGAGATTAAGGGTGTTTGAGAATAAGGTTCTTAGGAAAATATTTGGGGCTAAGAGGGATGAAGTTACAGGAGAATGGAGAAAGTTACACAATGCAGATCTGCACGCATTGTATTCTTCACCTGACATAATTAGGAACATTAAATCCAGACGTTTGAGATGGGCAGGGCATGTAGCACGTATGGGCGAATCCAGAAATGCATGTAGAGTGTTAGTTGGGAGACCGGAGGGAAAAAGACCTTTGGGGAGGCCGAGACGTAGGTGGGAAGATAATATTAAAATGGATTTGAGGGAGGTGGAATATGATGATAGAGACTGGATTAATCTTGCTCAGGATAGGGACCAATGGCGGGCTTATGTGAGGGCGGCAATGAACCTCCGGGTTCCTTAAAAGCCAGTAAGTAAGTAAGTAAATAAGTAAGTAAGTATAGGCCTACGTTTACAGAAAAATGTAACAGAACTTTACAAGCACCCTATATTTGAGACAATTATTATTTTATATGTTAACATTTTTTGTAAGTCTGTAGCCAATAACATAAAGTTATTTATATTTCAAATGCTTAATAAAGGTCGGTATATCATTTTATGATTGTATTAATGCCTTTGGTAGCAGTAATGTTTAGGTTTCGTTTTTAGGGAACAAAGTAAGAAGATCCAGACTACAATTAAAGTTTAAATCGTCCAGTGATTAGTTAGAATCTAGTCTGAGAGACTTGACCTTTAACCTATTCGTTCTTGAAGTAAAATTGCTCCAAACACATTCATTCGTTCCCGTCTATCGTCAGTGAAGTCACGAATCTCTTGCAGCGAGTTGTACCTCCAGAGAGCACTTGGTCTGGTTTACATGTGCAGCAAGAGAGGGCAACAGTAGTTGTACACACGATGAAAGAACTTCTCAAGTAGGTTGCTGTTTGCATCCCATTGTTCCAACCTACTCCTTGCGTCTTACTTTACTTCTCTCCACATAGAACTGAAGTTTTTTGTGTGGGATCCCTCTGTTGGGAAATACAGATGCAAAACAAAACAAACGCAACACACTTCAACTACGCTACAGCAATTTATTTCTTGAAAACAACTGCGAAATAGAGATCGTATAGGAATACCATTTATATTATCTTCTCGTATTAGGAACATTTCATCATACCTTAATTTTCTCATAATCGAAACCTTTGAGTTCAGTTCTAGATAAAAGGAAGGCTGTATATTTCTGACTTCTCCTCAAGTGGAAGAACTGCAGATCGCAAGCAACGAAACTGCATGAATGGCTGTCTTCGCATTCCATTGTTCCCTTTGTCTTTCCTTTTTTTCCTTGTCTACCCTTGTTTTCCTTCTCTTTCTCTTGTTATGCTTGTCTTACTGCTTTTTTCCTTGTCGTTCCTCTGTTTTCCTTGTTGTCTGTACCTTCCCCTTGTTTTCCGTGTCTTCCCGTGTTTTACTTGTCATCCCTTTTTTCTTGTCTTCCCCTTGTTTTTTTGTATTTCTCTCGTTATCCTTGTCTCCCATCTTTTTTTCCTTTTCTGCTCTTGTTCCCCTTGTTTTCCACTTGTTCTCCTTGTATTTTCTGTCTCTTTGTCTCACCTTTTTTGTCAATGTAGTTCTCTTGTCCTCCACGTATGTCATCTGATTTTCTTGACTCCCCTTATTCTCCTTGTCTCCATAAGTTCTCCTTGTCTCTTCCTTGTTCTCCTTGTCTCCCCATCTCTCTTTTGTTCTTTTTGTTTCCTCCTTGTTCACCTTATCTACCCTTGTTCTCCATCTATTACCTTTATTCTATTTGTCTACCACTTGTTATACTTCTGTTTCTTGTTCTTGTATTCCCTTTGTTCTCCTTTTGGAATGACCTACCTGCAGCGGTCTTTGAGGGCTGTCCTTCCTTAAGGAGATTCAAGAATAATTTAAAAAGTTGTATATAAAGTGAAAATTAAAATTAAGGTGACTTTCAACATTTAATTTTTTTAAGGTGACATGTATTTATCTAGCCTGACGAGTTTACTTCCTTGGTTTGAATTGTAAATTATTTAAAACTAGCGTGTAAGAGGGCCTTAGACTAGAAATGTTTAGTTTAAATGTAAGTATGCATAAGGATGTAATTATTTGACTTATTTGAACTGTTGTATCAGTGAAGCGAGGTGAGTCAGTGAAGTTATGGTTTTACAGTGCAGTGAACAGTTCCGATCAGTGATAATTTATAGCGTCAATGAAATGTGTTCTATAGTGTCAGTGAAATGTGTGCTGAAGTGTCAGTGAAATGCGTCATAGTGCCACTACAGGGAATGAGATGAGAGTAAAGAGAAAGACTATTGAAACTTATGTAGGACCTATAGATAATTATGTAGGTTTTATTGTAAAATTAGGTATTTTATTTTATGTTTTATTATTATTGTGTTAAATTGTATTGTGTATTATTATTGTATTGTGTGTAAAATTGTATATGTGTTGTAAAATTATATTGTGTATTGTAAATTTTATTGTGTATTGGTTATCATTTTATTGTGTATTGTTAATATTGTATATACCACTGCCACCGGGTGCTTGCCCACTTGCAGTGTAAATAAATACATACATACATTCTGTTCCCCATGTTCTCTAAATCGGCCATCAATTTCTCAGTCAACTATGAGTGGAATCGATCTCCATCCTCTCATTCTCTGTTAAGAAAATCTTGTTATATGTTGATTTTCATAATAAAACTCCGTTCACAACACGAGGAGTAACAAAATGTATATAATTTATTATCATAATAACCATAAGCATAGTGTTTCAGTATAAAATGTAGTCTGTGAAATAATGCATTGCGGTACTAAAAATATATTCTTTCTATTATGTTTAAGAACTACAGGGTGCCATTTGAATTGTTCTCTATGGCGTCATAATTCGCGCAATAACTGTAACAAGAGTATTTGCTTATACTATTAATATTTTTCTACAACACAGTAGTTATCCTTCACCCACAGAAATTTGCATCTTCAAAAATATCTATCCTAGCATCTTCATCAGTAAGATCTCGTTTAGTCATACTCCTTCTCACGCCATCCATTGTTCTCTTGATTTTCTCTTCTTTTTCTTTCCTCCACAGTTTACTCCAGCATCATATTAGATATGCTTCATTTTTCATCCTCTTACCATGGCCAAATTATTTCAATCTTTTTTCATCAATTATTTCAGTTATTTTTACTTTTTCTTTAATTCTCCGATTTATCCCCTCCTCCCTTTCTTGATTTTGTTATTGCTCTCCGCCAAATGTCCATTTCAGTAGTCAATTTTCTTTTCGTTTGTATTCTGCCCCTTATTACGTAATTCAGTGTGTCCACAGAAACATTTCGTTATTATAAACTGTTATAATTTTGTAACTATGCGTATTAGGAAATTCATATCGGTGCCATTAGACACAACGGCTCAAAGAATTTCAGGGAATGAAATGAAATGATGAAATGATTAGCCTAAAAGTGTCCCGTTAAGGGCAAAGGCCTCCTCCTATAGAGGGAGAGCTCTATTTGTCTCACGCGGTGAGCTACTCCGCGTAAGAGATGTTTGCATGCTTGGAATTGTTCACTTGGTTCACATTCTGCACTGTTTGATATTGTTCGCTTGTTTCTGTCGCACTGGTTTTAGTCGCTGTTCACTTGTCTTCTTAGGTTTTTCCATTCTCCTATGTCTTGCTCTGCTTGACCAATGGCTTCCTACACGTTCACTGAAGAGGTCGGCCCATCTTCTTCTTGGTCTTCCGCGTGATCTCTTGCCAATGCGGGGATCCCATAGTGTGACTGTCTGCGTCCATCTTCCGTCTCTAAGTCGTGCAACATGGCCTCCCCACTTCCATTTGGTGTTGGTGTCTTGCAGTGCTGGATCTTTAATTGCTGACATCTTTTGTAGCACTTCGTTTGGAACTCTGTCCCTCAGTGATAAGCCTAGTATCTTTCTCAGCATCTTTCTTTGGCATATTTGGAGACTGTTACGAAGTTTGGCAGTGAGAGACCATGTCTGACACCCATATAACAGTACAGGAGATACGCAGGACTCCAATATGTAATTGTAATTGTTGGCGGAAAACAATAGATGACACCACAAGAAAAAAAGACGCTTTTCCCTCTCTTTTGCTTGTCATTATGGCATTGTTGGAAAGAAACAAATTGTGTTGCATGGCGTGAATGTTTACATTTCAACTCAGTGTGAATTCTACAGCATTTAGAGAATTATGGTGAACCCACAGGAACGTGGTTGGTGTGTATTGGAATACCATAGCACACGGAGTGTAGTGAGAGTTCAATGTACCTTCAGATTGGAGTTACAACATGCGTCACCTACTGACAAGACGATTCTGTGGTGGTAGGCTACAGACATTTTGTAGAGAATGGATGTGTATGTGATCATAGGAAAGGCAAAGAAGAAAAGACCTATCACACCATTTAACACAATTTGCTTATATCCAACAATGCCACAATGACAAGCGAGGTCCACACCTGTGGAGTAACGGCTAGCGCGTCTGGCCACGAAACCAGGTGGCCCGGGTTCGATTCCCGGCCGGGGAAAGTTACCTGATTGAGGTTTTTTCCGGTGTTTTCTCTCAACTCAATATTAGCAAATGCTGGGTAACTTTCGGTGCTGGACCCCGGACTCATTTCACCAGCATTATCACCTTCATCTCATTCAGAAGCTAAATAACCTAAGATGTTGAAAAAGCGTCGTAAAATAACCTACTAAAAAAATGACAAGCGAAAGAGAGGGAAGAGCGTCTTTTTTCTTATGGTGCCATCTTTTGTTTTCCGCCAACATTTACAATTACACATTCCCTGAAATTCCTTGAGTCGTTCTTTCTAATGGCATCATTATGGATTTCGTTACAAAATTATAGCAGTTTATAATCACGGAATATTTCTGTGGACACAGTGTACTTTGTACAAATGACTTGCAAATTAGGGTATTTGTTGTAGACAAAAATATATTTTCTTTCCTTGAAATGTTCCTTTCCAGATATTTTGTACACAAACTGCTGATTCAATTTTAATTTAACTAATGCGTTACTTTCGTAGAACCCATTTTATTCAAAACATAATTTAATATTAAGCAATTTACCTCCAAATGTTTTTGGGCAAACTAAGTGACATAGACGACTATAGCGCCAACAGATCTAACACAACATTCCGCCTCTCTTTCACGTAGTTATCCAGACTTTTAATACCTAGAAGGTCATGCTTAAGGTCACGAGTAACATTGCATATAGAATGAGCGTAATAGAGCGACGTGCATTGTGATGTGCTTGTTACAATTATTGTTACAAGCTACTGTAATCGTGTAACTAAGATAACAATCCCAACTCCAATAAATGAGATGGCATTCCTTGACTTCGGTTGTTTGAGGTATTATAACACGTTGCCTTTCCCGTGGCCTGGAGGGATACTCGACTTCACAGAACTGTGTTGTTCAAATCTTCGGGTCACGTCACAGTTTTCTTCTTATCAGTTCTCGTTAGTAGATCTCGTTCCATTGTGAGCTCATTTTCAAACTCAGTCTTGCTATTTTGAATTCTGTCTTTAGGGGATAATTTACATTTCTTAGTGGAAGAGTAACACAAATCTATTTCAAAGGAAGTTGCTAAATGTTAACTGTTGCAGAAATCTTGACGTTCCGACTTACGAAGTCAACGTATTACCACAGTCTAGTACAGCGGTGACCAAAACTCGAGCTGCAGTGATTACATGCGACAGACAGCCTATGAAGTAAGGAGACGGAGGAAAGGTACTTGGCATGAAAACTACAACCAGTGGTGGTTCCTCTACTAAATCTTGATCAATCCCGCGGATAAAAATCTCAAGCTTTGCTGTATCAGTAATGTCACTGCTGTCATACTTTCTTGCTTCTTTTTTAACCTTCCTCTTGAATATAATCAGGAATTTTCTAAATTCTTCTCTCTATACTTTGTCGAGAAATTCGTAATTTTTCAGAATTAAAAACTTCTTATGGACAAGTTATTTAAGCTATTTTAATCATTACTTTTTTTTTAGAAATTCTGTTTTATTAAACGGCTTTAGAGCACGAGACATTTCAAACCCCATTAGGTAGCTGACTTCCTTACATTTATTTATCTCATCTTTCTATTCCTGGCTACGATTTAAGATATGTCAATTCCTTGAGTTTAACAGTTCGTTGGCACAAAATATTGAATCAGTTTTTCAACAGTATTATTATAAAATGAATAACTAATAAATAGTTACCCTCATCTGAAGATTAAGAAGATTAAAATTGAGATAAGACCTAATAATTTTATCTTTCTAGGGAGAAGATCTAAAAGTATCAATATTCATGCACGTACAGAAGAATTATGGAAACTCATTCTTAATGGTCAGTAATAATAATGATCATAATAATAATAATAATAATAATAATAATAATACATTATTCAGCGTGGAAATTGTTTCCATATATGCTCCTAATTGAACCGTTGAGCAAAGTGAACATATTACATTTTGTCCGACAGAACAACAAAAAGTTCTCCTTCTCATTCTGTACGAAACCACCTCTTACTGCTTGTAGAGACAGAGTTTGTAGAGTGACATGATACCGCCACTGCTTGCCTTCACAGCAATCTACAGGAAACTCCTCGTACCCGTTTGAATGTCTGTGATTACACGATGTAATCAAGACACCCGCTTTGGTCACCGCTGGTCTAGTATATACAGTCACGAAGCTTGAGTTGTGAGGGTGCTAGGAACAATAGACTGTGCCGGTACTATTTCGCATTGTCTGCAATGAGGCGATATTAGCGATCCTAGTGGCTAGCAACTATCTGTGGGTGCATATTTACTACGTATTGAGCTTCGTGACTGTATATAGTAGATTGTGGTATTACAGAGTCATTAAAATATATAGCTGCCGTATATACGTAATATGCGTCCTGGGGAAATGACACGGCACTGGCCCGTAGTCGAGTTACGCGTTCTTCCGTACTCTACTTCACTGAGTTCTATATTTTCTTTATATCACTATCTCTTATTTTCTTTCTTCATTTCCCTTTTCTTTCTCCATTTCTTCATTTCTCGAATTATCTTCTTTCTTCATTTTTCTTTCTTTTTCCATTTGTTCATTTCTCGAATTCTTCATTTTTCCGTCATTTCTCCATTTGTTATCCATTTCTTGAGTTCTCTGTTTCGTATTTTCTCCTTCATATCTTCTTTTGCTTTCCTTTCCCCATTTCTCTATTTCTTCTTTTATTTTTTGGTGTACCGTATTCCTTTCCTTCTCCCTTTCTTCTTATATTATTTCTTTCTTCATTTCTTGATTTCTCTATTTCTTCTTTTCTTTTTCACTACGTCTTTCCTTCCTCCATTTCTTAATAATATCTTTTCATGTGTTCCTTCCTCCTCTGTCTTGATTTATCTACTTCTTCTGTCATTTTTTCAATTTCTCCTTTGTTGCTGCGTTTCTTGGTTCCTCTATTTCTTCTTTCCTTTTTTGGTGTTTGCTTTCTTCCTCCATTTCTTAATTCGCCTATTTCTTATTTTCTCTTTTCGTGTTTTCCTTCTTCCTCTGTCTTGATTTCTCTACTTCTTCTGTCCTTTCTTAATTTCTTCTTTCTTTTTTCTTTTTTTTTGTGCTTCCTTCTTCTATTTCTTGATTGGTCTATTTCTTCATTTCTTTTTCTTAAATGCTTTCTTTCTTTCTACATTTCCCGATTTCTCTATTTCTTCTTTTCTTTTTTTGATTTTTCCTTTCTTCCGTTTCTTGATTTCTCTATTTTTTCCTCTTTACTTTTTCCTTTCTTGCTGAATTTCTTGAGTCCTCTATTGCTTCTTTTCTCTTTTCATTTTTCCTTTCTCCCTACATTTCTTGATTTCTTTATTTCTTCTTTTGTTTTTTTTTCATTTTTTCTTTCCTTTTCTGTTTCTTAATTTTGCTGTTTATGGGGTGGTTTGAAAGACAAAGTTTTTCACAAGAATCCACACACATTAAGAGAGACTCCAGATTAATATTAAGCATGAAATAAGAAGAATTTCAGTTGATGAGCTTAGACAAGTGAGTGACAACATATTCTCCCGACATAAAGCTTGCATACGAGCTAAAGGCCGATACGGCAAGATCACCTTCTGCCAATGTTGGAAGAAGATAGTAAGTTGTCAGGTTTCGATATTTTGTTGTGAGATTTTGACATCTAACCTCCATTACTTAGATCATGAATTCAAAGTCCGGGAATTATTTTTATATTCAGGTTAAATGTAAAAAAAAATCTTCTGTAACAACAAAAAATACAATAATTCATCCAAGAAATGCTGCCAGACAACAAAAATAAAAACAGGCAATTTTTTTTCATCTTCCATCAGATGATGGCATTCAGAAAAAAATCCAATTCAGAATTGAGTGCTGCAATGATTTTATCAAATATTCCTTTTAGTATGTAGGAAAGTAAAACACTGAAGGCATTTCTTAGGAAATGAAGAACAATGCAAGTCTCTGTCTAGTCAGCACTGTTGTAGGGTGGAAATTCATAGGATTCCAGTATAGCTGCTTATACGAAGATTGAACACAAAATATGATGGTTACATGGGCTGAAGTACAAACCTTGTTACAAGTCTTCGCTAAGCGCACGCACGTGGGCGCACGAAACAGGCTACTGTCTTGAATAAAATGAACGTCATGGCGATGATTCCGATGTCTTCGTTGGATAGGCGGCAACTGTTTTATTCTGTTTTATTTTATTTTATTTATTTTATTTTATTTTATTTTATTAGTGTTTCACATTGCATTGGATCACATACATGTACATTATACAGGGACATAATTTTATTTTTACTAACATTTTTAATATTAACCTGGTTATACCTTTAGAGAACCGGAAACACAGTTTGCTACCCCCTTCCACGACTGTAAGTAGTATACAAAGTGGACTGACGTCAAGGGCTTCCGGGCTCCCATGGGCGTGGCCAAAGGAGGGGTGGGGGAAGGAGGCGTGGCGTTGCTTCGTCATTGGTTGAAACAGAAGTGGGGAACTCAATTTTGATTGGTGCATGGGGAGGGTCTCAAATGCGATTGGTTAATGGGGTTGGAAGGGGATTGTGATTAGCGAATGAGAATGGAGACCTCATGTATGTGAGTGGTCGTAAACGGTGATTGGGTGGGGTGATCCGCGTGTGCAATTGGATAATGGGAGAGAGATAATTTGGGGGGGGATGGGAGTGTTGAATTTCGATTAATTGTTGGTATTACAACATTTGATTGATAGTGAGGAGAGGGGAGGAGTTGTGGTTGCCCCTGCGTGATAGTAATTCACCGTGAAAGAACTAGGTCACACGTGTCAAAGGAAGGCGATGTTTTGAATACGCATGTTCCTGTGGGTCTTATTTGACACTTGTATTATTTTTTTCGACCACCGCCTGTTCCCTGGCCAGTTGAAAATAATTTTCTGTTGTGAAATATGTATGAGTATGTATTACGCAGTCGGTTTAGCCATCTGTGTGAGAGGTGAATCCCGCACGTGGAAGTGAAAGTGAGTCCTCGACTATATGACATTGACTGGACGCGGCGGTCTGAAGCACGCAAACAGTAATTGAAAGAGAAAGTATATCACCTTGGTGGAAGTAAAACAATGCATCAAATCGAATTCAAAAAGATGAAATAGCGGAAAGGTTAGTAGAAATGAATAAAATTACTCAAATATGTGGAAAACTCAATTCTCACTTCAAAAATGACCTATGATTATTAGAAGTGAATAAAATGTATAACATAATAACAATGGAGAAAACTCACTTCAACAGTCACCTGGTTGCTGTATTTAAAGAGGCATAAATACATAAAGTTAGCATGATTTATACTCTATCTATGGCTGGAAGTAAAATCTTTTACCTGATTCCAGACATTCGCGGAGAAGACTGTAATTTCTCACAGCAGTTGTTAAAAGTACAAAGGGACATACATAAAAAGACTTGGACATTTCACGATAGATTGACGCATAACCACAGTCAGAGAAAGGTTTCAGTAAGGCAGAAAAATCTTTCACCTTACTCCTTCCGCAGAAAATTTAATAATAATAATAATAATAATAATAATAATAATAATAATAATAATAATAATAATAATAATGATCAATCTTTTTCCAAAAATAAATGGTGTTTACATTTATAATTACACATCGTAACGCATTAATCTAAGGCATGAGTCTTATCAAAGTGCAAAATGCTCCATGCACCATATTCTAAGAAACTTTTAATATTTCTTTTTAATTATATGTTCGGAGAAGGTATATAAATAATTATAAGTATTAGTTTATTATGGGGATTTTTCAAATTTTGCTCAACAAATATGTTAAATTCTAAAGCAGAGTACTCACTTAAATGTATCTTTAAAATGTCTTGCATTTCATCAGTGATGCATTCTCAAATATCTTTTAATTCACTCTCATGATTTGTTAGATTTAGAGCACATTCACGGAGCAGACTGGTAATTCTCACATCAGTTGTTAAAAGTACAAAGAGATATACAGAACATGTATAATTAACCATCCTGAGACCACAAATCGTATTTTTGACATTTTTGTTTGTTTGTATGTCTGTCTATGTTACCTTTTCACACAATAATGGCCGAACCAATTCGCATCGAAACTAAAAACAAGTTTATGCACAAGCACTGTAAGTTTATTATGAGTAAATAAAAGTATATAAAATATACTATTCTTATTATTTAAAGACGCTCATGCACACATCTTCTTTTACATGGAGGTTCATAAAATCCAAGTAAATGCTCACTTGAATAATTACCTATAATTACTAGTCAATCTCCAGAATTAATAATAATAATAATTGTGTTTTTATAGGTGCATCTAACATTGAAACATACGATTAGCTGTGTGTGTTTTAATGTCACAATGAATAATATTCCCTGTTTGTTGTGCAAGACCGCCTTAAATAGATGGAATCATTTTCGTAATACGCTGGATGGGTACAAACAGACATACCCCATTTCTTTATTTTACTTCCGTATTCAGACTACGAAGAGTGATACAAATGTGTTTCTTATAAGTGAAGCTAACATTGAAACATACGATTAGCTGTGTGTCTTTTAATGTTGCAATACTCTATCAGTCATCTCACGTTACAATAAGCTCAGTGATAGTATGTGAAAACTACATCACAATAATTCTCGTTATGTTTAATATAGTATTTTAGTTAAATATAAAAAGAAGTGGATCAAATTCTCCCTGTTGGCTTAAAATATAAGTATTTAAGTGGAAATTATTGATTTATAAATATATTATGATACACAACCGAGAGAGTTTGAGATTCGCTTCTGGGAGATCATGGGTTCAAAGTATCTGACTGAAATTTTCATGATTTCCTTAGATGCATATTACTATTGGCTCACTGCAGCGGAGTTATTTTACAAAGGAGCAATTTTATCTATATGAGTCGGGTAGAAGTGAAGATTGAATTTACAGTACGTAAGGTACTCTTTTCTAGGGTAGAATTATTTCAACCTGAGTTACTAGTACGAAGGACGAAACTGGTAATTGGAATTAGACGCAATAGTCTATAGTGCGATAATATGCACATGATTTATAAATAGATTATGATACATAACCGAGAGAGTTTGAGATTCGCTTCTGGGAGATCATGGGTTCAAAGTATCTGACTGAACTTTTTCATGGTTTCCTTAGATGCATATTACTATTGGCTCACTGGAGCGGAGTTATTTTACAAAGGAGCAATTTTATCTATATGAGTCGGGTAGAAGTGAAGACTGAGTTTACAGTACGTAAGGTACTCTTTTATAGAGTAGAATTATTTCAACCTGAGTTACTAGTACGAAGGACGAAACTGGTAATTGGAATTAGATGCAATAGTCTATAGTGCGATAATATGCACAAAAGAACTGAAGACTGTATCGAAATGAAAGGTCGCAATTTTAAAAAATTTGTTTAAATACCGGTATACATATTATGATTATTTTTCAATTTAACTTCATATCTGTCTATCGGGATGTTTGTTACCTTTTACACACAATAATGGCGGAACCGATTTCTATTAACATTGGAATATTATTTCGTTTTTTGCACTGTCTTTGTTGATTACTCCGAGTACACATATAACATATTAATGACTGCTGATTAGATGTAATGAACTTACATTAGCCTACTGCATAATCATGTTGAAGCTCACATCCCAGCCACTCGACTGTGAATGAGACACGTGTGAGAGTACCACATAACCCATGAACTTCCTTTAGATTTCTCAGTATGGTATTGAGTTCTCAAGGTCCATGTGTGCGTTGACTTTTACTTTCACCGCGCTAACCATGATTGAGAAATGGATAGAGAAAGTAAAATAACGAACTGTTGCATTAGCGACAATTTTGAATGCTATCGTTAAATATAAAAAAGTGGATCCAATGCAACAAGTTGTCTATAGCAAAGAATAGTTGGTTTGATGAGGATGATGTATTGAAATAAAAACAAGTTTATGCACAAGTACTGTAAGTTTATTATGAGCAAATAAAAAGTATATAAAATATACTATTATTATTTAAAGATCTCTTGCACACGTCTTCTTTTACATGGGGGTTCATAAAATCCATGTGGCACTCTATTAACACCATATTGCAATACAACACAATCACATATCCAACTACCACAATTTAAATCTGATTATTGTTTCATGAAAATAAAGTCCCCACCTCTGTTTGGGGATTTTTTGTTAAGACTAAAGTACTTTAAGTAATTACAGTCACATTTCCAGCTATCACAACCACAATTTATCACAGTTCTGGAATTTGAAGTTTCTTCTTTCTCATCCTCCTCCACATTCCAAGTACGTATAATCATATTACCCTTTCCTACATTCCAGGTATCTGATACAACATTCGCTTTTCCTTTCAATGCTTCTGGTTGACACCGACTGTATCTAACGCTACTGAAAACACTGTGGTACCTCCTTTATTTATTGCTCAGGTGTTTCCTTAGTTGCATACGATAATATATATGTACCTAATTTCATTTTAATTTATTTTATTTACATAAAAATGATGCAGAACCGAGAGAGTATGAGACCCGCATCGAGGAGGTCACGGGTTCAAATTCTGTGGCCGAGTATAAAGACAACTGCCCTTCCGCTCCACTCCTAAGATGTTAATTCCAACATTATCGAATACAACCATCATCTACACCTTATTACCTATGTTAAAATAAAACATGTCTGACACCGATTGTATCTAACGCTACTGAATATGTACCTAATTTCATTTTAATTTATTTTATTTACATAAACAATGATGCAGAACCGAGAGAGTATGAGACTCACATTGAGGAGGTCACGGGTTCAAATTCTGTGGTCGAGTATAAAGACAACTGCCCTTCCGCTCCACTCCTAAGATATTAATTCCAACATTATCGAATACAACCATCATCTACACCTTATTGCCTATGTTAAAATAAAACATGTTTGACACCGATTGTATCTAACGCTATTGAAAACACTGTGGTAGCTCCTTTATTTATTGCTCTGGTGTTTCCTTAGATTCATATGAGTAATTTAGCATTGAGCTCACTATTTTAAAAAGTGACACGAAATAACGTTCCTGCGCTTATAATTTACCCATACTATTCGTTTCCCATGTTCCTTAAAATAATATATATGTACCTAATTTCATTTTAATTCATTTTATTTACATAAAAATGATGGTTATTGCTCTGGTGTTTCCTAAGATGCATAAGAGTAATTTAGCATTGAGCTCACTATTTTAAAAAGTGTCAAAATAATAACGTTCCTGCGCTCATAATTTACCCACACTATTCGTTTCCCATGTTCCTTGAAATAATATATATGTACCTAATTTCATCTTAATTTATTTTATTTACATAAACAATGATGCGCAACCGAGAGAGTATGAGACTCGCATTGAGGAGGTCACGGGTTCAAATTCTGTGGCCGAGTATAAAGAGAACTGCCGGATTGGAATTTACATGTCATGATTCATCACCACCTCAATTACCAATACGATAAACATTAATCAAAATCTATAATTAGTTATGGTTACGTCACCTTTCTCGGGGTTGATTGCTATCCCAACATGAACATCTGGCATGGTTGCACAACCGACCTCTGGAGCGGATGCTATCCCAATGGTGGCGCCAACATCCAGTCAAGTATGTTCCGGATCTGTGTTTGCGTTATCGGATAGAGCTTTCAAAAATCGTTTGAAGACTTATATTGCTCTAAATCTAACAAATCATGAGAGTGAATTAAACGATATTTGAGAATGCATCACTGATGAAATCCGAGACATTTTAAAGAGACATTTAAGTGAGTACTCTACTTTAAAACTTAACATATTTGTTGAGCAAAATATAAAAAAACCCAATGATATTTCAATAAATGTTTTTGCACTTGACGAGAATGATTATGTATTTCCTCTCAGGATGTGCGAAATGGAATTACCAAATCATAGGGCTTTGTTATACATTAGTAATGATAGAGAGTTTTGGATTTGAAATACACAAGTTCATTATATGTTTGTATGATGAATGGTATAAAACCTGAGGATATGGAAGCATGATTGAGAGTCATGAATGTCACAATTGTGTGAATGTTAATGATTAAACTGAATCTAGTCATTGTGGATTGAGGATGGGGATGTGCTTGGTAAAAGAAAATAGTAACAAAATAACATTATATGTATATATTGATTCATAAAAAAATAACATGTAGTGAGTATTCAAATACTTTTTCAGTTAGTGAATTCCAAGACAATCCATTTCTTCCAAATTATACACATAACTGGTGATAAATTGTTCCAAGAATTCTTTCTTTTCCACACCCTTTGTATAAATACACTGAATCAGCATCATTGTAATTAACATAACCAATACGATTAGTTTCACGGCGTCCAGTGACGGGGTGGTTTCAGCACAAAACAGCATCCTTGCTGTAAATTCCCGTGGAGACGGCAAGTTCTTTTAAAATACAGTGTTGTTTATTCAAGCTTCTTGGAAACCTTGTACGTCAGTTATCATAATGGACGTCCTGAAACAAAATAAAAGCGGCGTAGCATGATACCTATTGTAAATTGTATAATGTCACAGAAAAGAAAAACGCAAACACATATACTTACATTTTTAAACATATGATATGAGTAAAAGCACTTTATACATAATACAATAAGACACTTTGAACATTGTGTTCGAACAATGCTCTTACACCCTTTTTGCGCACATCTCTTCCTCCCTTTCAATGGGATATATTGAACCCAATGATTTATACAATCATATCGAGATACTCCATCATATGTAATCGGGGAAGAAGTTAGTTGCACACCCAGTTTCTCTGTCCCCATCATTGCAAATGATGCGAAAATGGAATTCTTGTTACATATAGGTCACATTTTCGACAAGTTGTTGCAAACATGTCACATTTTCAACATATTGTTACATATAGGTCACATTTTCGAAAAGTTGTTACATATAGGTCACATTTTCAACATTGTGTTACATATAGGTCACATTTTCTACAAGTTGTTCCATACATGTTACATTTTCAACATATTGTTACATGTACGTCACGTTTTCGACAAGTTGTTGCATACATGTCACATTTTCAACATAATGTTACATATAGGTCACATTTTCGACAAGTTGTTGCATACATGTCACATTTTCAACATATTGTTACATATAGGTCACATTTTCGACAAGTTGTTGCATACATGTCACATTTTCAACATATTGTTACATATAGGTCACATTTTCGACAAGTTGTTGCATACATGTCACATTTTCAACATATTGTTACATATAGGTCACATTTTCGACAAGTTGTTACATATAGGTCACATTTTCAACATATTGTTACATATAGGTCACATTTTCGACAAGTTGTTGCATACATGTCACATTTTCAACATATCGTTACATATAGGTCACATTTTCGACAAGGTGTTGCATACATGTCACATTTTCAACATATTGTTACATATAGGTCACATTTTCAACAAGTTGTTGCATACATGTCACATTTTCAACATATTGTAAAATATAGGTCACATTTTCGACAAGTTGTTATATATATGTAACAAGAATTCCATTTTCGCATCATTTGCAATGATGGGGACAGAGAAACTGGGTGTGCAACTAACTTCTTCCCCGATTACATATGATGGAGTATCTCGATATGATTGTATAAATCATTGGGTTCAATATATCCCATTGAAAGGGAGGAAGAGATGTGCTCAAAAAGGGTGTAAGAGCATTGTTCGAACACAATGTTCAAAGTGTCTTATTGTATTATGTATAAAGTGCTTTTACTCATATCATATGTTTAAAAATGTAAGTATATGTGTTTGCGTTTTTCTTTCTGTGACATTATACAATTTACAATAGGTATCATGCTACGCCGCTTTTATTTTGTTTCAGGACGTCCATTATGATAACTGACGTACAAGGTTTCAAGAAGCTTGAATAAACAACACTGTATTTTAAAAGAACTTGCCGTCTCCACGGGAATTTACAGCAAGGATGCTGTTTTGTGCTGAAACCACCCCGTCACTGGACGCCGTGAAACTAATCGTATTGGTTATGTTAATTACAATGATGCTGATTCAGTGTATTTATACAAAGGGTGTGGAAAAGAAAGAATTCTTGGAACAATTTATCACCAGTTATGTGTATAATTTGGAAGAAATGGATTGTCTTGGAATTCACTAACTGAAAAAGTATTTGAATACTCACTACATGTTATTTTTTTTTTTATGAATCAATATATACATATAATGTTATTTTGTTACTATTTTCTTTTACCAAGCACATCCCCATCCTCAATCCACAATGACTAGGTTCAGTTTAATCATTAACATTCACACAATTGTGACATTCATGACTCTCAATCATGCTTCCATATCTTCAGGTTTTATACCATTCATCATACAAACATATAATGAACTTGTGTATTTCAAATCCAAAACTCTCTATCATTACTAATGTATAACAAAGCCCTATGATTTGGTAATTCCATTTCGCACATCCTGAGAGGAAATACATAATCATTCTCGTCAAGTGCAAAAACATTTATTGAAATATCATTGGGTTTTTTTATATTTTGCTCAACAAATATGTTAAGTTTTAAAGTAGAGTACTCACTTAAATGTCTCTTTAAAATGTCTCGGATTTCATCAGTGATGCATTCTCAAATATCGTTTAATTCACTCTCATGATTTGTTAGATTTAGAGCAATATAAGTCTTCAAACGATTTTTGAAAGCTCTATCCGATAACGCAAACACAGATCCGGAACATACTTGACTGGATGTTGGCGCCACCATTGGGATAGCATCCGCTCCAGAGGTCGGTTGTGCAACCATGCCAGATGTTCATGTTGGGATAGCAATCAACCCCGAGAAAGGTGACGTAACCATAACTAATTATAGATTTTGATTAATGTTTATCGTATTGGTAATTGAGGTGGTGATGAATCATGACATGTAAATTCCAATCCGGCAGTTCTCTTTATACTCGGCCACAGAATTTGAACCCGTGACCTCCTCAATGCGAGTCTCATACTCTCTCGGTTGCGCATCATTGTTTATGTAAATAAAATAAATTAAGATGAAATTAGGTACATATATATTATTTTAAGGAACATGGGAAACGAATAGTGTGGGTAAATTATGAGCGCAGGAACGTTATTTCGTGACACTTTTTAAAATAGTGAGCTCAATGCTAAATTACTCATATGAATCTAAGGAAACACCAGAGCAATAACCATAATTTTTTATGTAAATAAAATTAATTAAAATGGAATTAGGTACATATATATTATTTCAAGGAACATGGGAAACGAATAGTGTGGGTAAATTATGAGCGCAGGAACTTTATTATTTTGACACTTTTTAAAATAGTGAGCTCAATGCTAAATTACTCTTATGCATCTTAGGAAACACCAGAGCAATAACCATCATTTTTATGTAAATAAAATGAATTAAAATGAAATTAGGTACATATATATTATTTTAAGGAACATGGGAAACGAATAGTATGGGTAAATTATAAGCGCAGGAACGTTATTTCGTGTCACTTTTTAAAATAGTGAGCTCAATGCTAAATTACTCATATGAATCTAAGGAAACACCAGAGCAATAAATAAAGGAGCTACCACAGTGTTTTCAATAGCGTTAGATACAATCGGTGTCAAACATGTTTTATTTTAACATAGGCAATAAGGTGTAGATGATGGTTGTATTCGATAATGTTGGAATTAATATCTTAGGAGTGGAGCGGAAGGGCAGTTGTCTTTATACTCGACCACAGAATTTGAACCCGTCCTCCTCAATGTGAGTCTCATACTCTCTCGGTTCTGCATCATTGTTTATGTAAATAAAATAAATTAAAATGAAATTAGGTACATATTCAGTAGCGTTAGATACAATCGGTGTCAGACATGTTTTATTTTAACATAGGTAATAAGGTGTAGATGATGGTTGTATTCGATAATGTTGGAATTAACATCTTAGGAGTGGAGCGGAAGGGCAGTTGTCTTTATACTCGGCCACAGAATTTGAACCCGTGACCTCCTCGATGCGGGTCTCATACTCTCTCGGTTCTGCATCATTTTTATGTAAATAAAATAAATTAAAATGAAATTAGGTACATATATATTATCGTATGCAACTAAGGAAACACCTGAGCAATAAATAAAGGAGGTACCACAGTGTTTTCAGTAGCGTTAGATACAGTCGGTGTCAACCAGAAGCATTGAAAGGAAAAGCGAATGTTGTATCAGATACCTGGAATGTAGGAAAAGGTAATATGATTATACGTACTTGGAATGTGGAGGAGGATGAGAAAGAAGAAACTTCAAATTCCAGAACTGTGATAAATTGTGGTTGTGATAGCTGGAAATGTGACTGTAATTACTTAAAGTACTTTAGTCTTAACAAAAAATCCCCAAACAGAGGTGGGGACTTTATTTTCATGAAACAATAATCAGATTTAAATTGTGGTAGTTGGATATGTGATTGTGTTGTATTGCAATATGGTGTTAATAGAGTGCCACATGGATTTTATGAACCCCATGTAAAAGAAGACGTGTGCAAGAGATCTTTAAATAATAATAGTATATTTTATATACTTTTTATTTGCTCATAATAAACTTACAGTACTTGTGCATAAACTTGTTTTTATTTCAATACATCATCCTCATCAAACCAACTATTCTTTGCTATAGACAACTTGTTGCATTGGATCCACTTCTTTTTATATTTAACGATAGCATTCAAAATTGTCGCTAATGCAACAGTTCGTTATTTTACTTTCTCTATCCATTTCTCAATCATGGTTAGCGCGGTGAAAGTAAAAGTCAACGCACACATGGACCTTGAGAACTCAATACCATACTGAGAAATCTAAAGGAAGTTCATGGGTTATGTGGTACTCTCACACGTGTCTCTTTCACAGTCGAGTGGCTGGGATGTGAGCTTCAACATGATTATGCAGTAGGCTAATGTAAGTTCATTACATCTAATCAGCAGTCATTAATATGTTATATGTGTACTCAGGTAATCAACAAAGACAGTGCAAAAACGAAATAATATTCCAATGTTAATAGAAATCGTTCCGCCATTATTGTGTGTAAAAGGTAACAAACATCCCGATAGACAGATATGAAGTTAAATTGAAAAATAATCATAATATGTATACCGGTATTTAAACAAATTTTTAAAATTGCGACCTTTCATTTCGATACAGTCTTCAGTTCTTTTGTGCATATTATCGCACTATAGACTATTGCATCTAATTCCAATTACCAGTTTCGTCCTTCGTACTAGTAACTCAGGTTGAAATAATTCTACTCTATAAAAGAGTACCTTACGTACTGTAAACTCAGTCTTCACTTCTACCGACTCATATAGATAAAATTGCTCCTTTGTAAAATAACTCCGCTCCAGTGAGCCAATAGTAATATGCATCTAAGGAAACCATGAAAAGTTCAGTCAGATACTTTGAACCCATGATCTCCCAGAAGCGAATCTCAAACTCTCTCGGTTATGTATCATAATCTTTTATAAATCATGTGCATATTATCGCACTATAGACTATTGCGTCTAATTCCAATTACCAGTTTCGTCCTTCGTACTAGTAACTCAGGTTGAAATAATTCTACCCTAGAAAAGAGTACCTTACGTACTGTAAATTCAATCTTCACTTCTACCCGACTCATATAGATAAAATTGCTCCTTTGTAAAATAACTCCGCTGCAGTGAGCCAATAGTAATATGCATCTAAGGAAATCATGAAAAGTTCAGTCAGATACTTTGAACCCATGATCTCCCAGAAGCGAATCTCAAACTCTCTCGGTTGTATCATAATATATTTATAAATCAATAATTTCCACTTAAATACTTATATTTTAAGCCAACAGGGAGAATTTGATCCACTTCTTTTATATTTAACTAAAATACTATATTAAACATAACGAGAATTATTGTGATGTAGTTTTCACATACTATCACTGAGCTTATTGTAACGTGAGATGACTGATAGAGTATTGCAACATTAAAAGACACACAGCTAATCGTATGTTTCAATGTTAGCTTCACTTATAAAAACACATTTGTATCACTCTTCGTAGTCTGAATACGGAAGTAAAATAAAGAAATGGGGTATGTCTGTTTGTACCCATCCAGCGTATTACGAAAATGATTCCATCTATTTAAGGCGGTCTTGCACAACAAACAGGGAATATTATTCATTGTGACATTAAAACACACACAGCTAATCGTATGTTTCAATGTTAGATGCACCTATAAAAACATAATTATTATTATTATTATTATTATTATTATTATTATTATTATTATTATTATTATTATTATTAATTCTGGAGATTGACTAGTAATTATAGGTAATTATTCAAGTGAGCATTTACTTGGATTTTATGAACCTCCATGTAAAAGAAGATGTGTGCATGAGCGTCTTTAAATAATAAGAATAGTATATTTTATATACTTTTATTTACTCATAATAAACTTACAGTGCTTGTGCATAAACTTGTTTTTAGTTTCGATGCGAATTGGTTCGGCCATTATTGTGTGAAAAGGTAACATAGACAGACATACAAACAAAAAAAAATGTCAAAAATACGATTTGTGGTCTCAGGATGGTTAATTATACATGTTCTGTATATCTCTTTGTACTTTTAACAACTGATGTGAGAATTACCAGTCTGCTCCGTGAATGTGCTCATAAATCTAACAAATCATGAGAGTGAATTAAAAGATATTTGAGAATGCATCACTGATGAAATGCAAGACATTTTAAAGATACATTTAAGTGAGTACTCTGCTTTAGAATTTAACATATTTGTTGAGCAAAATTTGAAAAATCCCCATAATAAACTAATACTTATAATTATTTATATACCTTCTCCGAACATATAATTAAAAAGAAATATTAAAAGTTTCTTAGAATATGGTGCATGGAGCATTTTGCACTTTGATAAGACTCATGCCTTAGATTAATGCGTTACGATGTGTAATTATAAATGTAAACACCATTTATTTTGGAAAAGATTGATCATTATTATTATTATTATTATTATTATTATTATTATTATTATTATTATTATTATTAAATTTTCTGCGGAAGGAGTAAGGTGAAAGATTTTTCTGCCTTACTGAAACCTTTCTCTGACTGTGGTTATGCGTCAATCTATCGTGAAATGTCCAAGTCTTTTTATGTATGTCCCTTTGTACTTTTAACAACTGCTGTGAGAAATTACAGTCTTCTCCGCGAATGTCAGGAATCAGGTAAAAGATTTTACTTCCAGCCATAGATAGAGTATAAATCATGCTAACTTTATGTATTTATGCCTCTTTAAATACAGCAACCAGGTGACTGTTGAAGTGAGTTTTCTCCATTGTTATTATGTTATACATTTTATTCACTTCTAATAATCATAGGTCATTTTTGAAGTGAGAATTGAGTTTTCTCCACATATTTGAGTAATTTTATTCATTTCTACTAACCTTTCCGCTATTTCATCTTTTTGAATTCGATTTGATGCATTGTTTTACTTCCACCAAGGTGATATACTTTCTCTTTCAATTACTGTTTGCGTGCTTCAGACCGCCGCGTCCAGTCAATGTCATATAGTCGAGGACTCACTTTCACTTCCACGTGCGGGATTCACCTCTCACACAGATGGCTAAACCGACTGCGTAATACATACTCATACATATTTCACAACAGAAAATTATTTTCAACTGGCCAGGGAACAGGCGGTGGTCGAAAAAAAAATAATACAAGTGTCAAATAAGACCCACAGGAACATGCGTATTCAAAACATCGCCTTCCTTTTGACACGTGTGACCTAGTTCTTTCACGGTGAATTACTATCACGCAGGGGCAACCACAACTCCTCCCCTCTCCTCACTATCAATCAAATGTTGTAATACCAACAATTAATCGAAATTCAACACTCCCATCCCCCCCCAAATTATCTCTCTCCCATTATCCAATTGCACACGCGGATCACCCCACCCAATCACCGTTTACGACCACTCACATACATGAGGTCTCCATTCTCATTCGCTAATCACAATCCCCTTCCAACCCCATTAACCAATCGCATTTGAGACCCTCCCCCATGCACCAATCAAAATTGAGTTCCCCCACTTCTGTTTCAACCAATGACGAAGCAACGCCACGCCTCCTTCCCCCACCCCTCCTTTGGCCACGCCCATGGGAGCCCGGAAGCCCTTGACGTCAGTCCACTTTGTATACTACTACTGTAGTTCGATGATACTACAAATCACTCTACTAGGTATAGGAGGGAAGAAAAGTAGTTCATCCATTTAAGTAAACTAGGAAATATCGCGATTTTGAGTTCCATAATTTTTTTTTATTATCCAATTTAATAAACCCTATTTCACCCTGAGGTACATTAGGGTTATAGTTGGCATCAAAATATATTTTATAAGCAATAAACAATAATAAAATTATAATACAAAATTGTGGTCAAGGTTGCAATTCACATGAATTATGTACAAGAATGCACCTTAATGAAAGAATGGATCGTTTCATAAAGCCTCAAGGCATGTCTCTATATTTATATCTAATGGTTATAGGAAGAAATATATATATATATATATATATAATAGCTATTAAACATGTTATTTTAGAAGCAATAAATAGCTATACTAAGAGATGGCTTAAAATTTACGAATTAACTACATTATTTAGTAACAATTGGCAATAATCAGGTATTACAAGAAATGGCTCAAAATTAGAAATCAAGTGCATAATTAAAATAAAAATTAAAACCAATAGTACAATATTATAGTATGCGAAATTGAAGACTTACAGTATCATTATAGTTGATTAGATATAATACGATTTTGTTTTCCCGGAATAATTTAACATTTAACAGTTTCACGAATATTCTATTCAAGAAGGACATGAAATACTTATATGATTTAGAATTGGTGAGATTCATTAGGTTTTTGTTTAATCAAAATACAGTACTGTATTAAGAATAAGTGTTTTTACTCACGAACTGAGTTATCCATGCGAACGTATTCATTATGCAGTGTATATTATACTGTCTATAGCACATTAGCGTACAATATAGAGAAAGAAGTTAAATTGAAAAATAATCATAATATGAATATTTAAACACATTTTTGAAAGTGGTGGCCGTTCATTTCGATACAGGCTTCAGCTCTTTTGTGCATATTATCGCACTATAGACTATTGCATCTAATTCCAATTACCAGTTTCGTCCTTCGTACTAGTAACTCATGTTGAAATAATTCTGTACCTACTCTATAAAAGAGTATCTTACGTACTGTAAATTCAATCTTCACTTCTGTCCGACCCGCACAGATAAAATTACTCAGACATGCTATCTACTGTCCGTCCGAGTGATTATGACGCAGGATCGTAGAAAGGGGGGAAATCACGTGACAGTTAATTACTTAACGAGGCCCTTTTATTTAAGTTATTTTAAACAGTTGTATAATATTACGTAAACGTCCAGTTCCTAACAGAAATTAATGTTTTCAGAAAAGAGCGAAGACAGCCCAGCTTTTACAGAGGGGCGAGCAGAAGCAGGTGGGGGAAATCGGGATGCGACGTAGACAAACGGACAGTACCTGTGCGATAATATGATTCAATATTGAAAGCTCTTTCGTCACTGGAAAACGCGAACATTCCTGGAAAGTACTATACTCACTCAGTGCTGTTTACCATATGCGGCCTTGGTTCTGTGTGGAGGACAGTTGGAACTTCATTAATATAAGGGGTGGGAGTGAAGTACATTAAAAATCTCAGGTACAATAAAAATTGAATTTAAAATAAAATGATGTCTCTGTATTTAAACAGATGTATTTATTTATTCATTGGCACAATTTCTGAAGATGACTCAGTTGAGTCGAAAACGTTAAATATTCATTAAACAACGGGTGTGCAAATAACTTCCAGTTAATTGTTCCAAACAGATAAGCATAGATGGACGTTGTGTTTAACTTAAGAATAATATGTGCTTAACTTACAAACAGAAAGAGAGAGGAGGGTTTAGAGTAGGAATGGCAGGCAGCAAGGAGTTGTCTGTCTTGAGAGCGGTCTGCTATCACTTCTAGTAATGTAAGCAGACCTCTGCCTGCCTCGTAAAGCACATTAAATCTCCACTCAGGGACCCCATATCGCGGCCAGCCACTCGTTGTCGGCGAGTCATTAATTTTCTTTATAATTATTATTATTACTCCTCGGCTTGTAGGACTTCACAATTCAAGCCGGTTACAGTCAGAAGTACAGAAATAGTCCGTCCGCGCGGTATCAGTTAACAACGGTTTCATTTTCGTTTTGTCTGTTTGTTTGCCTTTGTATCAGTGGCGGTGAGAGAAGCAGTGGCGTGCAGTTCTAAGATATAAAACTGTTCATGAACTCATTCTGCATAAAGGTATATGCAATACTTTTCTTGCGTTTTATTTCTTATTTCTCTATAATATTAACTATGACAGAGGTGAGTCTGCCTGGAGAGAAATAAAAAATAGGTTGCAGCCGCCAAATTACTCTTCAAGGAACGACCACTCATATAAATTGAGGGAAAGAAGGCAGAGGACGGACACTGGAAGGTTTTTTTTTTCCTCAATCGTACTATCAGGGACTGGAATGCTTTACCTGCAGACTTACTAAAGGCTTTACCAACAACCAAAAATGTATTTAAAAATAGGCTTAAGGACCTTACTAATAGACGGTAATTATACACAGTATTTAAAGGGTATAAATGATATGTTGTTATTGAAGTGTTGTATCAGTGAAGAATTATGTTGTGTCAGTGAAGTGTGTTGTATCAGTGAAGTGTGTTGTGTAAGTGAAACGTGTTCCTGTCAGTGAAGCTTTATAGTTTATAGTGGCAGTGCAAAGTATTTGAACAGTGAAATGTTTTTGAAGTGTTAGTGAAATCAGGATAGAATCAGTGAAATGTGTCGTAGTTCCAGTGCAGTGAGTGAGTTGACAGTGAAATGAGTGTAATGTTGAAAGGTACTTGTGCAGATATGAACGTATCATACTCGTGGGTTTTAGTTCGATCTTAGTTTTAAGATACAAATTATACTTATTTCAAATGTTATTTTAAGTGATCGTTTAATTTAATTTAGGATATTCCCTGTTGTTATTATTATTATTATTATTATTATTATTATTATTATTGTTAGTATTAGTATTATTAATTGTATTTTTAATTAAGTTTATTATTTTCATACTGAGTGTAATTAGTTACCACTGCCACCGGGTATATACCCATTCCAGTGTGAATAAATGCATACACATACATGACCTCTACTCTATCATTAAGGTAGGATGGTTGTTCTTGCACTTACTTATGGCTTTAAGGAAGAATGCAAAAACGAGTAAAATTGTAGTAACTTTTTCGTTTGAAATATCTAAAAGAATAACCACCTGAAATTAATTACATTAAGTATGGTTTACTCTGCAAGTACTAACATGCTCTGAAAAAGCAATAACCTTAAATTAAATAGTGCCTGAAAAAGGTACCAATGGAATGAATAAAATTAAAGAGCTTCTAAAATTAAAAATGAATGTCTCGCTTACAATTCAGTAGATAACAATCTTACCATACTATGTTCACTCGATAGCCGAAAGTTCCCTTATTAAGGACAACAAATTTAAAAAAGCTCTCATCATTAGGATGAAATTTATAGCAATTTGATTTCAGGCAATTTTTCACGTACAAGAACAACAGATATTTTGTATTCGACAGATAATCGAGAAAAAATGGGAGTATAAAGGTACAGCATATCAGTTATTCATAGATTTCAAAAAGGCATATGACTCGGTTAAGAGAGAAGTTTTATATGATATTCTTATTGAATCTGGTATTCCTCAGAAACTAGTTCGATTAATTAAAATGTGTCTCAGTGAAACGTACAGTAGAGTTCGTATAGGCCAGGTTCTGCCAGATGCGTTTCCAATTCACTTTGGGCTAAAGCAAGGAGATGCACTATCACCTTTCCTTTTTAACTTTGCTCTAGAGTATGCCATTAGGAAAGTTCAGGATAACAGAGAGGGTTTGAATTGAACGGGTTACATCAGCTACTTGTCAATGCGAATGATGTGAATGTGTTAGGAGAAAATCCACAAATAATTAGGGAAAATAGGGAAATTTTACTGGAAGCAAGTAAAGAGATAGGTTTGGAAGTAAATCCCGAAAAGACAAAGTATATGATTATGTCTCGTGACCAGAATATTGTACGAAATGGAAATATAAAAATTGAAAATTTATCCTTTGAAGAGGTGGACAAATTCAAATACCTGAGAGCAACAGTAACAAATATAAATGATACTCGGGAGGAAATTAAACGCAGAATAAATATGGGAAATGCCTGTTATTATTCGGTTGAGAAGCTTTTGTCATCTAGTCTGCTGTCAAAAAATCTGAAAGTAAGAATTTATAAAACAGTTACATTACCGGTTGTTCTGTATGGTTGTGAAACTTGGACTCTCACTTTCAGAGAGGAAGAGAGATTAAGGATGTTTGAGAATAAGGTTCTCAGGAAAATATTTGGGGCTAAGAGGGATGAAGTTACAGGAGAATGGAGAAAGTTACACAACGCAGAATTGCACGCAATGTATTCTTCACCTGACATAATTAGGAACATGAAATCCAGAGGTTTGAGATGGGCAGGGCATGTAGCACGTATGGGCGAATCCAGAAGTCCATATAGAGTGTTAGTTGGGAGGCCGGAAGGAAAAAGACTTTGGGGAGGCCGAGACGTAGAAGGGAGGATAATATTAATATGGATTTGAGGGAGGTGGGATATGATGATAGAGATTGGATTAATCTTGCTCAGGATAGGGACCGATGGCGGGCTTATGTGAGGGCGGCAATGAACCTTCGGTTTCCTTAAAAGCCATTTGTAAGTAATGATAATAATAATAATAATAATAATAATAATAATAATAATAATAATAATAATAATAATAATAATAAATTGTAAACACTGTTCCTTTTATACTGTTTATAAACCAATAAACAATAAACGAGATTTCAGCTTGAGATTATTAACAATAGAAATTCAACGCGTGCGAGAAATAGCTTTGAAATTTCGCCTGGAGTTCTCTATCAGGGTAGAGTTCTGTTATGTAACTATATGATGCAGGTGAGGCCGCGCCGCTTAACTTCTCTCCTTAATGAAGCCGTGATCAGGATTTGATCTCCCTTTAAAATCCATCATCAACGGTAGGTTTTGAATCCACGAATTTAGGATTCATTGGCTAGAATGGTAATCACTATTCTACGTATGATGACACAATTTTGGTCTACCTGGTTTGTTCACTAACTGAATCCCATAATTTCTGTTGCAGCTATTGGAATAATAATAAATTTTTGTTCCTAGATTAGTCGGCATTTCGGAAGGCGGTCAGCTGCTACATGCGCCGTAGTATTTCTGGTATGTGACGTCACAAACGTGTACAGTAGAACCAATCAGAATCACTCTATAACACTTCCAGTGTTCGTTTGTTTACGTATGAGTGTTTCAATTCATTGAATAAGTAAAACTAACATTTACTGTTTGTGTGTAAGATAAATAAATGGAAGAAGAGACTGTAAAAAGACAGGTAGCCTATTGCACAGGCAGGCGCGGAAAAAAGTGTTTAAGGTGTATAATTATTTTAAAAACTTTGACGAGCAGAACGCTGCCGGCCATCTTGATGCTGACTGCAACGTTGTCAACGCGCAAGAAAAGACTGCAGAAGCATGTGGTGTGGGATTGAGAACCGTGCAAAGAATATTGTTAGTGAAGGAAAGAGGGTTTGTTTGGTGTCATGCTTACAGTAATCAACGGCTAAGGTCATTATTGTCTTTTGATAATTTAAATTCTCTCCTGCGCTATTTGTATTGCACGTGCGCGTGAAGTACGATGTGGCAATGTTGTACGCTGCCTTGCTCTCTCTATCTGTCTCTCTCGACGCAAATGCTAGCAGACTACCGCCTTCCGAATTGCCGTCGACTGTAGTCACAATGTAATGCAATGCAAAAAATACTGAACAGAATTATACATGGAATAATTTCTGGCTGTGAATGTAGACATGCAAAAAAAATTACTCGACACTTTTATTTATGGAAGAGTTTCTGCGTATGGAAGGCAAACACGCACTTTTATTATGCATACATGTAGGCCTACACGAATATTTTTTCATAATGTTATGATTTCAGTCCCAGTAAACAGTCATTAAACATGTAAAAGCATATACGAACTGCGTTGTAGAAGCTTGTAATCCTCCTCTTTCCTCCAGGCAGAATAAAAGTGAAGCTTTTCCGCGATCCGATGACAGAGATGTTATCAGACTGAACACGTTCTGTATATTAGTGAAGACTTCAATGACAGAATTCTATTCTGGAAATCTCAAATAAAAACTGTTAAGTAGTTTGCGGCTAACAGAAACAGTACAGGTATGTTTTTGTGTTATACTGTCCATGACAGAATAGTTTAGTCTTTCTGCCTTCCACTGCTGTGGCCAGGTTCAGTCACCGTCTAGATAAAATTGTAATTTTTACTATGGAGAAAACGAGTGCTGGGCCCTTTTCCTCGGGATTCTCCTGCTTCCCCTCACGATTATCAATATTCCATCTTCACTCCACAATCACCTTCAATCTCCCAGAAATCGCTTCCGTGCCAGGTTTCTGAAAACATATAATTTATAAAGATCTCAAAATCGATTTCCACGCTGTGTTCACAAATTACTGACGATTATATAGGATAAACTGTAAGTAATGTCATTCATTCAAGGGGTTATTCTTTGAGATATTTCAAACAGAGTTAAACATAATTATTCTCGTTTTTCTATCTTTTCGAGATGAAAATTATTTTATGTGAAACATTTCATAGCGTATTTTGGGAAAGTTATTGATTGAATTCCCAATAAGCTCAGCAGTTTAAGAGAGTAGTGTATTACCACAGTCTAGTATATACAGTCGCGAAGCTCAATACGTAGTAAATATGCAAACATTAGATAGTTGCTCACCACTAGGATCGCTAATATCGCCTCATTACAGGCAATGCAAAATAGTACCGTCACAGTCTATTGTTTCTAGCACCCTCAAAACTCAAGCTTCGTGACTGTATATAGTAGAAAGTGGTATTACGGCAATAAATTATTAAAATAATTTGACTTTTGTATTTTAAATATGCAGAAATTTGATCCGAACTATAGTGTACGTAACTTTTCGTTCTGCAAAGGAATTTTAAAGTATTGCATTTGTTCGAATGAATTTTCTACACATTTAAAGGAAAAAAAAAAAAAAAACTAAAATCCTTTCAATAATTTATTATCATAACACACAGTGATCTCTTAAACAGGCTTAGCTTATTGGGAATTAAGTCAATGACTTTCCCAAAACACGGTATGAAATGTTTCACATGAAACAATTTTTATCTCGAAAAGGATGCAAAAACGAGCAAAATTTTTTTAAACGTTTTTTGTTTGAAATACCTCAAAGAATACCCCTCTGAAATTAATGACATTACTTACGGTTCAACCCGTATAATACTATATTTTTACTAATATTAAATAGAAAGACGGATATTATCACTATGTGGAAGAGAGATATTTCAAGTTTCGCACTGCCAGCTGAGTTTTATTTGTTAAATATACATAATTGTTGGAGAAAATGGCTGTCCTACAACAGACCATAGCTGATGTCCGCTCAAATATGCGCGAAGTAACAGTGGTGTCGCGATTTGTCGCGTGTTTCAACAGCATTGGACGTCCTGGTCCTCCCGAGTCGTCAATCCGAAGGTGGTACAAACAGTTTCGAGACAGGGGATGCATCCGTCATCAATTAAAAGGACACGGAGGGAGGCCAAGTGTTACTGAAGAGACGGTCGACAGGGTGTGTGAAAGTTTCATGAGGAGCCCTCAGAAATCAGTTAGGAGGACCAGAAGACAATAGACAATACCTTCTGCATATGACCTCCCCGTTCACCGGACCTAACAGTTATTTCTTTTTGTGGTATTTTCCAAGGACAGCATTTAAAGCCTTCCACTTCCAACGACGTTGCCGGAATTGAGAAGAAGCATTAACTTCGTCACAGAAATGTCACACAAAACGTACTTAAGAGGGTTTGGTGAAAATGGAATAACCGCTTGTACGTCTGCCGTGTCACACGTGGACAAACACGGTATATACTTGGTGTGATATATTATATATAAGAACACGTAACGAGCAAATAATCATACATCATGCGGTTTAAGCTAAGATACCTGTTACGATTGTCTTCAGATGCCTTAAGACTAGTTTCTTCAGAGTTTTCTTCATCGATCTCGGAATGCCTTCATCCTTGTTCTTTCAGTATACATTATAAAGTATTTACTAGATAGTTTATTGAATATTTTCCTGTAGTATTCGCTTTATAAACTTATATTTTCTCTATCGGATAATATTGTTTTCAAATAATGTTCACATCCGTAATAAAATTTATACCTTTACTCAATTCTTCGGTCTACTATGTAATCACTTAATTTTTTTAACATATTAAATAATACTAACGAAAAAATAAGTTTATATTTAGTATATTGGCAATTTATATTAAATTTTGATAAAATATTACCATCTTGGGCCCATTTTATCAAATGCTATGATATAATTATTAAAACTTATCCGATCTAGTAAATTTGTCATATATGCTTGGTTCGTTGCCTTCGATGATTGGAACTGTAGGTTAGTTGATTGATTTATTTGAATGGTTGACTTTTGTTGATTGGTTCCTTTAAAAGTTTGGTTTGATTTGATTTCGTTTAGTTTGGTTTTGATTATTTCGATGGGTTCGTTGGTTGAATATTTTGTAAAGATCATTACTTAGATGTTTCGAAGATTCGGTTGGTTGGTTTGTTGGTTGATTTCTTAGTCGATTTTCTTCACCGATCATTTGACAATCAACTTATTGGCTCTTCTCAATCCGGCGCAGCTGAATAATCATTGTCTATTTACTCTCCGCGTAATAACTAAACATACAATTATTTGTTTTCTTTCATCTTCATTAATGAATAAGTAGATGCTTCTCATATAGTCTATCAACCATATGTCGTCAACAGCTCAATTTCTTCATCCGATAATAACCACATACATAAATATCGATTCTTGTCTTCCTTTTACAAATCTTAGCCTTTAATTGTTTTTAGTTGGTTATTCAGGGACAGAGTATCAACTACTAGGTTACATAGCGAAGATGGGATTGGTGGTAGTGAGAAGATATTTGGCAGGATGAGGCCGAGGATTCGCCATAGATTACCTAACATTCGCCTTACGGTTGGAGAAAACCTCGGTAATAATCCAACTAGGTAACCAGCCCAAGCGGGAATCGAACCCACGCCCGAGGACAACTTCAGATCGACAGACAAAGGCGTTAGCAGACCGAGCTACGCCGGTGGCTCTTGAATTTTAAGTTCTCAAGTAAATTCCAAAATTAAAATATAAATCTGTACACTCATTCATCTACGATTATCTTATCATGCTAACGAATATTGTTGATTATATTTTTCTTGCCTCAGATCTAATTTTAAGCTAAATAAGTAAGTTTTGACCTACTCTATGTTCCTATCCCATATCAATTACCTTAAGTATGTACATAATTTTGGATGCTAGTAGCAAGGCAAAATGCAGACATTTCCCAGACGCCACAAGAAGATCTAAAATTGTACAGAAGAATGATAGGTGTTTAGTTGTGAACGCGTACTGTGTGATAATGAGATTGAGGCCGATTTAACATTCAACTACACGAGATCTTTCCTTGGAAATGGGTGAAACTATGCTAGTAGTAAAACAAATAACACACGCATTAGAGTGTTGAGGGTATGCAAACCGCAGCGTAGATTTACAAGTCAAACATGGAACTAGGGGAGGTAATGCTCAAGAGGTGTAGAGCGAGGCGAAGGAGATTTTCTCTCCAGCAGGAAGTACACAGACCATCCGTTTCATGCTTCAGTTCAAAAGCGGTTTAATTCACAACCGCATATCGCTCAACATGTATCGCTAGTGTGATAAGAGATTTTAGGCTTTCATGGTGACCCTCCAGTAGCAAACTTCTGCGTACTAGAAAGTGTGTTGGGACTTAACAAATCCAATGATTTAGCTAGAAAATCAAGCTATTGGGTACGCGTAATTATTAGAGAGCCCAATGAAATTAATGCATTTCACAGAACAATGTAGTGGAAGACAAGGAGAATAAGGGAAATACAAGAAGAATAACGGGAACATAAGGAGAGCAAGGAGTATTCAAAGAGAACAAAGAGGAAGCAAGAAAATCAAAGAAGAGGGTAGGAGAAAAAAGAAAAGACATGTAAACGAAGAAACTACAAATATAATATGCCAGAGAATTAGAAACTAACTTGTTTAACAGATTAATTTACACCTATATCAGTAGACATAAACACTGAAAAGATTATTGGATTTGTAGCCTATGTATTGTATATGTTTGTATAGTTTCGATGATGAATTGTATACGCTTTTAAAATAAATAGTAGTCTGTATAGCTCTGCTGATGAATTGTATATGCTGTGAATTGAATATGTATAGGGGAGAGTCGGGTAGTATCGGACATCGGGTAATATCGGACAGTGAGTTTCTTTCATCTACCACACGATGATAGTACCTGATTGACATGGTTACGTTTCTGTGATGTCGCATAGAGAAACGTAACCATGTCATTCAGGTACTACCATATGGTGGTAGACGAAAAAACGCACTGTCCGATACTACCCGATGTCCGATACTACCCGACTCTCCCCTATGCTGTAAATTATATAGTAGTTTGTATAGCTCAACTGATGAATCAATCTACGCAAATCAAGCTTTCAGGTATAACTCCCTGTAAAGTTGATTTGAATAATTTCGAGGGAAAATTGTTCCGGGGCCGGGTATCGAACCCGGGACCTTTGGTTAAGCGTACCAACGCTCTCCCAACTGAGCTACCCTGGAACTCTACCAGACACCGATCCAATTTTTCTCTCTATATCCACAGACCTCAAAGTGGGCTGACAACCGTCAAGCAACCAACATTGAGTGCACACTAACTCTGTGTGTCTTAAATTATGGTTTTGTGATAACGAACAGTGACGTGCAAATCAAGCTCTCAGGTATAACTCCCTGTAAAGTTGATTTGAATAATTTCGAGGGTATGTTTAACCAAAGGTCTCGGGTTGATACCAGGCCCCGCAACAATTTTTCCCTCGAAATTATTTGAATCAATCTACTTGATATAAATTGTAAAAATTTGTATAGTTTAACGGAAGTATGCTTGTAAATTGAATTAATCTGTTTATTTTGTATTGTATATGTTTGTATGATATGGCTGGTGAATTGTATATGCTTTAAATTGAGTAGTAATCTGTATAGCTCTATTGATGAATTGTTTATGTTTGTAATTTTAAATAATTGGCATGATATGTATTATTAATTTCTGTATATCTCAGCTGATTGAATTGTTTATGCCTTAAATTGAATTAACTTGCTATGTATTATATTTTATAACTCAACTGATGAATAATCGTTTGTGTTGTAAATTTAATAATCTGATTGGCTATATACTGTATATTTTTAGTAGAGCCATCGATGTAGCTCAGTCGGCAGACTCGCTGGGCTGCTGATCCAGAGCTGCGCTCGGGCTTGGGTTGGATCCCCCGTTTGCTCACATTGGTTTCTTCCGAGGCTTTCCCCAGCCGTAGAACTGATGCCGAATGGTCTATGGCGAGTCCTCGGCCTCACTTCATTTTACCTCCTTTGATCTGATTACCTGGTTGGGTTTTTTTCGAAGTTTTCCCCAACCATAAGGCAAATGCCAAGTAATCTTTTGGCGAATCCTCGGGCCTCATCTCATCTCACTACATCACACCAAAATATTGTAAAAAATTGTAGAACATTGCAAGAAATTGTAGAAAATTGCAAAATTGTACAATTGTAAAATATTGTAAAAATTGTAATTGTAATTATAATCTTGTAAAATTTTGACGTGTTCCATATCTTAAAGCTTCATTGCTAATGTAATATCTATGCAGTGTAATAAATGAAATGAAAAATGAAATAAAGAGAGTGGGGAAAAATTGAGTATGACCTTTCACTGCAAACCCTGCATTCTCCAAACTTCCCTACTTTCTGTCTTCCTCTTTGTCTCCGCATATTATCTATATATCTTAATGTCGTCTATCATCTAATAGCTTCCTCTGCCCCGAACTCCTCTTCACCACTCTTTCCGGTACGTCTTTGAGCAGACAGTTTCTCCTCAGCCAGTGACCCTACCAATTTCTTTTTGTCTTTCTGATCAGTTTCAGCATCATTCTTTCTTCAACCACTCTTTCCAACACAGCTTCATTATTCCGTCTGTTCATCTCACACGCTCCATTCTTCTCCATGTCAACATTTCGAATGCTTCTAGTAGCTTCTCTTCACTTCGTTATAAAGTTCACGTGATAAACTTCAAGCATATGTAAATGGATAACACCACAAAGGCCTAAATTTCTGAGAGACGTGTAAAATGTATAATGGACAACATAATGTGTCACATTCGTGACACTGATTAACTTACACTTTGTCTTTTACACTTAAGAAGCAGATCTCAGACACGACTTGTCTGCAGTCTCCAACATGAATCCCTAATTCATCTCTGCTCGTCGCAGTTCATGGGCCTCCTGTACAAACCAGAATTATGCATTATCAATGTAATTAATTCTACCCAACAGCTAAAGCCACAGCTTTGACGTTACGTGGAAACCTGGGTCGTGACTTTGAATCCCGTCCAGGGCAGCATGGTGTTTATCCATCGCCTGTGTGATACGATGACCTTTGTTGTCTTAGGTAAAAGCCCTTTCACGTTCGGACCACACGTAGCGGGAGTAATATTGTGTCAGTGTTATGTTGAGAAATAGTCTGTATATCGGCTGTGAAGCTATTAAAAGTGTTATCAATTCTATGAGAAAATAATTTGTTATCTGTCGTTAGTTTACTTTGGTTACGCTACAGCCAGGAGAGAATAATAAATGTAGGATTGCATAATAAACAAATATTCCTTAGCAGAGCTTTTCGCGTACATATGGATTGAAGGGACGAACGGACGGATAGAGGACTTCGAGGGATGAACGGATGGAGGAAATGAAGAGACGAACGAACGGATGGATTGGATTGAATTGAACTGAACTGAATTGAACGGACGGACAGATTAAATTGCACGGACGGACGAATGGATTGAATTGGAAGAAAGGACGGATGGATTGAAATGGATAGACAGTCGAATGGATTGAATTGGAAGGACGCACGGGTAGATTTAATTGGAAGGACAGATGGATTGAATTGGAAGGACGGACGGGTAGATTGAATTGGAAGGACGGACGGGTAGATTGAATTGGAACGACGGACGGGTAGATTTAATTGGAAGGACGAATGGATTGAATTGGAAGGACGGACGGGTGGATTGAATTGGAAGGACGGACGGGTAGATTTAATTGGAAGGACGGATGGATTGAATTTCAAGGACGGACGGATGGATCGAATTGGAAGAAAGAACGGATTGAATTGGAAGAACGAACATATGGATTGAATTGGAAGAACGAACGAATGGATTGAATTGTAAGGACGGACGGATGGATTGAATTGTAAGGACGGACGGATGGATTGAATTGGAAGGACGGACGGATGGATTGAATTGGAAGGACGGACGGATGGATTGAATTGGAAGGACTGATGGATTGAATTTCAAGGACGGACGGATGGATCGAATTGGAAGGAGGGACGGACGGATCGATTGAATTGGAAGGACGGACAGATGGATTGAATTTCAAGGACGGATCGATTGAATTGGAAGGACGGACGGACGGATGGATTGAATTAGAAGGACGGATGGATTGAATTTCAAGGACGAACCGATGGATCGAATTGGAAGAAAGAAAGAACTGAATTGGAAGAACGAACGGATGGATTTAATTGGAAAGACGGACGAATGGATTGAATTGGAAGAACGGACAAATGGATTGAATTTGAAGGAGGGATGGATTAAATTGGAAGAACTGAAGGATGGATTGAATTGGAAGCACGAACGGATTGATTTAATTTTGAACAGCCGGATGGATTGAATTGGAAGGACGGACGATGGTTTGAATTGGAAGAACGGACGGATGAGTTGAATTGGATGGACAGTCAGGTGGATTGAATTGCAAGGACAGACGGATGGATTGATTTTGGAAAATGGATGCATGGATTGAATTGACGGACGGATGTACTGAACAGATGAAGTAGAGAAAAGAGGAACTTAAAATATTTGCATTTCCCGGGTCTTTGTAATTTGCTATATAAATGTTAGTTGAAACTTCATAAGCTACTTCTCTTATCACAATAAAGAAATTATGACAATTAATTACATTTCCTTGTAATGCAATCATTTTTGTGTGCATAAAAATCTTTTCATGGTGTCGAACCATGATCATTTTTTTCTAACCACAATTATTGCTATCGCTTGTCGATGTCAAAGATAGAATCTTAGAATTTAATCGTTACTTTTAAGTTAAAACGAAAGTTTTGTGAACATTATATACGAGAGATCCTTCTTAAGGAAAAGCCAAGGATGACCCGGAAAGTTGGAGTAGAAAGAAAGAGAAATGAATAACTAATTGAAATAGGCGTTGAGTCGAAAGGAGAGTTATTGGAGTCTGATAAGGGAGGGGCGTGGGAGGAAAGATAAATGGAGGCAGATGACAGGATCCAGGGACTCTCAGGTCGTCGAAGAGAAGGCGGGGCAGTGGAAATGAAACCTGGGATTAGAGAGAGAAGAGCAGATGAAGACAATGGTTCCCATTGCCACTCGATAACGCGAGAAATTTGAGCTTCAGCTACTTTCGTCCTTAAAGTTGAGGTCATTGGAGTGTGTTTGTAGTGGATGCTACCTGCTCGTCACTTAGTTTCAATACCATGAAATTCACTTTCATAATCACTTATAGTATCTTCATCAAGTTAACTCAGATTTGAGTTTCAAAACAGAATGATTCTGTCATTTCGAGATTTATAACAAACTATCTCGTCGACTAATGATGTGAGAAGGAAAATTTTCTGAATTAAAATATATTCCGAAAATTTTCCTTACATTTTTCGTCTTAGTTGGGATTCATCGGGGTACTCCCGTTTTCCATTCCGTCCGATTTCCATTTCATCATCATTCCATAGCATTCTTTAGCGCGACGCGCAAAAGGACTGTTTACGACGAGTGGGGTTGTATCCTTGGAAAATATGGTCGATCATAAAAACTCCAGGTGCTTATTCCATCTCCAGTTGAAATTTCATATCAAAGTTTACATATTCCTCAGCATGTTTCTATTTATTAATTTATTTCACAAAAAAGTAAGTGTAATTGTCATTTTATGTTCGACCATGCCGAAATGTAGTAATTATACACCTTTAATGCATGTCATTAAAGTACACCTATTCATTAAAGTTTAGGTTTTCGATTATTCTCGGATATACAATCGAAAGACAACTAGGGAAACGTCACGGAGGCTGGAAATCCAATACTGTCACAGAAGGTTATGTTCTGTTACTATAATAATTAGCTTTAAATAAATAAATATCAAAAGTCAATGCAATGGGTTGCCGGTGGTGGAGTGTGCATGCTGCATTGTAAGAATTGCCCAAAAAAGTATATTGGCCAAACTAAAAGAAATTTTAGGGCTAGATATTCTGAACATAAAGCAGATTTCCGTCACAACCGTAATAAATCCAAATTTGCAACCCATTTGATTGAGAACAACCATGAACTTCAAAAAATGTCCGACGCTTTACAGATTTTAAAACCCATCAGTAATGGAACCTTTAATTTAGTTGCTGAAGAATTTTACATAGCTAAATCGCTTAATAATACTGTTTCATTAATTAATGAACAATTACCTAGTTCCGGTAACCCCTTATTTAAATTAGCCAATGGAAACTCTTCTCACTGCGGCACGTACCCCCCTCCACTTACGTAATGACGTGTTTTCTCATACTGTGTTATTGCACCAGTCACTACCACGCTACCGACCAGGCAACATTACTTCTTTTACTACGCCAACACCAAAGATCTCGTAAGTGGTTTATCGTCACTTCATTTTTCTTTCTGTTTCTATACAGGTTCCTTCACTAAAACTTATTATTGATTTTTGCAGATTTTACAATGTGCTGCCACGTCGTGATGACTGATGCAAAATAATATTTTAATTTGTTATTCTTTTAACTGTCTGTGTCTCAATTTTAAGCTGCATATATGTTTTGCAGACTTCAATTTTATACAAATTTTGATCTATAAGCTGCATACATGTTTCTGCAGGCTTTAACTCCAAATACTTTTATGTATTAATTTTGAAACCGCATGAAGGTTTAACTGTCATATATATATATATATATATATATATATATATATATATATATATTCGACTGTTCATAAGTCAAATTTTACTTGTTTTTCTTATCATTGTAGTTTTTTATATTCTCACGTCATTTACTTTAATACATTTCGATGTTACTTGTCCATCTACGTCTTTATATGAAAAGCTTAATATCACTCAAGTCTGACCTGAAGATGCTATTATAATAGCAAAAGCGCTAGTCAAAGATACGTTCATGTAACCTAATGTAATATTTTGTATTTTGAATAGACAGTTATTGAAGGACTTTTGATATTTACTTCTTTAAATTTGTTAACTTGTCGGACCAACATGTCTTTCAAATAATAATTAGCGTTAATTGTAAGTAATATTCAAATAAATTCAATTTGTCATTTCGTTTTTCAATGTCGAATTCAATTTCAAGGTTATATCAAGATTAATGTTTATCTTACTCTTTAGATTATATCAAGGTCGTCGACATTCGTTTCCCGGAAAAAATCAATACTTTCGCGTCTGCGCACATCTCACAATTTATGAAGTAGGCTATTGCACTCACTCACATAAAAATAACATGAATACTTATGAATAATTTCAAGTTAGAAATATGGTCGAGCACAAAAAGTCGTATGAAACTTACCTATAATGGTAGTTAAGACGCTCGTATGAAAATTATGAAACGAGCTTGAGCTCATTTCATAAACATCCTCGCGTCTTAATTACTACCATTATAGGCTCGTTGCATAATGTACTATTATAGATTCGTAACGAAGTTAGTGTGTTATTACTAGCTTTAAGCTTGTAGTTTTGTTATATTTTGTCTCAATATTTTAAATAGAATTGAATGAATACTTTGTCACTAGATGGAAATAACGAAGAAATCATATAAGTCATTTCCTAGTTATCTAAGACAAGTTTAATATAAGCAGTATCTACGCTATATTTAATATTCACATGTTTCAATTTTAAACTTTATAAGCAATTTTAATGGAAAAATTTTAAGTACAGGGTGAGTCAGGAGGAAAGATACATGGTGTGAGGAGTGATAATATTAGTGATTCTGAACAAAAACGTTTATATGAACATATACCCTGTTCTTAACAGTATCTGACATACAGCTGTTTGAATATCACGGGCGTCAGTCTCATGTCCTTCATCAGCACTCACATGCGAACGCAACCAAAACGATCATGTAGTACGAACAATGAAATATATCCTGGGCGTTGGATCGGTCGCAGTGGAGTGGCCACCGAGGTCACCCGACCTTACTCCATAGGATTACTGTTTGTGGAGTTGGTTTAAGAATGACGTCTACAAGCGCAAAGTGGAAAAAGGGAGAAAATCCTCGTTCGCATTTTACATGCTTGTGCTCAAGTAAAGGAATGTCCCAATCAGCTCAGATTAGCAACACAGAGCTGTCTACAAGAGCTGCTAAGTACATTGGAGTTGACGGTGGACTTTTTGAACATATTCTGTAAAGAAAGGTACACAATTAAACAGAACATAAATTATCAAATTTTAATTTACTATCACCTGTACTTTTCCGTTTCCATTAGTTTTTTTCTCGGAATCCGTTAAGAACAGGACATATGTTGATATGAACTTTTTTTTGTTTAGGTTCAGCAATATTATTATCCCTCAAACAATGTACCTTTCCTCCTGACTCAACTTGTATTTAATAATAACATTATTTTAATTCACTGTAGTAGGATTTCGAAACAAAAATCCGTTCTCAGATTATAGAAATGGTATTTTCGTATATTTTAGCTGCTTCACAAATCTCAAAGCTGTAGTATAACTCTTGTTTATTTCTCGTTTTGCTTAGCTGTGCACTAAATTACACCCATACCATTAAATGTCCAAGGGAGTTTAGAAGGTTCGTAATTTACTGTCTATGGGGAAGTTCCTTCTGTTTGATGATGTTAATAACTTGTTAGAGAGACATAACCTCTATAATAAACTACAGGAAAATGCTCTTTGAGGATGCTTACATAATTAAACTGGAAATGTACGAGTATATGGAACAAGGAAAACAGAAAACCGAAAGTCGTAAAAAGCAAAATTATGTAGTAGTAGGACAAATTTTATTTCCTTTATTTCTGTTTTGCTATATAATTTTCTTCTTAATTAATATAAACATATCTTCCCAAGCACATTTATTTTTTCAGCCATATTAGATGAAATTTAATAAGTCTGAAATAACAACACAAATTAATTATTCCTACATATCCTTGTTATAAATCATGACAAGCATAAAAACACTGTTAGAATACGTGGAGTCTAAATGTGATATTGAGAAGTCCATCTATAAACTAAGACTAATAGTGGTTTTGGTAGTGGTAAACTGACTGCAAAATTCCAGGTTCAATCCTGGTTGATGAGGGGATATTTTCCGCTACAAAAATTTCTGGAGCCCATTCTTTCTCCTACCAAGTTATAGTACCGGGTCATTCATTTCCGGGGAAAAAGTGCGGTCGGAGCAAGGTTCCGTTCACACACTATGTTCTTGTACCGAGATCATGGGAACATAGAGTTCTAGTTGAAGCCGTTTATGTGACTTCATGGGATGTAAAGAGGATATCTTTAACTAATGTAATAATAATAATAATAATAATATAGTGGTTGTGATAGCGGTTGGTGATGATGTTGGTGGTGATGGTGATAATAAATTCTTAGAACTAATATCAAAGAAAGTAAAGTAAGGAGGTAATGAAAGAAAATTAGTTTAATGAATAGCAGTCGGCCTCGGTAGCGTACTTGGTATAGCGCTCTATGCCTTCTATGCTCGAGATTGCGGGTTCGATCCCGGCCCAGGTCGATGGTATTTAAGTGTGTTTAAATGCGACAGGCTCATGTCAGTAGATTTACTGGCATGTAAAAGAACTCCTGCGGGACAAAATTCCGGCACACCGGCAACGCTGATATAACCTCTGCAGCTGCGAGCGTCGTTAAATAAAACATAATTTAAACAAAAATAAAGAGGAAACGATAAGTATATTTAAAATGGAAAAGTAAAAGAAGAGAAAGAAGTGAGGAGAAAAAAGTGGAAGGAGATTAATTTTAATGACGAGAGAAAAATGGAAGAGAATAAAATGACGTGATAAAAACGAAAGAAGAGAAAGTAGCGAAGAGTGAAAAATTGAAAAAATAAAAAAATATCGAGAGAAAAGTTGAAGAAAAGAAAGAAGTGGCGAGAGAAAATTTGATGGAGGGAAAGAAGTGACAAGTTAAAAGTGAAAGAAGTGAATAAAGTGACTAGAGAAAAGTGGAGAAAGTGAACAAAATGACGAAATAAATGTGAAAGAAGTGAATAAAAATAGAGAGAAATGTGAACGAAAAGAAAGTAGTGCCCATTGAATTTTTTTGTAGCGGCGAGAGAAAAGTGGAAGAAGTGAATGAAATAATGAAATAAATGTGGAAAAGTGAATAAATTGAAGAGTGACATGTGGAAGAAGCGAAAGTAGTGATGAGGTAGAAATGGAAGAAGTGAATTAATTGACGAAAGATATATTGAAGAAATGAATAAAATGACGAGAGAACTGAGGGAGAAGAGAAAGTGACGAGAGAAAATGAAAGAAGTGAATAAAGTGGCGAAACAGAAGTGGAATAAGTGAATAAATTGACGAAATAAATATTGAAGAAGGTGAATAAAATAACTGTAGAAAATTGAAGTAAAAGAAAGTAGTGGTGAGAGAAAAATGGAAGTTGTGAATAAAGTGACGAAAGAAATGTGGAAAAAGAAGTAGCGACTACAGAAAAATGAAAGAAATAAATAAAGTGACGAAAGAGATGTAGAAGAATTAAATAAAATGACGATAGAAATATGGAAAAGAGAAAGAGTAACGAGAGAAAAGTGGAAGAAATTAATAAAATGGTGAAGAATTTATTTACTTATTTATTCATTTATTTATCTATCTATCTATCTATCTATCTATCTATCTATCTATCTATCTATCTATCTATCTATCTATCTATCTATCTATCTATCTATCTATCTATCTATCTATCTATCTATCTATCTATCTATCTATCTATCTATCTATCTATCTATCTATCTATCTATCTATCTATCTATCTATCTATCTATCTATCTATCTATCTATCTATCTATCTATCTATCTATCTATCTATCTATCTATCTATCTATCTATCTATATATATATATATCTATCTATCTATCTATCTATCTATCTATCTATCTATCTATCTATCTATCTATCTATCTATCTATCTATCTATCTATCTATCTATCTATCTATCTATCTATCTATCTATCTATCTATCTATCTATTTGCTTACTTATTTGCTTATTTATTTATGCATTTATTTATTTTATATATTTGCTTTATTTCTTTATTTACTTAGTTATTTATATTTATTTATTTATTTATTTATTTATTTATATATTTATTTACTTATTTATTTATTTATGTATTTATTTATGTATTTTTTATTTATTTATTTACTTATTTACTTACTTATTTACTTATTTATTTACTTACTTATTTAATGATTTACTTATTTATTTATTTAATTATTTATTTATTTAATTATTTATTTATGTATTTATTTATGTATTTACTTATTTATTTATTTATTTATTTATTTATTTATTTATTTATTTATTTATTTATTTATTTATTTATTTATTTATTTATTTATGTATTTACTTATTTATTCTGATAGAGTTAAGGCAATGAGGCAATCTTCCACACTATAAGAAGTGAAATATACATTGAAACCATAGCAATAACAAAAGTAGTAAAATTAATGGTAATACTTAAATATAAAATCGTTATCGTGCTCATTAAGAAGCTTACATATAATGAAAATATATCATTGACTAAACGTGATACATAATGTGAATGTAGAGAATAAAATTACGAGAGAAATGTGAAAGAAGAGAAAGTAGTTACGAGAGAAAATGGAAGAAGTGTCAAAAGAGATATGGAAGAAGTGAATAAAATAAAGAGAAAACAAGTGGAAGAAGAAAATTACGTGTCGCTAAATGTATGACGAAGTATAAAAACATTGAGCGGTTAGTTGAATGGGAAAGAAGGAGGGGAGTTATAAAATTAAGGAGGAGGTAAAATGAATAGGAATATGATACGTGAAAGGGAAAAGGAGAGAGAAACAAGAGAGATAAAATAATGTGAAGAAAAAGAAAAAACAAATGCTAACAAAGAGCAAAAATATAATAACGTCAAAAAGAGCAGAAATAGGAAGAAATAGAAGAGTCGAGAAAAAATTTAAGAGGTTTAAGAAAGCTATAGAAAAGAGACGAAAAAGGAGATATTATAATCATTACTGCTGCTCATGTAATTTAGACCTATACCTCAGAATTTTGAAATGTCAGGCTGTCTTTGTGTCCATCATATTTGTGTAATACTTTCCTATTAGCCTGCATTGCGACGGCAGTGTGAACAAATTCTGCGAGCGTCAGAGGAACTGGAATTAATTCGTAGATGAGCCCGTCAACTGAAGGGAACAATTCGATTATCTCTCGATAATGGAATCGTTGATTGTTTTTAATGACAATTCCACAGTCGCCATGATTAGAAGCAGACGGGCATCTATGAAACAATATTTCGATAAAATCATCCTGTAAATCCACGTCCTTACGCAGTATGGAGCACTCAGTAATTGTACGTTTTAATCAGTAGAGTCACTATCATCAACACGATTACATCACCATAATTACTCACTACTGTCACTTTCGTTATCATCAATTTAATCATAATCATTATCATCACTTTACACCACTAAAATTGTCGTCATCATCTCACCATCATTATCATTATTATATCACTATCAATCATTAGATCACCAACACATAATCACCATCATCATCCATTATCATGAAATAAATTATAAATAAACAGTAAATTCTCCAAAATTAATTATAATAATAATAATAATAATAATAATAATAATAATAATAATAATACCTATTTACAAATGACTTTTAAGGAACCCGGAGGTTCATTGCCGTCCTCACATAAGCCTGCCATCGGTCCCTATCTTGTACAAGATTAATACACACTCTATCATCATATCCCACCGCCCTCAAATCCATTTTAATACTATCCTCTCATCTACGTCTCGGCCTCCCCAAAAGTTCTATATCACTCCGGTCTCCCAACTAACAATCTATATGAATTTCTGGATTCGCCCGTACGTGCTACATGCCCTGTCCATCAAAAACGTCTGGATTTAATGTTCCTAATTAATATATCAGGTGAAGAATACAATGCGTGCAGTTCTGCGTTGTGTAACTTTCTCCATTCTCCTGTAACTTCATCCCTCTTAGCCCCAGATATTTTCCTAAGAACCTTATTCTCAAACACCCTTAATCTCTCTTCTTCTCTAAAAGTGAGAGTCCAAGTTTCACAACCATACAGAACAACCGGTAATATAACTGTTTTATAAATTCTAAATTTAAGAATTTTTGACAGCCGACTAGATGACAAAAGGTGCTCAACCGAATAATAACACGTATTTCCCATATTTATTCTGCGTTTAATTTCCTCCCGAGTGTCATTTATATTTGTTACTGTTGCTCCAAGATATTTGAATTTTTCTACCTTTTCGAAAGATAAATTTTCAATTTTTATATTTCCGTTTCGTACAATATTCTGGTAACGAGACATAATCATATACTTTGTCTTTTCGAGGTTTACTTCCAAACCTATCGCTTTACTTGCTTCAAGTAAAATTTCCGTGTTTTCCCTAATCGTTTGTGAATTTTCTCCTAACATATCCACGTCATCCGCATAGACAAGAAGCTGATGTAACCCGTTCAATTCTAAACCCTCTGTGTTATCCTGAACTTTGCTAATGGCATATTCTAGAGTAATAATAATAATAATAATAATAATAATAATAATAATAATAATAATAATAATAATAATAATAATAATGATGCCAGAAAATCAAAAGGAGGATAGCAGAGGCAAAGTAACATTTTAATAGGAAAAGGAGTAATCTTCTGAAGACCTCTGGAAAAAAGAAACTAAGGAAGAGTCTAGTGAATTGTTTTGTGTGGAGTGTGGCATTGTATGGGAGCAGAAACATGGGCATTACGACGAAGTGAAGAGATGCGACTAGAAGCATTTGAAATGTGGATATTGAGAAGAATAGAACGTGTGAAGTGGACAGACAGAATAAGAAATGAATCTGCGTTGGAAACAGTGGGTGAAGAAAGACTGATGCTGAAAATGATCAGGAAGAGGAAAAGGAATTGGCTGGATCTCTTGCTGAGAAGAAACTGATTATTGAAGAATGCACTTGAAGGAGTGGTGAGCGAGAGAAGAGTTCGGGGCGGGAGAAGATATCAGGTGATAGACGATACTTCTACTCCGAATTATCTGTTATCGCGCTTTCAATTTCTTACAACTCTTCGAAACCGACATCAAGCACTTCTTTCTATCCCTCATCATAGAAAGTCTTTATACTCATCTTCCTATAGTGTAGAAATACCTCGCCTCTGGAATTCGTTACCTAATGACGTCAGGGACTGCCGGACTTTATCACAATTCAAAATTAAATTGGAAAATTTTGTCTTAGTTAATGTTTTTTAGGTATTGCTAGAAGTATTGATTTGTGTTTTTTTTTCTTTTTCTTTTTCAGTCTAGATTAAAATTGCAAGTTTCTTGTTTAGGCTTATGTTAGTTAATTAGTTAGGATACAATTAATTATGATACTTAATCACTCATTTAAAGTTCGTGTGACTGCAACCTCTGTATATTTTTGTGTGGCTTTACTTTGTTTATAGTTTTTTTCTCTCTCTCTTTATTTCTTGTGTAGCTTTACTTTGTATATAGTGTAATTTTTTCTGTTTATTTCTATTATTTTTGTATTCCTGGTGTTGTGGAAGAGAAGGCCTGATGGCCATCAGGCCTTAACTATACCAGAATAAATTAATGAATAAATAAATAAATAAATAAATAAATAAATAAATAAATAAATAAATAAATAAATATTAAGATATATGGATCATATGAGGAGACAAAGAGGAAGGCATAAAGATTGGAGAATACTGGGTTTGCAGTGAAAGACCTGCCCTTGGGCAGAACACTGAATGAATGAATGAATGAATGAATGAATGAATGAATGAATGAATGAATAATAATAATGATAATACGCTTTTGCTTGAGAATATAATTGATAGGATAAAAACTAAAAATTTCTTTCACTCTGTAATAAGAATGGCAACACAGAGTGAGCAACACAGCACTGATACTCTTACAGCAAACATGTAAAGGAAGGTAATGCCGTTGTTGCTCATCCATCCTTCATGCTTCTTATTGAATTTGGTTACATATCCAGTCTGTTCCTTCTGCTCAGTGCTCCAACTTGCGGCTTTAACTTAGTAGACCGGCAAGCGGTGGGGGAAATGGAGATTTGTGTCTCTTCCTACGCTGCTGGGCTCTGTCCCTTGTTTCGAGCCCGTCCTTTGACATCTCAAGCGATGACCTATCTTGACCACGTGACGAGAAGTCCCACAGAGTATGAGCGTACTGATTTCCTCCGTAATCCCAGTGGTGGCAAAACTGATTTGCTTTAGTTGACTATACAAAGTGAAGAAAAAATGGGATAGTCTCAATGCATGCGAAAATCAACACAATTCGTTATTTAAGTAACTTTGCAGTATTACACATTTTTCATTGAAGTATGCATTAATAAAATAATCGTACATCAAATATCTTGACAAAACAAATTATAGCCTAATATTGTATACTGCAGTATGATATTGGAAGTGAAGAGTCCACTGCAAGAATGATGGATATCATTTGGAACATATTTTTCAGGAGAAGCAATTGAAAGTTTGAAATGCTTAGCGCTCAAAGCTTACCTGTGATTTTCCGATCATTACTGGACAATGACTATCAGTGTTAATGCCATATAACTCTATATGTACATTCTATATGTCTTAAGCTATGCATTAACTGTCTTGGTTCATTCACGACAAGAAAGTGACATCCATCATTCTTGCAGTGGACTCTTCATATGTCTTAAGCTATGCATAGACAGTCTTGGTTCATTTTCGACAAGAAAGTGACATCCATCATTCTTGGAGTAGACTCTTCATATGTCTTAAGCTATGCATTGACAGTCTTGGTTCATTCTCGACAAGAAAGTGACGTCCATCATTCTTGCAGTGGACTCTTCATATGTCTTAAGCTATGCATTGACAGTCTAGGTTCATTCTCGACAAGAAAGTGACATCCATCATTCTTGGAGTGGACTCTTCATATGTCTTAAGCTATGCATTAACTGCCTTGGTTCATTTTCGACAAGAAAGTGACATCCATCATTCTTGGAGTGGACTCTTCATATGTTTTAAGCTATGCATTGACAGTCTAGGTTCATTGTCGACAAGAAAGTGACATCCATCATTCTTGCAGTGGACTCTTCATATTTCTTAAGCTATGCATTGACAGTCTAGGTTCATTCTCGACAAGAAAGTGACATCCATCATTCTTGCAGTGGACTCTTCATATCTCTTAAGCTATGCATTAACTGTCTTGGTTCATTTTCGACAAGAAAGTGACATCCATCATTCTTGCAGTGGACTCTTCATATGTCTTAAGCTATGCATTAACTGTCTTGGTTCATTTTCGACAGAAAGTGACATCCATCATTCTTGCAGTGGACCCTTCATATGTCTTAAGCTGTGCATTAACTGTCTTGGTTCATTTTCGACAAGAAAGTGACATCCATCATTCTTGCAGTGGACTCTTCATATGTCTTAAGCTATGCATTCACTGTCTTGGTTCATTTTCGACAAGAAAGTGACATCCATCATTCTTGCAGTGGACTCTTCATATGTCTTAAGCTATCTATTGACAGTCTTGGTTCATTTTCGACAAGAAAGTGACATCCATCATTCTTGCAGTGGACTCTTCATATGTCTTAAGCTGTGCATTGATAGTCTAGGTTCATTCTCGACAAGAAAGTGACATCCATCATTCTTGCAGTGGACTCTTCATATGTCTTAAGCTGTGCATTGATAGTCTTGGTTCACTCTCGACAAGAAAGTGACATCCATCATTCTTGCAGTGGACTCTTCATATGTCTTAAGGTGTGCATTGATAGTCTTGGTTCACTCTCAACAAGAAAGTGACATCCATCATTCTTGCAGTGGACTCTTCATATGTCTTAAGCTATGCATTAACTGTCTTGGTTCATTTTCGACAAGAAAGTGACATCCATCATTCTTGGAGTGGACTCTTCATATGTCTTAAGCTATGCATTGACAGTCTTGGTTCATTTTCGACAAGAAAGTGACATCCATCATTCTTGCAGTGGACTCTTCATATGTCTTAAGCTGTGCATTGATAGTCTTGGTTCATTCTCGACAAGAAAGTGACATCCATCATTCTTGGAGTGAACTCTTCATATGTCTTAAGCTATGCATTGACAGTCTTGATTCATTCTCGACAAGAAAGTGACATCCATCGTTCTTGGAGTGGACTCTTCATAGGTCTTAAGCTATCTATTGACAGTTTTGGTTCATTTTCGACAAGAAAGTGACATCCATCATTCTTGGAGTGGACTCTTCATATGTCTTAAGGTATGCAATGACAGTCTTGGTTCATTTGCGACAAGAAAGTGACATCCATCATTCTTGCAGTGGACTCTTCAAATATTTGTCTCTAAATTCTTAAGGACTCTATACAACAACTTAGAAATGGTTTTGAGGAACCCGGAGGTTCATTTCCGCCCTCACGTAAGCCCGCCATCGATCGGTCCCTATCCTCAGCAAGATTAATCCACTCTCTACCATCATAGTCCACCTCCCTCAAATACATTTTAATATTATCCTCCCATCTAAACGACTTTCATGGAAGTTGAGAGGATGCGAAGGCATTTATTTCCCCTTCTACACTTGCCCTGAGTCCGTCAGTAACAGACCGGTAGCTGTTACCTCTTATACCTTCACCCCTCCAGCTGTATACACAAGAAAATAACATATCAAATAAAGTACATAAGTGAATATCAAATACAGTGACACAGATTTTTGACAATTATATGTTTGAATATATTTTAGTGTCGTTGTTACAATATTGTCAACTAATAATTAATTAAATTGAATGTTAGTTTGTGTCATGACGTCATGGGGGAGCGAGACATTGCAGATTGTTCCATTGTGTATGCTGTAGAGTAGCAACTAGCGGTGAAAAAAAAAAACATTTATCTTCTGCTGTCAGTTGTTTTTTTAATGTGCCACTTAATATAAACAGTAATAAAATGAAATATAAACGCTTAGTATAGACTTTCGAAATATAGATTACCGGAAAACACTTTAAAGAATGAAATTTGTCACTGTGTTGAAAGCCAATTAATCTAACGTTAACAAGATGGACAATAGCATCTTCCCCTTCACTGATGGTAGTGAGTGTGAGTAGAGGGGAAAGGCCTATCAACCTAACTGAAATGGGGTGTAAATCTCGGCCTCCCCAAAGGTTTTTGTCCCTCCGGCCTCCCAACTAACACTCTATACGTGCTACATGCCCTGCCTATCTGAAAAGTCTGGATTTAATATTCCTAATTGTGTCTGGTGAAGAATACAGTTGTGCAATTTTCTCCATTCCCCTGTAACTTCATTCTTTCTAACGCCAAATATTTTCCTTAAGCACCTTATTCTCAAACACCCGGTAATATGATGTTTTATAAATTCCAACTTTCAGGTTTTTTGAGAGGTGACTCGATGACAAAAGCTTCACAACTGAATAATAACACGCATATTCCATATTTATTCTCCGATTAATTTCTTCCCGAGTGCCATTTATATTTGTTACTGCTTCTGTAAGACAATCAAAGGATAAATTTACAATACGTTGACAATCATTTACATTCTCAGAGTTCGTTACATTATCAACCGCGCTGGAATTCACAAAGCATTTTTAATACACTAAAACAATCAAATGATTGAAGTTTGGGGACCTGGGAGGCCATGATGTTGGTAAAATGTTGCCGATACACCCGTTATGAAAGCTTGTAAGAATTCTCGAACGTTCAATTGAATGTGAGTCGATGCTCTGTCATGCATGCTCCACAGAGCTGCCTTTCCCAAAGACGCAGATCATCCTAAAGGTCGCATAGCTTATTGAAAAAAAAATAGTAGAAGCCACAACCATGTAGGAAATGAGGTAGGCCTAAGAAATGTACGACATGCATTCAGGTGATAACATATCTTGAAAATGATTTATTTCCGAACCAACATATGTTTATTAGAACTCTCTGCCTCGTTTAATTCACCTTTACAATTTTACTTATAATTATTGTAAAACACCCTGTATATCTTCTGACATGAGATGAAGTTCTACGAACCACAGTAGCGCGTTTGCCTGCTGACCCGGAGTTGCTCTCGGGCGTGGATTCGATTCCTAATTGCGCTGATAACCTGGTTGGGTTTTTCCGAGGTTTTCTCCATCCGAAAGGAGAATGTCAGGTAGGTAGGTAAATAGGTAGGTAGGTAGGTAGATAGATAGGTAGGTAGGTAGGTAGATAGGTAGATAGATAGATAGGTAGGTAGATAGATAGGTAGGTAACTAGGTAGGTAGGTAGATAGACAGACAGACAGACAGACAGATAGATAGAGTGCGTTTATTGATGCATAATAAATTATACCAACTCATGTACACAAGATCCTTCTCACGAGTCCGTACGGTCATTCATGCTATAACTATGCACAGTTTGAATCTTCAAACAAAAATAATACTACTAATAATAAAATAGTAAAAAAAACAGTTATTATTATTACTACTACCGTTATCATTATCACCATTAGGGCCTGCAACTAATCTAACTTCATACCAAATTTCAGAAAAATGATAAAATAAAATAAATGTAAGATATGAAAAGAAAAAAAAGACACAGTGAAACATACATAAACAATTCAATTCCTTATTCAAACTGCACCAAATAATCCAAGTAATACATATAAAGGTAATACATAAAAAAGGAAACATACACACGCAATAAAATACAAAAAAATATAATAAATACAAAAAGAACATTATTCCCTAATTATCTCACTCGCTCAATGTCAATATTACTCATTACAACACTAATAAATAACCCTTTCCCTTATTACATCGGCTCCCTCCTCCTCGGCCAGTTCCACCCTCAACTGTCGAACTTTTGCCATAAATTTTCCCACAGTGTCAAAGAATTTAACGTTATTTAATACAGCGTTTGTCGCCAAGTGCCCTCTCCTAGATGTAATGAAGGACTCTGGCAGGAATCGAATGTCAGGTAATCTAAGGCCAATCCTCGGCCTCATCTCGCCAAATACCACCTCGCCATCACCAATTCGATTGACGTTAAATAACCCAATAGTTTAGTTGATACAGCGTTGTTAAGTATCGAATTATAAAAAATAAAATAATATTATGAACAATAGGATTAAACCCAAAGCTTCAAACATCGCTTACTACATACAGTACTTCTATCGGGAATTCAATTTCGAATTGCCGAGGTTTGAAACAGTCTCCGGCGTGAAGAGAAGACGTTCTAGTCTGAAGTGCGTTCTAACTTTGAAGATAGGTCTGAATCAGCAATTTTGCGAATGCTATGTGACCTATTTTCTTGATGACGAAGCTTTTAATGTCGTTAGAGATCAATATGAGTGAGATGGAAACCTGCACTGAAGTTGAGAACTTATGAGTTGTTTGTGAGCCAAACATCTTCACAGGGACCTGGTTGTAATTAGGAAAGACAAATGGCAGGAACTCGAATAATTGCATTAATCCTTTTAGTTTACCAACTAGTTTCCTCTTCAATATCTCTTCGAATTCTAAGTTACCCGTTCTTCTCACGAAATGGTGTTTCTTCCATTTTCCTGCAATGGAGAGGTTTTATTTACAATATATTCTGCAGGATTTGCAATCGACAAAACATTTATAGAATTAAAGATGAAACCTTTAGGTTGATTTACATCTCCCGCATTCTAATGCTTCCGTAGAACCCATATTTTCTATGAACATTAAAGCAATAAATACTTAAATAAATTTATTGTTGACAAACACTGTTTCATCGCTTGTGCGTATAAAACTACCACGACGTAAATACCAGATCACTTACCTACGGCACGCTAAGTATACCTCTTCATAGAACATCTTGTTATTCATCATCTTTTACAGTATCCACCTCGCGATAATGGAATTACTTGTCACAAAGTATTAGACAAACACTTTTAAATACAGCTTAAAAGATAACCTTCTTAGTATTTCACTCCAATCATACTGACTTAAACTATCACTGACTACATTGTTACTTCTTCCTTTAGACATGCATTCTGATAGTGCTGTATTTTCAAAATTGTCTCATAATAATCTCTTTCTATTATCTAACATTATTTGAAATAGGCTATATTAACATTCTATGTATGTTAGCTTAATTCTGCTACACAGTTCGTATTTCATTGTTTAATTAATAGTTCATTGCTGTTTAATTCGTGAATAACTCTTGTATACATGTAATTCTTATTTAAATCAAATTATTGAATTCTTTTTTAAGTTCATACATATATATGTATACGTTTTTCTGGTTGAGTGGAAGAGAAGGCCCTACGGCCTTAACTTTGCCAGCTAAAATAAATTATTATTATTATTATTATTATTATTATTATTATTATTATTATCATCATCATCATCATCATCATCATCCCCATGGGCGGCCGGGTAGCTCAGTTGGTAGAGTAGCTGGCTACGGACTGGAAGGTCCGGGCTTCGATCCCAGGTGGTGACAGGATTTTTTCTCGTTGCCAAACTTTCAGAACGGCCCCGAGATTCACTCAGCCTCCTATAAAATTGAGTACCGTGTCTATCCCGGGGGTAAAAGGCGGTCAGAGCGTGGTGCCGACCACACCACCTCATTCTAGTGCCGAGGTCATGGAAAGCATGGGGCTCTACCTCCATGCCCCCCAAGTGCCTTCATGGCATGTTACGGGGATACCTTTACCTTTTTACCTTTATTATTTTCCCCATAATCATAGCTGTTGTAATTATTGCACTCCTGATTCCAGTGGTTACTTCATTTGCATCCAATGACAGTTGAACTTTAGTTGCTAGCCACTAGGATTTTAAGGTTTTATTTACCATTGGGATCCACTTCGATTTCGTGACAAATAAAATTTACAAATAATTTAAAATTGCGTTACATTTCCTGCTTCGAACAAACCTGATCTACGAATTCAATTTGGCGTTGGAAAACATTTCTTTTCCACGAATTCACATCTCTGCTCACTATGACATCGTACTGCATCACATGGCATATAGGGAAGCATGTGGTCATTTAGCGTCCTAAATACCACTGTTATATTACTAGTCGTACGTGCATGTTCAAAATACCACTTTTCCATTAGATACTAGCAGTACGTACTGCCCATCGTATACTAGTCCGTATGCGAATGGTATATTTTTATTGGGTTATTTTACGACGCTGTATCGACATCTAGGTTATTTAGCGTGATAATGCCGGTGAAATGAGCCCGGGGTCCAGCACCGAAAGTTACCCAGCATTTGCTCGTATTGGGTTGAGGGAAAACCCCGGAAAAAACCTCAACCAGGTAACTTGCCCCGACCGGGATTCGAACCCGGGCCACCTGGTTTCGCAGCCCGACGCGCTGACCGTTACTCCTCTGGTGTAGACCCATGAATGATATAGCAGGTACACGATTTTGCAATATAGTAGGCTGTGGTTTCATAATAAAATGTTGTGATATAGTATAGTTATGAAAAATTCATTGAACACATTTATGCTTAATGAAGCATTACTTACTGTTCATTAAATGTTAAGAAAATTTGATTGGTGAACAGCTCGCATTTTAGTGAATTGTTAAAAATTTTAATGTTCATTAGTTAATGTTTCATTTGGATTTATTTGTTGAAGCTTTGTGAAACCTACCATAATAATTGCTTCTAAAAAAATTCACCCACGCCTGTTATTGGGGTTTATGAACAGTGGTGCTATTTTATAAAGACGGACACTACCCTATCTACGAAGGCCACCTGATCAGAAGTTGGAACTCGTAAATGAACTTCTGACTCTATATGAAACTTTCATACCCGGATTCTTTTTCAGGACCTGCCCTTTAATATAGATGAGGACGTACGTGTAACGAATTTCGGGTCGTATATTTTGGTGATATAGACTCGCGGAAAATATCGTTCCACAGTTGAATGATGGCGCAGACCTGTGAATAAGGGGAAAAGTGGAGGGATCATGTACATAGAATAGCAGGAGGGAAGTGAATGGCTAAAAGACCTTTAGAATCTAGACGGAGAGAAAGCGGGATATAGGGACACTAGAAAAGAGATGAAAGAACCAATTTCCTGTAGCCTCAAAATGATTCTGAATGGACCGAAAACGTGTGTGGAAGACGCAAAAGGCAGGGGGATGCCCTGTGTCCTTACTCCTCTCCACAAAGGCTTACAAGCAAGACCTGACTTTCACGTAACAGAGGTATTCTGCATACATGTTAATTTACTCCACTCCGCTATAGTTTCATGCACGTGTTTGCTCCAGCCCCTGAAACAAATGGATAATACTGGTTGCCTGAGTGAAAATTCTGCAGTATAAACAATTGTATCAAGGAAAATAATATTATACATATTTACTGTTCATTCGATGATGTTTTAGCCGGTGCGATGGGGTAGTATCTGCTCAGGTTGGAGTCAGTGAAGCGTATCGGCACACGACAGATAGAAGTTTTGCGGTTGCAACACTTTACTTAAAGACGCTAGTCGGTATTCATCGCTGCGTTGAAACTAAGGTTTGTGTTTGGATTAAAGTGTAAATAAATTGAATCGGTTATTTCAGAAACTAGAGATGTCCTTAGCTATAAGTAGGCTTCGAGACTTTGGACCCGATACAATAAGCTTACTGTGCATGTACTATAAGGTTGTTGACTCGCTGCAGGTAGGTAGAGATGTGCTGAGGTAACAAAGTTGCTATTTAGAATAGAGTACGGCAGTATGGGGAAACACACACATATGTACATTCTGTAAGTAAATATACATTACACAATGACAATGTCAAAAGAATGTGAAAAGCATTTATTATCCTATCTTTTATAAGCATTTGTGTTTAATTATACACAGTGTTCATGGTGGAAATAAGCATGTAGCAATTTTAATTTTTTCATTTATTCTATTAGTCGTCTTTAAGAAGTACAGTTACAGTACCGAATTGCAATGTACTACAAGTTACATTTTTAGTGTCTCAAACGTAAATCTTTTTCGGTTATCTGTCAAAGTTTGTCCTGTGAAAACTGCGCTCTACGTCACATGACGTGATATCAGCAAAACGAAAAAACCTAGCGTCATTTCAGTCTCTAAGAGAGAGTCCTTTATTATTGGGTGACTCTATGTCTACCAATTTGCTGTTTGTATTACACAATGTTCCATATCCGTTATTTTTACATAAAATTGATTTACACGTTCAGTAGCCGGTGTAGCCTACTTGGTGTCTCATTAATTCTCTGCGCCATTTTCTCAATTAATTTGAGGGCTTCCGGCATCTCTTGCTCTGACTCTAGCCATGTAATAGTTTCAGACACAGTTTGAAAATGGGTTTGTATGAAAACCGAATTATTCGTCAGAATCTTCAAATCAAAAAGCGTTTTCCTTTGCGTATTTGTTGTCATTCATTCTACAGTATCACCACCCACTGTACGCTTTACCACTATACTCAGTACGCCGTTATGCGGATTTCCCACTGAACTGCTCTATTGGGTCCGAAGTCTCGAAGCCTAGCTATAAGTTTAGAGAAATCTGCAAAAAATATCTGCGGCTTCTAAATACTGGATGAACGTTTTTACTGCTTTCAATCACAGTAGTAATATTGGCCCTAGAATTATTTATAACAGATTAATAAAGAAATATTCTCATCTATTTAACTCAAACAGTTTTAAATTTGAAAATGTATGTAAGCAGTTTGTTGTTGCTGAATATTAATTTTTAAGTTGCTATTTATTGTAGTTTATCTGTGTAACTGTATTGTGTACTGTCATATAGCTGACCGTATGAATTTGCCGTCTACAATTGATGAAACATAACGTTCATTTACAACTCCATAACAAAATTTCCAGTCACAGACTTCCAAGGACACAACGTGATAACAGTAGAATCGGTTAGTTGAGAAACAACAGAAGTCCGTTTGTTACTCATCACGAGTTTATTGTATATGTGACTTTAGTACATGTATTTGCACGTATGTAGGAGAAAATAAACATGTCCGCCTTACTTTAAACGTTGATATCATGAGAGTATTAATCCCTGAAGAGGCTGAAATGAAAGAATTTTATGAAGGGAGATGTTTCTTGCCTCTTCGTAACAGAGATGACGCTTCTGAGGAGGTGTAGTGTGGGACTTTCATACAATATGTGTGTTTTCATTTTAAAACTTTTAAAGATTTTCTTTTCATTTTGCAATAGGAAGGACGAAATATGTTATGTATTAAATTTGTACTTAGATAGCTTTTGTTCTCATCAATTACGTACAAAATGAGTACAAAGTATTACAATTTTTACTCAAAACATTTGGTGTACTTGAGAAATAACACATGTCCACGAACTTTAGTTCACTCTGGTGCACTCACATCAGAGGTCTGCATCAGACGTTTTCGCTCGAGCGCCAAGTAGTTCATAGCATAATCCGATAGGAAGCGCACATGCATGATGGGTAAAATTGTCGCGAGCGATAAATTCTCGAACGGTATAAGCCGAGCGTTAGACATTCGTTCTTGTTACAGTGATGAACTGTGTAGTAGCATCATAATGTTTCTCATTTCAAAATTTTGCAGTGTTTAACTAACCTCTCCATAGTACAACTACAAAACTTGCTTTAAAATGTAACATAAATGTTGTAGCTAAATGTTTTTTTCTCCCCACAAAGGAGTGATTTTGTTTTTGCCACATCTGATAGATGTTATTGGATGTAAATGTAATTATTATAAACGGAGAACACAATCACGATAATGCAAGAACCGTATCAAGTTTTCTAGTAATAATAATAACCTCTAATAATTATTAGTGTATCGATCTTTGCGTCTGTAACAGTTGTGCAGCATGATTATTCGTTTTATTATATTTTCTGTGACGTTATCTCTGTACTAATATTGTCATTAATCTACTGCTATATCAATAATATTTTGTAAAACGTTTCTACATTGTCGCAGTATATAGGCGGAACACTATGTATGGACCTATCATATTATATAATATGTGGTAAATCAAATATTGAATAATTATTAATTAGCAATAATAACTGTATATCGAAGTTTTTCATACTATTTTATTTATAAATTCATGTTACTGTTTTGGTACGTTCCATTGACTGTTCCATTCACGTTTGTCATAAACGCAGAAAATAAAGCCTTATTTTTACCGTGTGAGCAAAACATATGTATATCTTATCTGTCGCCTTCCATACAAGATAAGACATGTCGGTGAGATGACCTTGTACTGTGCTTCTATTTATTACGAGCGTATCACGATCGATCTTATCTCGCTCGAGGGTGCGACATTCGACCGAGTTCAAGCGAGCGATTTAACTCCAATGCAGCACTCTGACTCACATATTATAACTGAACGATTTTTAAATTTATAAATGATGTATAACTTGTGAAAAATGCACCCTAACAGTTCATAAAATGTAAATTTACATTTTTTAAATTGTAAACAATTTATTATTATTATTATTATTATTATTATTATTATTATTATTATTATTATTATTATTCCTAACCCTGAAAGAGTAATCTCATGTTCAGGCGAGGGTTCAATTCTATTCAATTTATTAAGCCATTAAAGTACAGTGATAGGCTTCGTCACAATACAGAAGGGAAAAAACATACATTTGAAAGGTCAATGTCGATATGTTTAAATTGTGTTATTGTACTAGTTTGTTCTTATTGCACTCACGCCTCTGTAGAGGGTTTTTCGAGGACCTTATCCACTCACCTAGACTTAGATTGGCTCATTGTCCGTCCTACATGAGATGATTGTTCCAATCTGACAGGTAGCCTTAGTGACATTCGTGAAATCGATGCTGACAGACAATCTTCCTCAGTTGTGATAGGCCTCATCCCCGGTCGAGTACGTTTTAAGCTCCATGTTAGCATAGAAAACCCGTACTACTGGAAGATTTCAGACGATTAATGAAATGAGGATGAGATGAACATTTTGGTTATACAGGGTGATTCAAGAGGGAAGGTCAAAAATTTAGGATACGATATCTTAGGCCATTTTAAGTGAAAACGTTCATATGAACATAGGTCCGTTTTCCAACGATGGCTCAGCTAGATGCATTTTTTTGGTAAAACGTCACGCCCCAATGTGAATCAGACGTTACCATATGCTGCTGACGTGAGACGAGGCGTGAGACAAGGTCAAGGTCGCAATGAATGACGTAACATTGGAATCTGCATTGTGAACGATGTAGATATGAGGAAGAAAGCGGGTGGTTGGGCATTACAAATGTCCAATCGCCTGCGCCCTTGTCTGCGTCCCGTCGCTGAATATGAGCGACGCTTTCTGAGCAGAAGAGTATCATATCGAAGAGTATTTACTGTCTATGGGGTTGGATGAAGGACTTGGTATAGCGAAGGAAGGGGGAAACAAGAGAGGCGCTAATCGACCGTATTTTGGATGCGGCATAGAGAACATTTACGTGCAACTCTCTCGCGCGATGAGCGCGATACACGCCCGAACACACCAGTGCGTTGAAGCAGAAGGAGGTACCTTTGAAAATGTGCGAAAACGTCGACCCCGACGTCTAGAATATTAGGTATGTATGCATACATGAATATAAACTTTAAATTTGTCCGTTATCTGTCTCTAAATGCGAGTTAGTAAAATGGAATCTTAGAAGTTTTTGTGAAATCAAAGAGCCATATCTCCGTAACCGTTCGAAAACGAACCTATATTCATATGAACTTTTTGACTCAGAATGACTTCAGAATTCACATCCTAAATTTTTACCTTTCCTCGTGATTCACCCTGTATGTAAGGGGGAAACGAGAGTATATCCGAGAACAAATTCTGCTTTGTCCATCACAAATTTCATCGTGACCTATTCCGAGGATCGAGCCATGGTCGCCTGGATGGAAGACCAACTCGCAAGCTCTGAGAGACAATCGCGGTCATCTCTGAACTACTTAACATCGGTATATTGTATGTAAACACAGCCTTAGTGCTGCTATGATGAGAGACAATCGTATTAATGTCATAGATACGTTGTGTTAATTGAATAGACATGACAGACATCTCAATAAGTTGCCGTTGACTAGGTACTGAATTATAAATAATATCAGTAGTACTACCATTAGTTAGATAACCATCATTAGTAGCAGCTAATGTATTACACTGAGGACATCGTCAAAGTGCATAATTATTATACGCATTATCATCAACCTAACTGACAGCATTGATGTTATCAGTATCATCGACATTATTATATTCCGAACAACTTTTTGATTTCATCAATATCAACGTGATGGGCATCGTTCATTAACAATAGTATCTTTATCGCATATTTTATTGGGAACATTATCGGCATTATAAACATTATTCACAAACTGTAGTTATTACAAATATTATCAACAATATTATCGATATCGCTGATCCTAGTAACAATATTATCGGCATAGTTGACACGACATAATTGAAGTCCTTGTTGGCATTATATACGTTGTTAATTCAATATTATCGAAGTTATACATTTTATCGTCATCGTTGGCATTATTAACAATATTATTATTATATATTATTTTTTACACACCTGTGAATGACGTTACATTGAGACACTTGTAGCGTTTGACGAGCTTTGAAATTCCGCAATCGTAGAATTTCGCCGCCTGCGACTGAAGCCAACCTACGACGCTGGTTTTCAACTCTTCGTCATCGTCAAAGCGCTTCGAGTCAAGCCACGTCTTCATATGCATGAAGATATGATAATCGCTAGGCGCCCAATCTGGGCTATAGGGAGGATGATCCAATACTTCTCAGTTGAACTCTTGCAGTTTGGTCGCAGTACGACTCGCTGTATGCGGCCGGGCGTTGTCATGCATGAAAATCACAGCAAGAGCGACGCCACTGTCTCTGTTGTTACGCACACTATATGAAATCGGAAGTTACTTTATGAACAGCCCTCGTATTTACAACGACATTAACAATATTATTGGAAACTTTATTAACAACATTATCCGCATCTCTGACATTTTAACAATATTTTCCACACAGTCATCATTAAAATGTATTATTGTTAATATACACATTATTAACTATATGGTCTTATCATATAGGCCTACATTACTAGCAATATTGTCTGCATTTAAGCAGTATTAATAACATTATTGGCATTGTTGACATTATTAATATTTTCGGCACAATCGGCATTAATAAAATATTTATTGTTATCGGCATGATACACATTATTAACGATATTATCTTGTCATAAACATTATTAGCAATACTGTCTCCAACATAAGAGTTATAATAACATTATGTGCATCATAAACATTAACATTTTTTTTAAACATTAAGGATATATTGATAATATTGTATGAATCATGAAAATTATTAACAATATTTCCTGCATTATAAACATAATTAAAAATAATGCCTGCATTATAAATAATTATGTCTCGTGACAAGAATATTGTACGAAATGGAAATATAAAACCTGGAAATTTATCTCTTGAAGAGGTGAAAAAATTCAAATACCTGGGAGCAACAGTAACAAATATAAATGACACTCGGGAGGAAATTAAACACAGAATAAATATGGGAAATGCCTGTTATTATTCGGTTGAGAAGCTTTTATCATCCAGTTTGCTGTCAAAAAATCTGAAAGTTAGAATTTATAAAACAATTATATTACCGGTTGTTCTTTATGGTTGTGAAACTTGGACTCTCACTTTGAGAGAGGAAAAGAGGTTAAGGCCCTTTTCACACTGGGACACCGGTGACGGTCACAGGTTGCGGTCACCGGTGATTGCAATGAACACTCGTGGGTCACTGGTGTCGAACACAGCTAGTATTGCTAACTGATTATTTAGTAGCTTCTGATAAAACAATTTGTGATTAATTAGTAAAATGGATTCGAGTTAGGATGTTTTGTCGTTCTGCTATAGAACAGGAGGAGGATGAAGAAAAAACGTTCATTACACAGATATTCACTGCTAGAAATCACAGGAATGGACATAATACTAAGGAAAAGCTATCTCATCAGATGAACAACTTTCTCTTACTTTACTGTTGTTTTATTTTCCTTTATTTTGAGCATATTTGAGAGATTTTAACTGGTAGTAGTATATTGTATATTTTAAAATATTATAAAAATGTCACTGATAAGTTCATCGTTGTTGGAAAGTATAACGAAGATTACCAGAAATGTTATGTGAACATTTGTGGTTCCTACATGTCAATAATTACTTAGGTACTTACAAATGGCATTTAAGGAACCCGGAGGTTCATTGCCATTCGCATAAGCTCGCCATTGGTCCCTATCCTGAGCAAGATTAATCCAGTCTCTGTCATCATATCCCATCTCCCTCAAATCCATTTTAATATTATCTTCCCATCTACGTCTTGACCTCCCCAAAGATCTTTTCCCCTCTGGCCTCCCAACTAACACTCTATATGGATTTCTGGATTCGCCCATAAGTGCCACATGCCCTGCCCATCTCAAACATATGGATTTAATGTTCCTAATTATGTCAGGTGAAGAACACAATGCGTGCAGTTCTGCCTTGTGTAACTTTCTCCATACTCCTGTAACTTCATTCTCCTTAGCCTCAAATATTTTCCTAAGCACCTTATTCTCAAACACCCTTAACCTATGTTCCTCTCATAATAAAATCTCCTACATATAATTATTTCTTCCTTTCGAAAATGTAAGAATTCAGTCTCCTATGTACCACTGCCATAGAATGAATAAATGTGTTTTTTTCTTCCTACTGAAAAATGTTGTATTTTGCACATAGGAGTTATTGCAGGATCAGCGACGATCAAATGCCTTTTTAATCCTATTTCAGTTTCAATGATTTTCTCATTTTCATTCATTTATAGAGGTATAATATTCTGATGTACTGTCTTAATAATATGCGATATCGAATACAGAAGAGTCTCGATTATCCGATCTTCGGTCATCCGACATTCCGTATTATTAGTCACTTCTTGGCAGATCTCGCAGTGAGATCAGCAGGAAAACAAATATTAATGACACATTTTTAATAAATACTGTAGTGTAAACGTTTATAATTATTGTGGGCCTACAGTATTCTCATTTTCCATTAACGGTTTGTTCTACTTTTTATTCAATAAATGAAATATCGTACTATAAGACTTGTTTCATTATATTTCTTCGTTATTCCCTTATCCGACCCCTTCCAGGTCCAGTTTAGGTCGAATAATCGAGACTCTACTGTATACAAAGTACAGGGACATCATTTTATTTTTACTTCAATTTTTATTGTACCTGAGTTTTTGAATGTACTTCACGCCCACCCCTTCTACTAATGAAGTTCTACCGTCCTGCACACAGATCCAAGACGGCATATACAGTCATAGTAGCCTTACGGTCATAGTAAACAGTACGTTCCAAAAATATGTTCGCGTTTTCCAGTGACGAAAGAACTTTCAATACTGAATCATTTTCGCACAGGTACTGTCGTCCATTTGCCTACGTCGTATCCCGGTTTCCCCCCACCTGCTTTTATTCACCAGCTGGTGGCTTTGTTGTCGTCTTTGCTCTTTTGTGCGAACATTAATTTCTGTTAGGAATTGGACGTCTACTTAATATTATACACCTGTTTAAAACAACTTAAATAAAAGGGCCTCATTAAGTAATTAACTGTCACGTGATTTCCTCCTTTCTACGACCCTACGACATAGCACGGACAGTAGATAGCATGTCTGAGTAATTTTATCTTTTCGGATCGGGCAGAAGTGAAGATTGAATTTACAGTACGTAAGGTACTCTTTTATAGAGTAGGTACAGAATTATTTCAACATGAGTTATTAGTACGAAGAACGAAACTGGTAATTGGGATTAGGTACAATAGTATACAGTGTGATGATATGCATATTATAACTGAAGCCTGTATTGAAATGAACGGCCACTATTTTCAAAAATGTGTTTAAATATCCATATTATATTATGATTATTTTTCAATTTAACTTTATTCTCTATATTGTACGCTAATGTGCTGTAGACAGTATAATACACACTGCATAATGAATACGTCCACATGGACAGCTCATTTCGTGAGTAAAAACACTCATTGTTAATACTGTACTGTATTTTGATTAAACAAAAACCTAATGAAAATTATCAAACTCAAAATCGCGATATTTCCTAGTTTACGTAAATGTATGAACTACTTTTCTTCCCTCCTATACCTAATAAAGTGATTTGTTTGTATATTACACCAGTATCATCGAACTCCAGACGTGGAAGGGGGTAGCAAACGGCGTTGATACAAATGTATAGCCAGGTTAATATTAAAAATGTTAGTAAAAATAAAATGATGTTCCTGTATATCGTCGCGGTTTTTTTTTTTTTTTTCGCTTTTCACTTTTATGCAATTATATTTACGTAATGGAGTGATATTTCGAACCTTATTGGATTCTTTAAGTTACAAAACGCACGGAATTGCCGCAGTTTTAGCATGAAACCATTTTAATAACACTTCATTGTTATACCTCCCCGTGTAAGCCCAGGTAGTACATCCCCGGAGACACAAGTGTAGCTACACACGTTCATGATAATAGTGGCAGTAGAGTGTGGGATTATACGTGTATTATGCTGTTGTGATACAGCTATAGCCCGAGCGTGGCGCTGCAGGCTCCAACAGCTACATAAACAGCATATCTGATGAATCCAGGCCCAGACGTATTGGGTTCAAGAGTTATATTCTAATTCAGTTACTGGTTTGCGTAGCGGAAGAAGGACACAAGTTCTTGAATGAATATGTCACACATGAGAGGATTTTGAGGCTGTTAGAAACGCGATCCATGGAGTAAAGGTACGATCATGACTATACCGACTGGCATGCATATATTGGGTCCAAATATCTGAATGCCTACATGCAAAAAAATATTTTCTCAACTTCACTCCTTATTCCATATGAAAGAATTTCTACCACTCAGACTAAAAAAGAATCTTATTCAGACGCTTGTAATGCCCCATTTTGATTATTGCGATTCCTTGCTAACTAATGTAAGTTCACTATTGGCTGAGAGACTACAACGTGTTCATAATGTGTGCATACGATTCATCTGCAATACTCGTAAATTTGACCATATAACACCTTCCCTCCAGTTACTTTCATGGGTGCGTCTGAAGGAACGAAGAACAATACAATCACTGTTTAGAATCATGCATACTTCTTCTCCGAATTATCTGTTATCGCGCTTTCAATTTCTTACAACTCTTCGAAACCGACATCAAGCACTTCTTTCTATCCCTCATCATAGAACGTTTTATACTCATCTTCCTATACTGTAGAAATACCTTGCCTCTGGAATTCGTTACCTAATGACTTCAGGGACTGCCGGATTTTATCACAATTCAAAATTAAGTTGGAAAATTTTGTCTTAGTTAATGCTTTTAGGTATTGCTAGAAGTATTGATTTGTGTTTTTTTTTCTTTTTCTTTTTTAATCTAGATTAAAATTGCAAGTTTCTTGTTTATGTTAGTTAATTAGTTAGGATACAATTAATCATGATACTTAATCACTCATTTAAAGTTTGTGTGACTGCAACCTGTGCATATTTTTGTGTGGCTTTACTTTGTTTATAGTGTTTTTTTCTCTCTCTCTCTTTATTTTTTGTTTAGCTTTATTTTGTATATAGTGTTTTTTCTCTGTTTTTCTATATAATTGTATTTGTATTCCTGGTGTTGTGGAAGAGAAGGCCTCATGGCCTTAACTACACCAGAATAAATAAATAAATAAATAAATAAATAAATAATAATAATAATAATAATAATAATAATAATAATAATAATAATAATAATAATAATAATGCTAAAATTTCCACATGATAAATATTCGCATCAAAGTGAACTATACTATATTTATGATTAAAAAATAAAAAATTGCTAGGGAATTTAAGTGTAACGTTTATGCCGTTCTTGATTGTTATTACGAGTGTGGTTGGGATTTTAAAGGTTAATAATAAAAATCCATGTCTCCTGGCCTCAGCAGAGTTGAACGATCATCCAACCAGAACGGTGGTAACGTGGTGTCAGAGCGATGACCATCGCAATCGTTTTACCTGGTTTTATAACCGGATTTCGCTATCCATTATAGCTCCCCAAATTCATGACGATGCTGGGTGGGCTCCGGTTCCATACACTGGCCGAAACTTCTTGAAAAAATGTCTTCCCCATGAGGACTCGAACCAGAGCGAATTCCTTGACGGGAGTCCTACGCATGGCGCCTTAGATAGACCACGACGCTACGGCGTTGGACAATGATGTTTAGGATTTTGAATAAAAATTGGATATTTATTTTTATTTATGTCTTAATAATTGAGATTTTAAGGCATAAGCTACATATTTCATGCACAATACAAATAAAACAAATTAAAAAGGCTTAAAAATAGACTTAAGGACTTTACTAATAGACGGTAGTATATTATACACACCATTTAAAGGGTATAATTGATATTTGTTATTGAAGTGTTGTATCAGTGAAGAAGTGTGTTGTTTCAGTGAAGTGTGTTGTGTCAGTGGAGTGTGTTGTGTAAGTGAAGGGTGTTTCTGTCAGTGAAGCTTTATAGTTTATAGTGGCAGTGCAAAGTATTTGAACAGTGAAATGTTTTTGAAGTGTTAGTGAAATCAGGACAGAATCAGTGAAATGTGTCGCATTTCCAGTGCAGTGAGTGAGTTGCCAGCGAAATGAGTGTAGTGCTGAAAGGTACTTGTGCAGGTATGAACATATCTTACGCGTGGGCTTTAGTTCGAACTTAGGGTTAAGATACAAATGAGATTTACTTTAAATGTTATTTTAAATGATCGTGCTTCATTTAACTTAGGATGCTTAATTATTATTAGTATTAATTATTATTTGTATTAGTATTATTATTATTAGTCGCGGCCCTGTAAGGCCCGGGTGGCGTGGGTCGTGTAATGAGAACCTAAAAGGGAGAGGTTAAACTGAGTGAAAGAAGAAGTATTATTATTAATTTATTATTAATTCCATTATTTATTAATTGTGTTTATTATTGTCATTATTGAGTGTAATTAGTTACCACTGCCACCGGGTATATACCCATTTGCAGTGTGAATAAATATACATACATACATACATACATACATACATACATACATACATACATACATACATACATACATACATACATACATACATACATACATACATACATACATACATACATACATGCACACATACATTATTTACTAATATAGATGGCATGACAAATAATCAGAGTATTGTAAAAACAATTATTGCAAAAAATGTGTTGTTAATGTTTTATTATTATTATTATTATTATTGTTATTATTATTATTATTATTATTATTATTATTATTATTATTATTATTATTATAGTAAATTAATAAGTAAATTAGATCAGTTTGGACTTTCCATTAATTATCTTAGCTGATTTGAAAACTATTTAACCAACAGACAGTCTTGTGTTCGGTTGGAAAACTCTCTCTCTGATCCTTTCACTACTCTTTGTGGTGTTCCACAGGGTTCCACCTTAGGTCCGTTATTATTTTTGCTTTTTATCGATGACATTTGTAAGCCCATCTGTTCCCATTATCTTCTCTTTGCCGTTGATTTAAAAATATTTAGGAAAATTAATAGTCTTGCTGATTGTTATTTACTTCAAAATGATATACATGCCATTCAACGTTGGTCTGATTATAACGGTATGAAAATTAATATTTCTAAAACATGCGTTATCTCTTTCTCTAGGAAGACAACTGCATTAAAGTTCAACTATTCGCTATCGAATGCCGCTATAATCAGGAAGGACTGTATAAAGGATCTCGGTATATATCTTGATTTTAAATTGTACTTTCATGACCATGTTGATCATTTATTTAATCATTCACTAAGAATGCTTGGTCTCATTAGGTCTATTACTTATTCCTTTTCCTCTCCTGATACACTACTTACATTATATTATGCTTTAGTAAGGTCTAAGTTAGAATATGCATCTGTTGCGTGGAACTCTATTACTTCTACTGATTCAGCTAAACTAGAAAATATCCAAAGAAAATTCATTTCGCTTTGTGCGTTCAGATTTGTACCCAACTCCTCTTCTTTAAATTGTGAACTATCTAGTAAATATTTTAACTGTACTAGTCTGTATTCGAGACGTCAGGATATTGATTACACTTTCTTTAATAATACTATTAATGGTGTCATTGATTGTGATTATTTTATACGTAACACTTACCCTAGAATTCCCGTAAAAGGTTTTCATGGTCAAAGAATTTTCTTCACTAAATTATTTAAATCACTTTCTCCAATAGCCAGGTGTATTAAAAGTGCTAATTTGCAGGATCTGATTTGATTTTACTTATGCATGATATATCCTTACTTGTTATTTAATATCTTTTATTATTTGTTAGATATTGTCATTTATTTTGTTGCATATGGTGACTGGTAAATGTTGACCATTATATTGATTGTATTTCATCTCACTGCCATTTTCTTTCATTCATTCTAATAATCATTTGTTCTGTTTTTTTGTTTTTATTTTGTGCTAAACTGTAATTGGCTTTGTGCTGTTTTGCACATTAATATTCCAAACAAATAAATAAACAAATAAATAAATAAATACTTACTTACAAATGGCTTTTAAGGAACCCGAAGATTCATTGCCGCCCTCACATAAGCCCGCCAGCGGTCCCTATCCTGTGCAAGATTAATCCAGTCTCTATCATCATATCCCAACTCCCTCCAATCCATTTTAATATTATCCTCCCATCTACGTCTCGGCCTCCCTAAAGGTTCTTTTTCCCTCCGGTCTCCCAACTAACACTCTATATGCATTTCTGGATTCGCCCATACGTGCTACATGCCCTGCCCATCTCAAACGTCTGGATTTAATGTTCCTAATTATGTCAGGTGAAGAATACAATGCGTGCAGTTCTGTGTTGTGTAACTTTCTCCATTCTCCTGTAACTTCATCCCGCTTAGCCCCAAATATTTTCCTAAGCACCTTATTCTCAAACACCCTTAACCTAAGTTCCTCTCTCAGAGTGAGAGTCCAAGTTTCACAACCATATAGAAGAACCGGTAATATAACTGTTTTATAAATTCTAACTTTCAGATTTTTGGACAGCAGACTGGATGATAAGAGCTGCTCGACCGAATAATAACACGCATTTCCCATATTTATTCTGCGTTTAATTTCCTCCCGAGTGTCATTTAAATTTGTTACTGTTGCTCCAAGATATTTTAATTTTTCCACCTCTTCGAAGGATAAATCTCCAATTTTTATATTTTATTTATAAATAAATAAAATAAATTATTATTATTATTATTATTATTATTATTATTATTATTATTATTATTATTATTATTATTATTATTATTATTATTGTAGTCATTAAAGTACCATTTCCTTTTCAGAAATCGACGTAAAACTTCTTCAGACAAGATATGCGGTTACCTACAAGAATGAAGTCAGGATCCTGCGAAGTAGTCTCCACGACTTCGTAGTGGGTGAGTAACTTGCACTCAACTGCTTACGTAGACTATCTCCACTGATATGTAGTTGTTATTACCTGTATTCCAGATAATAAATTTTACGACCTCACTTGCTAGAGGCCTGCCGTAATAGGGAAGCTACAAATGGTTTTAAACTAAAATGATCGTAAGCAATGATCGATATCCGAAATTTCATGCATCGCCGAAGTAGCGCTCGTTAAATATATGCGCTCACTATAAGAAAGTTGATTTAATAATCATGTGCATCTCCATTAGTTTTAGTTCAAAAGTTATAGCCAATTTAATGTATAAATTATTATGCTTTTAAGTTTTTCAGTTTATGATTTCATTATGATGCATAAAATTCTCATACATAGTCGCTATGAATCATTTTTGTTAACTTCATTTTAGGGGAATTGTGTCGTAAATTGCATATCAGAGACCAGTAAAGATTGTCCTCTTCTCATAGTTTGTTTATGAACAAACGCTGGGTTATTTGTGCTTTCATAATATTGACTGGTATTTTTCTTCTCTTCCTTGTTACACACCTCCACAAGGCCTATTTAAATTTGTTAGCTACCTCATTAAAAATCCTTCAAGTATTTTCTGGGTCTTCATGTTTCTCTTAAGTTATTTAATTTTCTAGTTCAAGGGTGACCGCTGAGAACGGGTGGATTTTAGTAGTCTGTGAAATACGAATATCTAGACATATGATATTTTAGGTTAACGATATCCGCGAAACGCGAAATGTGTTAAAAATTTAATTTTTCACATGGTAAATGCAAATCCCTTCAGGGGATACGCTACTAACAATGACAAATTTTTTCCTAATCATTTTTACCAAATTTTGAGAGAATATTTACTATGTAAATGACTAACAAAATCTACATTTTGAACTCCCAAATGTTTTTGGCTTTTGATTTTTTATTTTTTTTATTTTTTTTTTTAGAAATATTTTCAAACCCGAGTTTTTAGTAGAAGATCTCAATTTTTAAGCTTCCTTTTTTTTTTTGTTACGTTCACAAGACATAGAGATATATTTATATGCATTCATTTTATGAAATATCTCATTTATTCACTTTCGAAAATTTTTTTGAAATATTAAATATGTCATTTTTTCTATAATTCATGAAAAAAAATATTAATAACATAAACAAGCAGCATTTCTTACAAAATAAATGCATAGAAACATGCGGTAACCTCATAAATGCTTGCAGTATAAATTTTATCCAGATTGATTAATATTTGACATAAAAAAGTTGGTGTTGAATCAAGAAAAATAAACTTACGGAAAAAGTGATCTGAAAATAAAATGAATATTAATGTAACACATACCTATTAAAACTCTGCTCCGCTACATTTTTCTAGTAATTTCCAGGAGCCAACTTTAGAACAAATGTTACTAGATTTGCAATCAGAAATTTGTAAAATAGAATTCTTTGATGAAAAAAATAATTTTGACAACTCTTTAAATGTTTTATTTATCTTATTGGGTTATTTTACGACGCTGTATCAACATCTAGGTTATTTAGCATCTGAATGAAATGAAGGTGATAATGTCGGTGAAATGAGTCCGGGGTCCAGCACCGAAAGTTACCCAGCATTTGCTGGGAAAACCCCGGAAAAAACCTCTAGCAGGTAACTTGCCCCAACCGGGATTCGAACCCGGGCAACCTGGTTTCACGGCCAGACGCGCTGACCGTTACTCCACAGGTGTTGACAGCTCTTTAAATACCACGCCCCCTTACAGACGAATTTATAAACATTTTGAAACATATGTTTACTCAGAATTGAACTAAATCCACTTTGGGGTATGAAAATATACATTCTAAAGTCGTGAAATAGCTATTATTTTTATTTTTTTTTTTTATGATTTTCAGTGGAGTCTCGCCTTAATGAAAGTTTATAATTAAGTGAAATATATCCGTGAATTTCAGCGGAATTAATAGAAATCCACGAAACTACTTAATAATCACGATATTTTCAACAAAAAACAAATTGTGTGGAGAATTGCGTATCAGTTTTTTGTTGCTACTAAAACTGTGTTTCAGCCCACACTGTATAGTCCCATATTCTTATGATCATTATTGTGCCTGAAATGTGAGTACTACTACCGCTTCGACGGAGTGAACTAAAAGATTTGAAAATTCTCTCTCTTCAGCGATTATTTCGCCCCTGCGTACGATGGTGAAGAGAAGTTTCGAGTAGACTATATGGCTTTAAGCGACGTTTGAGATTGCAATAAGTTTACTACATTCCGGCATAACATTCATATATATTACAATGAAAATTTATGATTATACACTTAAAACTATACAAAATATGACTTAAAGAAAAACTGTTCAGAAAAAAATAAAAAGAAAATCGAAATTGTAAATTTTCATATAAGAGCAGGATGCTTTCTCTACAGACCCGCTAATCAAAAAAGAATATGTCCTGTCATGTACGCGTGTGTTACACATTTCCCTCGGCGTGGGATATTCCACATGTTGTCATACGCACTATGCAATTTAATTAACTGAATATTTATGTGCTGTCTCTTTGACAACGTTGAGTTTTTTAATTCCGTATGCTGTGACTGCAGAGGTAACGCAAAATGTATTATGATTACATTTTTATTTTCTCTTTTCTTTAATTTATATTTTCTTTTTGAAATTATAATTTTAAACAATGACATATATCGAAATAATGTTTAAATCTGATATTCATCATGCAGAGTAGAAGGAAATTTAAGACTTCGAATTAGTTGAAAATGTTTCGACTTTTTAGATAAGGACTATGACGATGGAGACGAGGACGTAGATAAAGACTATGACGATGGAGACGAGGACCGTAGATAAAGACTATGACGATGGAGACGAGGACGTAGATAAGGACTATGACGATGGAGACGAGGATGTAGATAAAGACTATGACGATGGAGAAGAGAACGTAGATCAAGACTATGACGATGGAGACGAGGACGTAGATCAAGACTATGACGATGGATATGAGGACGTAGATAAAGACTATGACGATGGAGACGAGGACGTAGATAAAGACTATGACGATGGAGACGAGGACGTAGATCAAGACTATGACGATGGAGACGAGGACGTAGATCAAGACTATGACGATGGAGACGAGGACGTAGATAAAGACTATGACGATGGAGACGATGACGTAGATAAAGACTATGACGATGGAGACGAGGACGTAGATAAAGACTATGACGATGGAGAAGAGAACGTAGATCAAGACTATGACGATGGAGACGAGGACGTAGATAAAGACTATGACGATGGAGACGAGGACGTAGATAAAGACTATGACGATGGAGACGATGACGTAGATAAAGACTATGACGATGGAGACGAGGACGTATATAAAGACTATGACGATGGAGACGATGACGTAGATAAGGGCTATGACGATGGAGACGAGGATGTAGATAAAGACTATGACGATGGAGAAGAGAACGTAGATCAAGACTATGACGATGGAGACGAGGACGTAGATCAAGACTATGACGATGGATATGAGGACGTAGATAAAGACTATGACGATGGAGACGAGGATGTAGATCAAGACTATGACGATGGAGACGAGGACGTAGATAAAAATTGTGATGATGGAGAAGAGGACGTAGATAAAGACTATGAAGATGGAGACGAGGACGTAGATAAGGACTATGAAGATGGAGAAGAGAACGTAGATCAAGACTATGAAGATGGAGACGAGGACGTAGATAAGGACTATGAAGATGGAGAAGAGATCGTAGATCAAGACTATGAAGGTGGAGACGAGGACGTAGATAAGGACTATGAAGATGGAGACGAGGACGTAGATAAAAATTGTGATGATGGAGAAGAGGACGTAGATAAAGACTATGAAGATGGAGACGAGGACGTAGATCAAGACTATGAAGGTGGAGACGAGGACGTAGATAAGGACTATGAAGATGGAGACGAGGACGTAGATAAAAATTGTGATTATGGAGAAGAGGACGTAGATAAGGACTATGAAGATGGAGACGAGGACGTAGATAAAAATTGTGATGATGGAGAAGAGGACGTAGATAAAAATTGTGATGATGGAGGAGAGGACGTAGATAAGGACTATGAAGATGGAGACGAGGACGTAGATAAAAATTGTGATGATGGAGAAGAGGACGTAGATAATGACTATGAAGATGGAGATGAGGACGTAGATGAAGTGTATGATGATGGGAAGGAATATTGTATTTTTGTAAGTGATGGTTGTTGCGATTGTGGAGGCGACAACAGCACCATATTGACAATTATTTTCCCGAAATCAAGTGCCTTCAAATACGCTTCCGTACAGGTTACTTCTCACTTGAAACATACTGTAAATTTGTGTCCACAAATATCTGAAAAACTTTATTTCATCCATCCGGCTTAAGTCCTTACATCCGCAGACTCTAGTTTTTGGCATATTTATAATTGGATATCTCATAGTGGCAAATGAGCGACATATGCTGTACATAAACTCATCAGACATATTAAATAATGAAACCTACGTTTGACTAATATTTTGGGCGATAGAATGCGTATTCACACGGCAATATATTAGCTTTGTACTCTGAAGCTTAAACCATTTGCTGTCTCTCCTGCTGTGCCATTTCAAACAGATGGCTCAGTCCTTAGATCGCCCTTGTGAGCATCGACACAGCTGTCGGGAAGTGGTGGACAGGTGGATAGCTAATTGAATCGAAGCAATCTTGCTCATTGACCATTCACGGGTATGAAACGTTGGGCGTGACCTGTAGTAGAGGTAACATCGTGATTTCCACCATCAATTGAGAGAGTTAAATTGTTGCACATCATAAGTAAACCATGGATATTTATACACCAAACAGGAAAATGTTTACCCATTTATGCACTTGAGTTTGTTAAAATATGCACTGAATATCAAAAGGTATGCAGTAAAAATAATATCAATATTATGACATTTGTAGGGCAGACTCGGTTCATTTCATGATACTGAGGTTTCAGTGCGAAAATAAGGTTCAGATTTAAAATAAAATGAGTGTTTTCAATGTACGTACATTGTTAGGTTTCAGAAAGTTACATGTCACAATTTTTATGTGAAGTAAATTTATGCACTAAATACAAACAAGCACTACAAATAAACAAAAAATTGATCACTCAGGAAGAGCTCGTATAATTTCATGATAGTGCAAGGATATTTTCCTGATAGTCCTTAAATTAAAAATATTTTGGTATATTCAATCAAATTCTAAATTATTCAGTCAAATTAGTTCCTACAACTCAAATAATTAAAATTATTTCTGTATTTTGAAAGGTATTGATATGTGTCATGAAACCATTAATCAAAACTGACACACTGAATTCATCTTTCACCATGATTGTCATCCTCGACATTCCCTGAGCAAGATCCGCACAAAAATCATTAGACTTATCATTTGACTTTTCTTTAAGCACAGATCTTTGTTTGGCTCCTGAAGATGATGCTGTTTCGTTGTCTACATCTTTTAACTCATTTTAGAGTCTGGAAATGTCATTCTATTGGAATGCTGCTTTGGTCCCTTCCTGATCCTCTTCAAACTTGCCAAGAAAAAGACAAGGTTTCTGTGTGGCAGTTTTCCTTTATTTTAGACACTCAATTGCCTCTATCATATCACTTATATTGTATTTCTTTCCACATTTGACTCTGCAATTATCTGCTATCTGCAACAAGCACGACCTGCAGAATATATCAGAGATGCTATGAATATACACCCAAATATTATACATTTCATCCATTTGATATTTCTTTCACCAGAGAACGTTGTTATATCACATAACAAATTAAAAGAGAAAAAAAATGACCTCGTCAATGAGAAAAACGCTAAGAACATAACCTCTCAAGATAAGACTGTTTTACATAATCAGTGCATTGATAAGTTTATATTTTTCACCAAGAAATAGGGCTATACAATGTCACTACTTACCATTGAAAACAGTTTGGATCACAAAACACAGGAAAAAATACTCTTCTTTTAACAAAGTAAATGGAATTGTGTATTCGCTCACAAATTCAAAGTTATAGATCTCACAACTCTTCTAGCAGTTTCCAAAAATCTGCTCACGTCACTCCAAGATCGCCGTGAACAAAATCTATGTTATAATACATATTCCGCCATTTATACTATACCATCATCAGAATTATATTTGTCCCTGGTAAAAATTCATGGTAAATTTAAATAAAAATATCGTGAAATTAGTCGAGTTTTCCCTAACGTAATATAGATACATAGGGTGCTATGCATAGACATTTCGCTAGCCCCGGCTATCGACTGATTACTTGTACAGAATTCATATCATATCATATCGCTAAAACTGGTTTATGAATACGAAAAATGTTAGTTCGCTGATCATCCACCGGAAGCCCGCGCTAGGAATGTCTATGAATATGGCTCATAGTGTTCTGTCTAAGGGCATGTCTTTCACTGCAAACCTAGCATTTTCCAATCTTTCATATTTTCTGCCTTTCTCTTAGTCTCCGTAAATGATAATATGATAATGTCGTCTATCATCTCGTTAATATTAAAATTATTGCATTAATGTCCTTTTGGAAAGATCTCTCAACTTTTCAAGTAGTTCTGACAGTACAATCAATGTCTTCTCGACGGTTTCCATTGTGAATTGTCTCCGTTTGTCAATAAAAACTAATGTATATGCCGCCTATCTGTCTGTCATCGTCTTCGGTAGTCGATTGGTTTCTATGCTAGCACTAGGATTAGAATTTTGGTGTTTCAACTCGTCCTATGGAAATGAATCTTAAGCGATGATATCCTACGCGCATAAATATTCACTGAAGATGTCACGACTTACTAAACTACCACAGTTGGCTTCCTCTGGAACGAAAGTAAATGTAGGAGACCAGTAACGTAGATTCACTGCTTTTAATATATTCTGTTCCCTTTAGAGGGGCTTTAGGCAAAATTTGTTGGACACTACATAACCACGTTCAATTTCGACTCACAAAAAAAAATTATACATTTGAAGCGTCGTTAAATGAAATGCTGCTACTACAATGTATTTTCCGATAAATCGGTTAGTAAAGCTTGCTGAAGTTTTAAAAGATTTAAAAAAACCCCCACAAGGCAGAAATTTTAATCTATAAAAAAAAAGTCACGTCTGAAGAAAAGAGGACTTACTCGTTGAGTAATTTATTATAACCAGGCGTCGGTCCTGGGCACAGAAACGCATGCAGTTCAGAACGCACGGTCGATAGTGTTGTGTTGGTCGAGTGGACTGGGAGATGGAGCGCGCCGTTACTTCGTGTCTCAACATGTAAACACTCTATCACAGTACGGCACAAAATATATTTCACCCTGTACAGATGGGGTATACACAGTACAATCCTAGTGTAGACAATAAATGTCTACCATTAAAGTATTAACGTGAGTTGTAACCTTCAATCAGGTGTCCCTACGCCGAAGCCTGTTACACGTACCGCAGCCAAGCAGCAATAGTCCTACACACAACGGTAATGCACATTACGGACCCACCCGTGCTGTTGCAGTCGGGTGACTGCACACGAGTCATGACGTCATTTATACTCCGTGTCCTCTAAATCTCATATTGGTTACTCTGTGTCCTTAGGCCGAAGCCAGATTATAATATATACTTTTCTTCAGTAATTTGATCGAAACATCTGATGAGACGTTTTTGTTTACATTCTCCTGTCGCAAGTCTTGCGGAATGGATGATTGGAGTTACAATCGCCCCCACTGCGGAGCAATGATCTCAAGAAGAATTGCAGTGTTGCAACACGTTACATTTTGTATTTTCAAAATTATTAGATGTATTAAAGACTTATTCGCATTGACTTGATCTATTACCTCTGTCAATTAATGTAATAAGTTCTCTTCCACCGTATATATAACAAATAAAATATTATCAGTATCTCTATGTCGTAGGAAAAAGCAGAGCGGATAGACAAACGATTTCGTACAGCGGTATTTGTCTTTGTGCCTGCAGCGGTGACCTAGAAACGCGATACTGGCAGCTAGGGACGTCATATTCGGCATAGAAATGCGGCTTCGACAAGGCACGTACGAGTTCTTTTATTCATCTGCTAGTACTGCAATTCCAACAGGTATAACGCCGAGCTCCTCGGGGGAGGTCTATTCTAAGACCGCCCATGGGACAGCTACAAATCTCCTGAGGGGAACAGTGTCACATGAGGCAACGAATATATCTGCGTATTAAACCGTGTTTGGAAGCTAGAGAGAACAGCCCGATCGTAAAGTTCACACATAATCTCTATATGAGTAGATAATTTCCGGAACAAAACATGTACACTGAAATAGAAAATGAGAAATTAAAGAAATACTATTACATTGTGTTCTACTAAATTCTGAATTAGAGGGTGTATTATACGTGAATTAGACGTCAATATGTTAGGAGAAAATCTACAAACGATTAGGGAAAACAAGGAAATTTTACTTGAAGCAAGTAAAGTGATAGGTTTGGAAGTAAATCCCGAAAAGACAAAGTATGTGATTTTTTTACATGAAATTTTTGAAAAAAAAAAATTTTTTTTCTAAGTTAGAATCTTTCAATCTTTCAAAATTCAATAAATCTATTATAACTAAAATTTAATTTATGTATATGATATGAATTGAATGTTAGCCATGATGTCCCAGTGTTGGGCACAGGCCTCCTGTGATGGGGTTAGAACCCCCTCGACAGGGATGGCTCGAGTGTACTCGCTTGGTGAGCCAATCCAGGCGAGCTTGTCGTGTATACTACTTTTGTGACATGGTTAATAACCCTGTTAGACTTTAACTAGTCTCAGCACTCTGTTCTTTGTATATAATATATTACTTCATTATTTTTGCATAATATTTTGTATATATTTTACAATTGTACTATTTAATAATTTTTCATTTCATTTTATTATTTTTTGTAAGGTGCCATCGGCTCTGTACTTTCTAGTTAACCGAATCTTCTATGTTTTACCTGATATAATTTCATTGTATTTCTTGTATTATTATTGTGATATTCATTACTTTCTTTTGCTTACATATATTTGATATAATTTAATTGTATTTCTTATATTATTCTTTCTTGTATTATTTCGATATTCATCACTTTACATTTGCTTACATATATTTGATTATTTAAATTAAACAATCAAATAATTATTTTAGTGTAGGCTTAAACTTGTAATATTATTTTTTCATTATTCGATGTAAACTCTACACACACAAGCATATGCTTCATCGGGAGTGCCAAGCAAAAGTGTACCACTATTATGATCGTTTATACAACAGTTATATTACCGGTTGTTCTGTATGGTTGTGAAACTTGGACTCTCACTTTGAGAGAGAAACAGTGTTTAAGTGCGTTCGACTATAAGGTGCATATGAAAATATTTGGGGTTAAGACGGATGAAGTTACAGAAGAATGGAGAAAGTTACACAACGCAGAACTGCACGCATTGTACTCTTCACCTAACATAATTAGGAACATTGAATCCAGATGTTTGAGATGGGCAGGGCATATAGCACGTACGAGTGAATCCATAAATACATATGGAATGTTAGTTGGAAGATCTTAGGGAAAAAGACCTTTGGGGACGCCGAGACGTAGTTGCGAGGATAATATTAAAATATATTTGAGGAAGGTTGGATATGATGGTAGAGACTGGAATAATCTTCCTTATGATAGGAACCGCTGACGGGCTTATGTGAGGACAGTAATGAACCTCCGGGTTTTTTAAAAGCTAATTAATTAATTAATTAATTATGCATGTATCACTAATGGTAGTGTGGAAGAGGAAGTTTCATGGCCTTAACTCTGATAGAATAAATAAATAAATAAATAAATACTTCTGTTTTTATTTTGTACAAGTAGAAATAAAAACAAACAAATTTATTAAACGATGAAAGAGTAATGGAACGGAGAAAAATCCTCTCCGGCGCCGGGATTTGAACCCGGGTTTTCAGCTCTACGTGCTGATGCTTTATCCACTAAGCCACACCGGATACCGCCCCGGCATCGGACAGAATCGTCTCAGTTTAAGTTCCAACTCTTGGGTTCCCTCTAGTGGCCGCCCTCTGCACTACGTCATAGATGTCTATGAACGTAGGACTGAAGTCCACACATGTGCTGAGGTGCACTCGTTATGAGTGACTAGTTGGCCGGGATCCGACGGAATAAGCGCCGTCTTAAATCACGAAGTGATTTACGCATATCATATATATTATTTTAATGTAGCGAAGCACATATGATATTTCCATGCAGATATTCTGCGTCATCATACGGTGAAAGAGTAATGGAACGGAGAAAAATTCTCTCCGGCGCCGGGATTTGAACCCGGGTTTTCAGCTCTACGTGCTGATGCTTTATCCACTAAGCCACACCTGATACCCACCCCGGCGTCGGACAGAATCGTCTCAGTTTAAGTTCCAACTCTTGGGTTCCCTCTAGTGGCCGCCCTCTGCACTACGTCATAGATGTCTATGAACGTATGACTGAGAGAATTTTTTCTCCGTCCCATTACTCTTTCATCGTATGATGACGCAGAATATCTGCATGGAAATATCATATGTACTTCGGTACATTAAAATAATATATAAAATTATTAAAGTCAACAACAAATATTTGAAAATTTAATGTGTAGAGATTGAGAAATAAATATAATTTGTGTTCGTTCTTTGCGCGCATATTTATACCCGTGAATGGCTTTTTTTCACAAGTGGGTGTATAATTAATTAATCAGAGTTAATGAGTGATCATTAGCTAATGGTTGATGTTGAAGTGTGATGTATTTGAACCATGTCCCTCTTTTTGCTTCCTGAGCACCATAAAGCTCACGGTAAGCTAGACATTAATTTCTGTTGTCGAGTTTATCTTTGAGAGTTTTTATTGGTTTCCTGTCTCGGTTGGGCTCTGAAAAGCTTTTGAGAATTTTCCGATAAAAGTGGTACAGCTCTCAATCAAAGAATCTTTCTTCTTCCAAACGTTTGTTGGCGAAATAAAGTAAGAGCGGAAAGCACTTCATGGCTCTCCTTAGGGTTTCACAACTTCTCAATAATTCGGAATTAAAGGGGTTGTATTCCTCTGTATTCAGACTGTAGTTCATTCAATAATAATAATAATACCGGGAGTTAGATGAGTGGAATTTCAACAGCAACAGAGATGGCTTAGATACTTTCATAATAGTCACCAGATATCACAGATCATTTCTGGATTAAGCACAGCGTGTTTCCTCTGTTTTTTTATTTCTCCTTCTGCTTTTCGTAATACAGCTTCCCTTCCTCCTATTCCTATTTATATTTCTTCCAATTTTCCTTCTACTCTTTCTCCCTTCCTCGTCGTCCCCTTTCTCAGTTTATTTTTCATCTCACCATCCTACTTTCCTCTCCTATTCCTCAGATATATTTCCTTAACAGAGGCTAGGTATCATAAACTATCACTAAAGGTAAATGATTCTCGCTTACCTATTTTCTTCTTTCTCCTCTTTATCTACTACCTCTTACTCACTTCATTTCCAACTTCTACTTCTACTGTCCCTCACTCTCTCTTCACTTACTATCTATCTTCTCAAACGTCTCTCCTGTTTATAATTCCCTCTTCATTCTCCTTTCCCTCATTCTACTCATGCTCCTTACCTTCCTTATTTTCCTCGGCCGTTTATTCCTCTTGTCCCAATCTTCTTCGTCATGCTACTCCTCCCTCTCCTTCTACTTCCCTTTCTCCTACTCCTCTTCGTCCTTCAAATCCTCTTCATTCTGATCCACTACGTCCTCCTACCTCTCTTCGTCCTACTCCACTTCGTTATTCTACTTCTATCTATCTATCTATCTATCTATCTATCTATCTATCTATCTATCTATCTATCTATCTATCTATCTATCTATCTATCTATCTATCTATCTATCTATCTATCTATCTATCTATCTATCTATCTATCTATCTATCCATCCATCCATCCATCCATCCACCCATCCATGTCTTTCTATTCCTCATCGTTCTTTTACCGCTCTTCGTCAATCTACTCCTCTTCATCCTTCTACTCCTCTTTGTCCCTCTACTCCTCTTTGTCAATCTACGCCTCTTTTCGTCCTTCTACTTCTCTTTGTCCCTCTACTCCTCTTCATCCTTCTACTCCTCTTCGTCCCTCCACTCCTCTTCGCCCCTCTACTCCTCTTCGTCTCTACTCCTCTTCGTCCCTCTACTCCTCTTCGTCTCTCTACTCCTCTTCGTCCCTCTATTCCTCTTCGTCTCTCTAATCCTCTTCGTCCCTCCACTCCTCTTCGTCTCTCTACTCCTCTTCGTCTCTACTCCTCTTCGTCTCTCTACTCCTCTTCGTCCCTCTATTCCTCTTCGTCTCTCTAATCCTCTTCGTCCCTCCACTCCTCTTCGTCTCTCTACTCCTCTTCGTCTCTACTCCTCTTCGTCTCTCTACTCCTCTTCGTCCCTCTACTCCTCTTCGTCTCTCTACTCCTCTTCGTCCCTCTATTCCTCTTCGTCTCTCTAATCCTCTTCGTCCCTCCACTCCTCTTCGTCTCTCTACTCCTCTTCGTCTCTACTCCTCTTCGTCTCTCTACTCCTCTTCGTCCCTCTACTCCTCTTCGTCTCTCTACTCCTCTTCGTCCCTCTATTCCTCTTCGTCTCTCTAATCCTCTTCGTCCCTCCACTCCTCTTCGTCTCTCTACTCCTCTTCGTCTCTACTCCTCTTCGTCTCTCTACTCCTCTTCGTCCCTCTATTCCTCTTCGTCTCTCTAATCCTCTTTGTCCCTCCACTCCTCTTCGTCGCTCTACTCCTCTTCGTCTCTACTCCTCTTCGTTCCTCCATTCCTCTTCGCCCCTCTACTCCTCTTCGTCTCTACTCCTCTTCGTCCCTCTACTCCTCTTCGTCTCTCTACTCGTCTTTGTGAGTCTACTGCTATTCACTTTTGTACCGACCTTCGTCCTGCTACTCCTATTCGTCCATGTTCTCCTCTTCATCCATCCACCACTGTTCAATTTTTAACTCCTCTTCGTCCTAATCCTCTACAACATACAATATTGTTCACGTGTCAAAATCTTCTCTGCGCGCCTTGTGCCGCTCTTGGTTTGACAGCAGCAAGTGAGCAGACGACGATGTCATTCAATCGACACCCTCAGCCAGGCCGGTGTCCTCTCCCTTCGCTATTCATTTATATGGTAATGCCGGCCCATCCCTCATTAACATACATTACATCCGCTAGTGTGTGTTCCTTCATGTTAGAAACGAAGTTAAAACCTCGTGAATTTCTAATTTAGGCGCTGCTCATCACACTTTTTGTCTTCTCTTAATTGATAGCTACTGCTGCTGCCTCCACAATTGCAGCTCTGCTTAATTCTCCACGATAATTCACTTTAAGTCAGTTTAAGAACAGCAAATGCTTCCACGTAAGATATCCTGTGTTTATTCCGTTTAAATTAACATCGTGTTTCTACTTGTGCCAACCTTCGTGTACGCAGTCTTGCATACTGAACCATGAATGTGAATTATAAAAATATATTTTTTAATATATTAAAAATATTTACGGTCTTACTAACAAACCGTGTATAGTTTTTATACGAGACTTATGCAGAGGTGAGACAGAAAACGTTACTAGTAAATAGACTTCGTGGAATTGCCACGAGAATCGCAAGGTTTACTGCGTACGCGGTATAGACTGCATGAGAAGGGAGCGTGCAAGGGATCGAGTATGCCTCTGATGTAAACACTGAGCAGTATACTGCGGTTACAATAAAACCTGTATCCTGCATTCAAGAAATATAATGAATGATCATTGAAGTAGGAAATATCTAAACAAGTAAATACACAATTATTTTACAGTGAGATATATTAACTCTTAAAATTTAATGTAAGATGCTCACATCATCCTTGAATATGTGCATTGCAGTGAAGAGTTACGTACATTTTGAGCGACTGCAAAGTAACCTCCTCTGATGGTCACTGAAACAATTTTTATTTTGGGAAAATGTACGTTCAACATCACACGATGTAATACGTACATATTTGAAGAACGGGAAGTCACTACTTATTAGTACACCAACTTCAGACGTCTTGTCGTGACCTCATGGTACATCATTTATAATACGAAGTTGTGAATAGGCAGAATTTTTAGCAATAACGTTTCTCAACTTACATTTCACTTTTTCTGAAATTAGTGAATTCTTATTTCGGATAACGGTTTGTGATACTTTATCCACTATGTTACGGGCTTCTGAGAATTGTAGTTTAGACGATTCTAACAGGATGATGCTTTTGGACACGATTTTAAAATTAGAATCAATGAACAGAATATCTTCCAATAGCTGTTCAGAAGGCAATGATTTTACAGCTGCAACAGCGGAACTGTCTGTGCTATCCAATGCATCAATTACCTCCATTATTTTGCCGTAATATTCTGAATAATAGGCCTAATTAACAGCATCCAATCACATTCCCCAAAGGCTCAAGACTGGCTGCGGGGGTAAGGGTATTCCAGGGGCAATTATTTAGAACAGCAGCACTCTCATTGTAGTATGTTTGATTGAATTCTTGCCTGCCCTGAACAAATGTTAAGCTTTGACTATTCCAACCACAGTAATGCAAAAACAAGGGCTTACATAGGTATACATTAGTTGTAGCTGCTCTATCTATTTGGACCGGTCTCAACTCTTAACATGAACTGCTTATACTACGAAACCGGGCGGTCGCTCACCTCCTCTATACTACCGTACCATCGGCAACCTGATTGCATGCTGCGTGTGGCAATTCAACGAAGTCTACTAATAAACTATGCATAAACGATGGATGTATAACAAGGCTGTAACTATACAATGGGAATTGCTTTGCAGTAGTTACTAGTATATACACGAAATCCCTTGTTTAAGCGTTGTATATGGAGAAAAAATGGCCGCCCCTCTAACAGCTGTTCGTATCGACTGTCATTTCAAGATGATGGTTGCCTTGTAACCACAGAAGAACAAACCAAAGAGCACAGAATAATTAGAATAATGTTGCTGTAGCTTGTACTCTTTGATCAAAATGTAGTGTGGTAATCGATGAGAGCCAGATACTTAACACGGTACACTAGAGCGCGCTACCGGATGCAATAGAGAACCTCAGATTTTCTATTATCTTTCGTAATGAAGTAATGACGAAACTATGACGTAGCTGTGTAACAGTTATACTGTTATACACGATGTGTGTAGTGATTATTAGTAAGGAATTTACACACGACTTATAAATGAGCTATTCACTATATAAGTATAAGACAGTTAAACGTCTGTATATAGAGTTTTTATTAGTAAGATCGTAAGTATATACTATATATATTGCAGAAGGACAGTGTTTTACACATACTAATTTTCATTATTATACAATATACAGTAATGGAAGGAAAAATGTTGAATATTTCCTAAATTTTACTGCTGTAAGCCGTACCTAACCTCTTAATACAACACGGAAATATTCATGAAGCGTTGTTGAATGTCATAAATTCACTTACAGAATATAAGACTTGGGAAATTAGACACTTCTTTAATTTTGCCCTAAGTAGTCTTACGTTTTGAATTTGATTTTTTATATCCAAAGGGAGGATATTAAAAAAGTGCACAAGGCACTTCTTTTTTATAGCAGGATAGACTTGCCGATGGAGTATGAAAGTCATTTTTTGACGTGTATTTATGCTATGAACTGTTGAATTAGTTACAAAATTTTCACGATTACTTACGTGGAAGTTTATTAATGAGAAAATACACTGACAAGCCATGGGCATTATTTGTCGTTTTTTTTTAATGGTCCTACATAATTCCGTACATTTGGCACCTATTATTATTCTAATGACTCTTTTTGTAGTAGGAATATACTGTTCCTCTCTGTAGAATTTCCCCAAAATATTATTCCAAAACTCATTACCGAGTGGTAGTATGCAAAGTATATTGTTTTTAAGGTATTGATATTCACTATCTTTTGCATAGATCTAATAGCAAAACATGGTGAATTTATTCTTACGATGTATCGAAGTACATATAATATTTCCATGCAGAAATTCTGCGTCATCATATGATGAAAGATGAGTGAAACAGAGAAAAATTCTCTCCGGCACCGGGATTTGAACCCGGGTTTTCAGCTCTACGTGTTGGCGCTCTATCACTAAGCCACACCGGATTCCCATCCCGGTGTCGGATTGAATCCTCTCAGTTTAAGTTTCACCTCCTGGGTTCCCTCTAGTGGCCTACCCTCATGCACTGCGTCATAGATGTATGATAGTGGCACAATGTCCACATATGTGCGGAGGTACACTCACTATGAATGACTAAGTGGCCGGGATCCAACGGAATAAGCGCCGTCTTAAATCACTAAGTGATTATTTTTAGCATATCATATATTATTACGATGTACCGAAGTATATATATTTCCGTGCAGAAATTCTGCGTCATCATAAGATTAAAGATGAGTGAAACGGAGAAAAATTCTCTCCGGCAAATTCGGTTCAAATCCCGGTGCAGGAGAGAATTTTTCTCCGTTCCACTCATTTTTCATCATATGCTGAATCTAGTTTGGGGGTAATTTCTTCAATATCATTTTTCCATTTTAACACCTTATCGATTTTGAAACCAAGAAATTTGGTTGTTGTTTCTATTAGGGACGTGTTATTAATTATTGGACTTTAAATTTGTAAGATTGATTTTTGACAAGATTCAGAGTGCTGCATTGGAGTTAAATCGCTCTCTTGAACTGGATCGAGTGTCGCACCCTCGAGAGAAATACGATCGGTCGTGATACGCTCGTAATAAATAGAAGCACAGTACAAGGTCATCTCATCGACATGTCTTATCTTGTATGGAAGGCGACAGATAAGATACACATATGTTTTTCTCACACGGTAAAAATAAGGCTTTATTTTCTGCGTTTATGACAAACGTTTAATGGAACAGTCAATGGAACGTATCAAAACAGGAACATGAAGTTATAAATAAAATAGTGTGAAAAACTTCGATATACAGTTATTATTGCTAATTAATAATTATTCAATATTTGATTTACCACATATATAATATGATAGGTCCATATATAGTGTTCCGCCTATATACTGCGACAATGTAGAAACGTTGTACAAAATATTATTGATATAGCAGTATATTAATAACAATATTGGCACAGAGAAAAGTCATTTAGAAAATGTAATAAAACGAATAATCATGCTGCACAACTGTTACAAACGCAAAGATTGATACACTAATTATTAGAGATTATTATTATTATTATTATTATTATTATTAATAGAAAACTTGATACGGTTCTTGCATTATCGTGATTGTGTTCTCCGTTTATAATAATTACATTTACATCCAATAACTTCTATCAGATGTGGCAAAAAAATCACTCCTGTGTGAAAAAAAAAAAAACATTTACCTACAACATTTATACAGTATTACATTTTAAAGCAAATTTTGTTGTTGTACTATGGAGAGGTTAGTTAAACACTGCATAATTTTGAAATGAAAAACAACTCTGATGTTACTACACAGTTCATCACTGTAACAAGAACGAATGTCTAACGATCGGCCTATACCGTTCGAGGATTTATCGCTCGTGACAATTTTACCCATCATGCATGTGCACTACCTATCGGATTATGCTATTAACTACTTGGCGCTCGAGCGAAAACGTCCGATGCAGACCTCTGACAGGATTTAAATTGGATTATGTTAGTTTTGTTACAGTATATACATATTTTGAGGAGAATTGCCTCTGTTGAAGATTGGAATGTGTTGGAGCTATTGACTGTAATTACTATACACTAAAGAACATAAGCATAAGAAAGTACGAATGTAATATTGGGACTGAATCAGCCGAGATAAGTTGGCCTGTAAAATAAGAAAGTTGCCAACTCACAGCTCTGCGCGAGGGGATATCTTATGGTTAACGGCCTCTTTACGATTGAAGTGCCCTCCACACCCCGTCCATCAAGCGACTCAAGTGTTGATCAACTTTAGTACACTTCGGAAACACTCGAGCTGATTCCTATCGAGATTTTAGCGTTTCCTGGATTACCGCACATCAAATTAGAAGTCCAGCAAGTAGCTTTCGGAAAACTGCCTTTGATTTTCCTACTAGTTTCATAGTCAATGGAACCTAAGTTCGATTTCTTACTCCTCAGTAAACTCAGAATCATTTCCAATCACGAATTAAGCGATATAGAGGGTGATCCATTTTATCCGCATTTAAGCTTCTTTCATTTCCGGGTGGCGTTCCCTTTTCTTCACGCCCCTGTATTGGTTAATCACCTTATCATAATTCTACTCGGGGCTAGACCTAGCACGTAGTTATTTCGTGGTACACGTATGGTGAATCCAGGTCCGGATTTATGTATAGTCCCGCCCCTAGGCAGTGCTAAAATTTGCCGCCCCCACCTCCCACAACTAGTTTATGAGTAGCCATTATACAGGTCATGTTTAGTTTAATTAGTTTTAAGTGAAATGTTACAATTAAGAAAACAAGAAATTATTGGAATCAAAATACATGCTTCTTACTTGTGAATTATTAAGATTTCTTTTGCACTTTCTTCACAGAGAAAGCATTGATGATGTCTCAAACCGATCTGATGAAGCACATCAGACGCGATGCAAAGAAACATTCAAACTTATTCATTGTTGAAACAAAATTGATTTCTGAAAGGCATGCTGTGGTTTATTTTCAAGCATTGGTTTTGTTGGTGGTATAATTATTACGAGTATTTCTTACTTCGATAGAAAGTATAAAGTAAATTGAAAAATATACTCCAAACTCTTTGCGGAATAAACTTTTCATAACGAATTATACAGTGCACATGCTGGCAAGTGGTTAAATAGTATTGTTGACGATATATTATATTAGAAATGTAACTGAGAGTTGTGGTTACTATTCATAATGATAATATAATACACACACATTCAATTTGATTTCCAACAATGCATCCTTGTTTATACAAGCAGTTAAAGTTGAGCAGTTTCATAGTACAGTGAAACCTGTTCAAATCGGAACCTGAATAATCCGGAATCCTGTCTATTTCGGAACAATTTATTGGTCCCGGCGAAATTTGTATGTATTATGTGTAATTTTTCCTGAATAAAACGGAAACTGTCCAACGCGGAAACGGAAATTGTCTGCTACTGTTCAAAACGGAAACAATATTTTGGACACACACTATATTTGTAACTATATTTTGAAACAGCGTGTAATTTCAAGGAATATATTAAATATGTAGGTCACTAATATAAAAACAAGTTTTCTTTGCAAAATTCTAGAGGGTACGAGGCTGTGTTGGCCTGTCGGTCATAAATTTTATTACCCTGTTGACTAGGCAGACGAGTCCCTTCAAAGATTTTCAATGCTTCACACCCGTATACTATCGTAGCTAAACAGAGCGCAAGTGTAGTGATTTCCAGGTAAAAAAAAAGTTGCATAAAATGTGGTATTAACATTAAGTGATGAAGTAAAAGTTATCGAAATGAAGGAAAATTAGAAACAAAATCTATGTGAAATAATATTGAAGTACAGTTGTGGAAAACTCAGGTGTGACACTTTAAAAAATAAAGATCATAATGAGTGAGTGACGTGCGGCCAATATTGGTGACACAAAAGGAACCAGAAAGCAACTGTTTATGTAGAAATAGATGAACTGTTCTGGGAGTGGGTTCTTCATGACATTTCAAAGAACAAGCCAATTTCTGGATCTGTTCTGCAAAGCAAGCTATTGAACTGGGAAAGAAATTAAATAAACCAGAATTCAAGGCTTCTAATATATAGCTCCTAGTCCAATTAATTAATAATGTGCAGTGATATACAGTACAGTATTATAGTATAGTGTTAGATATTAAATAGAATGAGATTAGTAAACTTTAGTAATGTTTAATGACTAATGAGTGAGTTACGATAATATTTATACAGTAAATGAGATTTTAATCAAGATGATTCACTAACATAATAAGCGAGAGAAAGCTGGTTTAATGTGATTAGTGTTAAATGGAATATTTTGTACTTATTGCAGTTTGCGGCATGCCATTTTGTTTTTCATGTATATGAATGACAAAATATTCCATTTTAATGTGAATCCTGAATAATACGGAAACCTGTCCACAACGGAAAAAAATTAGGACCATATCACTTCCGTCTTGAACAGGTTTCACTGTATAATAACGTGATACAGACATTACAATATAACTATGCAGCTGTACACTTTTCTTTTACTCTCGCCACGATCACGACAACGCGATAACAAAACAATATCAGACTTTCAGACGGTGTTCAAGAACAAACTTAAGAAAATATTTACAAACACGTGTTTTAAAAACAAATTTTACTGTAAAATGAAGATGAAAAGAAATTAAATAAATAAATAAGTAAATAAATAAATAAATAAATAAGAGAAAGAGAGAAGAGAAAAAATGACGCCCCCTCACCGGAAATTGTCGTCCTAGCAGCTTCCTAGGTTGTCTAGACCTAAATCCGGCACTGTATAAACGTCTTAAGCCATAAACCCGACTGTAGGTGTGATGAGATCGTTGAAATAAAAAGAACCTTCCCTCCAAGTTACCGTTTTTTCAGTGCGTTATTTAGTTACCGTACTCAATTTTCATGAGCGTACATAAATGTATGCTATGTTGTTTCACGGACTACTCCTACTCTTAAAAACATAACAGTAGTTTAGAAGAGGATTTCGACTTACTAAAAGAATCGCTGCATTTTCGTCAAACCGTTTCTATTTAAAAGGGTAGAGCAAGTCATTCTTCCCCTTGTCATGTGCAAGGACAGACCTGGAAGCCCTCGTACTCAGCTACTCGAGACGTCTTCACAAATTACACCGTAATTAGACGTTTATTAGATTTCATGCCGTAAAATTGCCTTTTAAGTTACCTGAAAAGTGCCTCCTCGCCCCGGTACTTCGTAATAGAAACGAGTTCTGCCACGTGCTCTGCTGTAGAGAGTAAATTTGTTTAGATGGCTAACTGTGAATATTTAATTGTACCTTTAAGGGAAGAATTAAAGTTGTGAGAGGATAGGCCTACTATTTCATTCAGAACAAAGTTTTTCAACCCGATTCTCCTGCTTTTTTTTTCTAAAGGGTAGATATAATATACACAAATTCAGGGGATCCGAGTTTGATACCGAAGAAGAAAATGTAGTTTCGTTCTTTTTCAATAAAATTTGGTTGTACCGGTTGAGAAGAAACTGTATTCTGAAGGATCCACTAGAAGGAATGGTGAACGGGAGAAGAGTTCGGGGCAGACGAAGATACCAGATGATAGACACATTAAGATATATGGATCATATGAGGAGACTAAGAGGAAGGCAGAAAATAGGAAAGACTGGAGAATGCTGGGTTTACAGTGAAAGACCTGCCCTTGGACAGAACACTATGAATGAATGATTGAATGAAGGGACCAATAAAATAATTTCCTATTGCACCAGTTCAAACATTGATAGAAAATTCCGCTAACTAGCTAGTTAAAGAAATGATACTTCCTGAATAGTTCATTCTTAATCTGTAATGTTATTTTACCTTTAAAACTCAAGAATAATTATACTTTACAAACAACTTCAAATTAATAACAATAATAATAATAATAATAATAATAATAATAATAATAATAATAATAATAATTTATTTTAGCTGGCAGAGTTAAGGCCGTAAGGCCTTCTCTTCCACTCAACCAGCAAAAAGTGTATATACATATGCATGAACTTACAAAGAATTCAACAATTTGATTTAGATGAGAGTTACATGTATACAAGAGTTATTTACGAATTAAACAACAAAATACTATGAACTATTAATTAAACACTGAAATAATCTGTGTAGCAAAATTAAACTAAAATACATAGAATGTTAATACATTTCAAATGATATTAGATAATAGAAAGAGATTATTATGAGACAATTTTGAAAATACAGCACAATCAGGATGATGTCTAAAGAAAAAAGTAACAGTGTAGTCAGTGATAGTTTAAATCAGTATGATTGGAGTGAAATGCTAATAAGGTTATCTTTTAAGCTGTTCTTAAAGGTGTTTGTTGTCTTGCAGCCCCTAATACTTTGTGACAAGGAATTCCATTGACGCGAGGTGGATATTGTAAAAGATGAGGAATAAGAAGATGTTCTATGAAGAGGTATACTTAGCGTGCCACAGATAAGTGATCTGGTATTTACGTCGTGGTTAGAGTATAGATAATAGAAACGAGACGAAAGGTAATTTGGTGTTAAGGTGTGCAGAATTCGAAAGAGTAAAGACAAACAGTGTAAAGTTCTGCGTTCTTTAAGTCGGAGCCACGAGAGACTTGCGAAGGACGGTGATATGTGATCATATCGTCGGATGTTGCACACGTATCTGACGCACATATTCTGAGCTCGCTGTAACTTGACTGACAGTTCAGAGCTTAGGTCACTTAACAAAACGTCACAATAATCGAAGTGCGGCATTACTAGGGTTTGTACTAGGGTAAGTTTTAGTTGCTGGGGCAAGAAGTGTCTGAAGCGACTCAAACAGTGAATGGAGGAACAAATTTTTTTATCGTTTCTTTAACTTGAAAATTCCAACTTAGATTATTATAAAAAAAGAAGCCAAGATTTTTTACGACAGATGAATAAGGGATTAGCGTGTTGTAAAGGGTAACAACAAATTAGTGTAGCTCTGAAAATATTGAGATTAGGACAAATATTTATATGACATTTTTTACTCAGAATGTCTTCGGAAATAAGCTCCGTAATTGACGGTAAATCCTCGTGAATAACCCTGTATTATGATTTTGGAATTATAAGGATTATTTTTATGCTTAGGGGGTTAGGAACAGTTTACAGCATTTTGTAAATATTCAGCATTTTTTTCCTCCATTACTGTATCTTGTATAATAATGAAAATTAGTATGAGTACAACACTGTCATTCTGATATATGAAAAAAATATTTTTACGTTAAAAAAATTATTTGCGTTTTTTGTTTTCAAAATTCAGTTCACTGTGCAGTGATGAAGCGATTCCCACATAACTCAAAAACTATCCAACATTCTGTGATGAAATTTTTTGTGTGTATTTATTCATGTCATATCTAGAATATGATGCAAGATCACTTCTCTACCTTTGATACATTGTCTGATAAAAAATATATTCATTTTTAAAAATGTCAAATATCAGTATTTCCTTCTAACACAAAATAAAAAAAATATTATTTATTAAAGAATGTAGTTTAAAGAGCATGACATTGTAAACATGAGTTTCAGCAATAAAATAAAAGAAAGAGAGAACATTAAAAAGTTAACAAGTTTGTGAATTATGAGGGAAACGTTTCATCACTGCAAAATAAACTGGCATCATTTTGAATTAAAAAAAATATACATACATAGTTTTTTTTAGTCGTAAAAATATTTTTTTTTCATATAGCAGAAGGACAGTGTTTTACACATATCAATTTTAATTATTGTACAAGATACAGTAATGGAGGAAAAAAATGTTGAATATTTCCAAAAATGTTACTGCTGTAAGCTGTACCTAACCCCTTGAAACAGATTACGAAAGTTTGTAATTTTATTCGAACGTATTTTAAGTACTTTAATTTATATATTCATTTTAGATTATGGCATAGTGGAATGAATTATTATTACCGGAACTGCAATATTATGCACAACACGACAAAGGAACTAAATACTTGCATGTTTATTAATTTTATTGGGTTATTTTACGACACGGTATCAACATCTAGGTTATTTAGCGTCTGAATGATATGAAGATGATAATGTCAGTGAAATGAATCCGGGGTCCAACATCGAAAGTTACCCAGAATTTGCTCATATCCCCGACCGGGATTCGAACCCGGGCCACCTGGTTTTGCGGCCAGACGTGCTGACCGTTACTCCACAGGTGTGGACTTTTGCATGTTATAAACATACAAAGAAAAGGTATATGTTACTTTGTGGCTGCTTCTGAATTAATTTTTCTGATTACAGTGTATTTTATTTAATCTTTGTATTACAGTTCCTACCATTGTACAAAATATCGACTAGGGTCTCAACCTGATGAACAGTGAACTTACTTACTGGCTTTTAAGGAACCCGGAGGTTCATTGCCGCCCTCACATAAGCCCGCCATTGGTCCCTATTCTGAGCAAGATTAATCCATTCTCTATCATCATATCCCACCTCCCTCAAATCCATTTTAATATTATCTTCCCATATGTCTCGGCCTCCCTAAAGGTCTTTTTCTCTCCGGTCTCCCAACTAACACTCTATATGCATTTCTGGATTCGCCTATACGTGCTACATGCCCTGCCAGTCTCAAACGTCTGGATTTAATGTTCCTAATTATGTCAGGTAAAGAATACAATGCGTGCAGTTCTCTGTTGTGTAACTTTCTCCATTCTCCTGTAACTTCATCCCTTTTAGCCCCAAATATTTTTTTCCTAAGCAACTTATTCTCAAACACCCCTAACCTATGTTCCTCTCTCAAAGTGAGAGTGCAAGTTTCGCAATCATAAAGAACAACCGGTAATATAACTGTTTTATAAATTCTAACTTTCAGATTTTTTGACAGCAGACTGGATGACAAAAGCTTCTCAACCGAATAATAACAGGCATTTCCCATATTTATTCTATGTTTAATTTACTCCCGAGTATCGTTTATATTTGTTACTGTTGCTCCCAGATATTTGAACTTCTCCACCTCTTCAAAAGATAAATTTCCAATGTTTATATTTCCATTTCGAACAATATTCTCGTCACGAGACATAATCATATACTTTGTCATTTCGGGATTAACTTCCAAACCTATCTCTTTACTTGCTTCAAGTAAAATTCCTGTGGAATAGTGAACTACCATAACGAATTAACATTTTGATACTCTGACATTTCAATAGATTTCAAATATATTGACCAAAATCCATTGCATAAGTATGGCATTCGCTTTCTCTCAGGCTTCGATTTAACCGCCTAAACAACCAAGCTAAAAATGCTAAAAAATTTAATTCTAACTCTATAATTTATTATACAGTTGCAAACAATTCTCATTATCTTGTAATGATAGGTGCTACCAAACGCGGGAGTAGGGGGTGTAGAACAGTTTAATTGCATCGTTCAGCGGGTTAGTTAATTCGTTAAATAATTATTTGATCATTAAAGACCGGCATTTTGCTTTTAAAATATAAATTATTAACACTAAGTGCGTACAGTATTACAGTTGACATTCCGCCTCTTCGAAAATTTGCTTTGGGGTTTAGGGGTTTAGTAAATTAAAAGCAGATGGAAAATGTCCTGACTAAGCGGCTGTTATTTCATCAAATTTAAACAAAACACAAGCTTGGCAATGTATTATTATTTCTGCTTAATTCATAACATGTGGTCGATGCAAAGAAAAGTTTTTGTAATTCCAGTTAAATAACAATAAAATTTTCATGAAATATTCCACAGATAACATACAATTTTATAAACATTTTATCTGGGTACAGTAATTCCCTAGAACAGCGTTTCTCAAACTTTTTTGAAGTGGGGACCACTTTTTTAAGTCAGAACAGTTCCGCGGACCACCTTACTCTTGTTCCTTCGAAAGCAAATTTATCATATTTCTAGTATATTTTAATATCAATATACTTATATTTTAAAATAGAATTAACTTATTTAATTAAAATTAATTAAATTGAGTTAATTTTATATTAGTGTTAACTATAATTAAGCTAATATTAATAGAAGAAAATTTATTTTTGTTTCTTTTAATAATTCAAGGCTATTAAAGTTTGGGTAATCTTTAACTTATTAACTAAAAAAAATAAATAAGTGTTGGTACTCACATTAATGAAATGGATAAGCCTGCCGATTCTTGCACATTTCTTCTATACTTGGACGTATGCTGGTAAGCTTAAGACGGAGATTGTCACATACATCGTGTCGATTTCGGTAGCCTACTTTGTTTTTATTAGAGTTAGTGATGGAAACAAACTGAATTATAATCTCTAAAGCACCATTGTATAGTTCACTGTATTCTCTTTTCACTTGTGATGCGGTCTAGAAATTAACCATGCCTTCCGCTTGGAATTTCATTTTAAGTCTGATCTCATTCGAGAGTTCAATTAACTGTTCTCTTTCACTCGATGAAAGTTTGTTATTTTAAATAGCGCAATGAAAGTGATCACGAACCCATTAAAATTCGTCATATTTGCTCGGAAAATAAGTTTCAAATTGTGACCTCAGAGTGGTATTATTGGTGTACGACGTATAGTACGTGACCATTTCAATGTGCAGACTGGGTGTCGGCAAAGCTATTAAGAGAGTCATAAATACATGGAAAGGTTCGGTCCTCTGTTATGAATTTGGGTGGTCCCTGGCTGGGTTACAGAGGCGGTGTCAGATGTGCAGGGAAAAGATGGCGAGAAACACCACGTTCATAGTGCTTTAAATCCCTCTTTTGTTGTTGAGAGTAGAGTGGGAAGTCAGTTGACGGATAGGGTAATAAATTTCATAAAATGTCAGTACTGAGAGAAAATTGAAAGGCCATTGCCATGTGTCATTTCCAAACTCTGAGATTCTCAGCTATAGAGTGATACGTAATTCGTTTGAATTTTATTTTTTCTTCTGCCTTTTTTTTAAGGACCACAAGGGCAAACCTCGAGGACCACAGGTGGTCCGCGGACCATAGTTTAAGAAACGCTGCTCTAGAAGAAGTTACCCACCGCCACCTATTCTCTCATCACAAAGAAGCATTGGGGTAGTGTTGCCATCCTCCCGTATTTCCCGAGATCTCCCGTATTTTCCCGTAAATTTGAACAGTTTCCCGGCTCCCGTATTTTACTTCTCTTCGAGACTTTTTCTCCCTTATTTTTGCATAATATAAAAATCATTAGTCTAAACATTTGATTTTGCCGTGAATGATGATTGTTTATACAGTATAAAGAATTTTGTTGTTGAAGAAATGGGTTGAAATGTGCAGTCTTCATAGAAAGTAATGCTTGCAAGGAATGGGTTTTAGTTTTCACCCGTTTAAAATGAAACAATGTTAGGGGAGAGTTGGGTAGTATCGGACATCGGGTAATATCAGACAGTGCGTTTCTTTCATCTACCACCATATGGTAGTACCTGAATGACATGGTTACGTTTCTGTATGCGACATCACAGAAACGTAACAATGTCAATCAGGTACTATCATCGTTTGGTAGATGAAAGAAACTCACTGTACGATATTACCCGATGTCTGAAACTACCCAACTCTCCCCTAATGTTACAAATCTGGAAAAACTGGCTAGTTTTGTTCTAAGCATACCAAGTTGTAATGCTTATACAAAGGAGGTGCTTCACCTCATGAACAATTGGACAGAAGTTCGAAACACGAGCACGACACATCTAATCAAATCAGAGCTGAAAACTGCAATCGAATTCAACTATTACGCGAGACAAATCTGTCTCATAATATTCGTCATTTAAGCATAGCTGGCGAAGTGTAGAATAAAGTTGTTTTTAATAGCTAATTGAAAGAAATATTTGTCAGTTTTATATGTGAAATTTTGTCCATTCTTTAATCTCCCGTATTTTCTTAAAAAAAAAATGTTGGGTGATAGGTAAATAAGTTTTAAGTGGTTTCTCTCTCTGTCACACATTCACATAGACACACACATACACACGTTCTTGTAATCAGATGGTGCATTTACATACGGTATAACCTTTAATTATATCAACAATTACTTATCCACTACACTACTATAGCAGATGGCTGTGAGATTTCAAATCTTCTCCGTAATTTCTGCGTTGAGCGGTTCAGGGGAAATTCAATGCATTGGATAACGTTATCAATGATATAATGGAAGGAAATTATGGGTAGTAAAAAAAAAAGACAAGGACTTACTATATTGACGGTATTGTCTGTTGAGAATAATCGCGTACGGCCAATATAATCTATGACTGTTTAATAATGTGGAAGTAAATGAATCAGCGCATGTGAACTGAAATTTTTCGATTATCCATTCATTTTCCCTGGACCTCTCGGTAAAGTGGATTATTGTGTGTTGAAATTGGATAGTGATGTACTTTGGTTTTGAAGTTTTTTTTTTACCTGTAACTATGTAATTAAGTTTAAATGTTAAAATATTTATTTGCAGTATCAATGATAAAATTACACTGCAGGCTAAATAAATAAGTAAATAAATAAATAATAGTAGTAATAATAATAATAATAATAATAATAATAATCACCGTTATTGTCAGTGTTACGCATTAGGTCCATTTCTGGTCCACATAAAACTGCTGATTCCACTTCATAGCAAAGTTTCCTTTGTACAGACTCAGAAACAAAAGTTGGATCACCTGAATTTTCCAAGTTCCAGTTATAATACACTGCGCATGCTCAATACTTCGTCGTTATTGTATGTAATTAAAGTCATTTGTGCTCGTTCCAAGATCATTTGCTTTCATACGTGTAAATAGACGTCTTAATAGTGCATTATCTATCTATCTATCTATCTATCTATCTATCTATCTATCTATCTATCTATCTATCTATCTATCTATCTATCTATCTATCTATCTATCTATCTATCTATCTATCTATCTATCTATCTATCTATCTATCTATCTATCTATCTATCTATCTATCTATCTATCCATCCATCCATCCATCCATCCATCCACCCACCCACCCACCCACCCACCCACCCACCCACCCACCCACCCACCCACCCACCCACCCACCCACCCACCGATCTATCTATCTATCTATCTATCTATCTATCTATCTATCTATCTATCTATCTATCTATCTATCTATCTATCTATCTATCTATCTATCTATCTATCTATCTATCTATCTATCTATCTATCTATCTATCTATCTATCTATCTATCTATCTATCTATCTATCTATCTATCTATCTATCTATCTATCTATTCTGGTGTAGTTAAGGCCATCGGCCTTCTCTTCCACAACACCAGGAATACAGATTAAGAGTATACTGCAGGAATGATGAATGTCATTTGGAATACATTTTGCAGGAGAAGCGATTGAAAGTTTGAAATGCTTAGCGCTCAAAGCTTAAACGTGATTTTCCGATCATTACTGGACAATGACTATCAGTGTTAATACCATGTAACTCTCTATGTACATTCTATATGTCTTAAGCTATGCATTGACAGTCTTGGTTCATTTTCGACAAGAAAGTGACCATCATTCTTGCAGTGGACTCTTCAAATACAATGTTAGAAATAGACAGAAAAAAATACTCTATATACAAAGTAAAGCTACACAAGAAATAGAGAGAGAGAGAAAACACTATAAACAAAGTAAAGCCACACTAAAATATACACAGGTTGCAGTCACACAAACTTTAAATGAGTGATTAAGTATCATAATTAATTGTATCCTTACTAATTAACTAACATAAACAAGAAACTTGCAATTTTAATCTGGATTAAAAAAGAAAAAGAAAAAAAAACACAAATCATTACTTTTAGCAATACCTAAAAAACATTAACTAAGACAAAATTTTCCAATTTAATTTTGAATTGTGATAAAGTCCGGCAGTCCCTGACGTCATTACGTAACGAATTCCAGAGGCGAGATGAGTATAAAGACGTTCTATGATGAGGGATAGAAAGAAGTGCTTGATGTCGGTTTCGAAGAGTTGTAAGAAATTGAAAGCGCGATAACAGATAATTCGGAGTAGATGTATGCGTGATTCTAAACAGAAGAGACAGTGTTTGTTATTATCAGGCTTCGAGACTTGGGACCCGATACAATAAGTTTACTGTGCATGTACTATAGGTTGTTGACTCGCTGCAGGTAGTGAAAGGTAGAGATGTGTTGAGGTAACAACGTTGCTGTTTAGAATAGAGCACGGTTTGTATGGGGAAACACACACATATGGACATTCTGAAAGTAAATATACATTGCACAATGACAATGTCAAAAGAATGTGAAAAGCATTTATTCTCCTGTCTTTTATAAGCATTTGTGTTTAATTATACACAGTGTTAATGGTGGAAATAAACATGTAGCAATTTAAATTTTTTCATTTATCCTATTGGTCGTCTTTAGGAAGTGCAGTTACAGTACCGAATTGCAATGTACTACAAGATACATTTTCAGTGTCTCAAACGTAAATCTTTTTCGGTTGTCTGCCAAATACAGTTTGTACTATGACAAGCTATGCTCTACGTCTCATGACGTGATAGGCGCAAAACGAAGAAACCTAGCATCATTGCAGTCTCTAAGAGACAGTCTTTTATTCTCGGATGCCTCTATGTCCACTAATTTGCTGTTTATGTTACACAATGTTCCATATCCGTTATTTTTACACTTTCAGTACCCGGTGTACTTGGTGTCTCATTAATTCTCTGTGTCATTTCCTCAATTAATTTGAGGGCTTCTGGCATCTCTTCCTCTGTCTTTTCTAACCGTGTAATATTTTCAGACACAGTTTTAAAATAGGTTTGTATGAAAACCAAATTATTCGTCAGAACCTTGAAATCCAGAGCGTTTTCCTTTGCGTATTTGTTGGCATTCATTCTACAGTATCCCCACCCACTGTACGCTTTACCACTATACTCAGTATGCCGTTATGCGGATTTCCCACTGAACTGCTCTATCGGGTCCGAAGTTTCGAAGCTTAGTTATTATATAACCATTGCAATCAATAGGGCTATTTTGAAAATAAAAATGCTCTTGATAGACAAATGGCATTTCTAAAACCACTTTTGCAGGATCAGGGATGCAGAAAATGGCGGACTTTACCTTGTGTAGCATTACAACATTTCCTCTGTTGTGCTTCGTATAGTAAGAAAGTAAAACATTGTCCACGTTTATGCCATAACACTAAAAATGTATTATACATTATTTTTTTGTATTTAATAGTATAAATTTTTATTTATCAGCTTGACAGCTGTTGAAATTTGAAAGCTGTAAAATATTTTTGTTGTCACGTGATTTATAAGGTGAAAGAACGTTATCGTCTGTACTAAATGGGCCGCATGTGATGTGTTTACTGTCTGTATGGGGGAATGCATGGTTATTGCCCTTAAAAATTATAGCACGCGTTTTCCTATGATGCTGAATTGTGATGGATTTGTGATATTCTAATCTTGACTTGTATACAAACGAGTTTTTAGGGACCAATGTATGGGTGTGTATTTTATGGTTACGGCTCAACTGTTAATTAAAATGGTTGCAAATGGGAAAACGGTAATAAAATCTGACACCGTGATTTGCATAAAAATGACCTGCTAACGTTTGTGTGTAAAATGTGAAATTGATTAACTGAGTCTATACGGGAGATTGTGTGTGAAAGCTTTATACATAATGTTTTTTTTTTTTTGTATAGTTCTTAGCAAGCATTGTCGACTTAGTTCGTTACCGATGGGAAGAAAATAAATTTTTGATCATTCAGAAGAAGTTTGAATTGGACGTTTTTATTAGCTATTTAATTATACCAGATGTCCGACAGGCGTATTATTTGACTATGTTAGATCACTGTCAAGGTGATACTATATGAAATATTTTACATTTCAGAAGGATTATCGTAATTACATGTCTCGCGTAATTAATTCCGTCTCTTCCTCCAAATTTTAGGACTTTTTTTCCCTCTCAAGATTATTTTTCATTGTGTAATTTCACCCTTTCACACTAAACAATTGGTCACCTCTTTTTCCTCCAAAATGAGTCTTTCATGAAGATTCCAGGTCTCGTAAAATATTCATAGAAAGCCCGAGATCTCTTTTATAGGCTAATGAAAAAAATAAAGACAAAGTAAAAGTTCCTTTCGAATGACCAGAGCTCGTGTTCAGAGATACAGTAGAAGGAAAAATATCTGTAGATCAGACGTCAAAAAATAGTAATAAAAGATTGTTTTACTTTTCAAGATTTAAAAGGGGTTAGATGTACGAGTATATTTCTATTAGATTCGTAAGAAAAAATAATTTTATTTTTCACTTGAAATAATGAATACCATCATTACTAAAGTGAGGAAATTTTTGTATAATTTTATATTTTTTTTTTTTTTTAGAAAATAATCTGCCCTCTATGAGGGTGACCATAAAGATCCAGAATGAAAGCACTACAGAATAATTTAGAAAGACAAGAATTGTTTAGTAAAAATTTCAGAGAAATTCATTCATTCATTCATTCATTTTTTTATTCCATACATCTTACATGAGCAATGAAGCTTTAAGATGTGGAACAAGTCAAAATTTTACAATATTACAATTACAGTTTTTACAAATTTTTATAGTTTTACAATTTAGTAATTTTCTACAATTTTTACAATTTTGTGCAAATTTTTACAATATTTTGGCGAGATGTAGTGAGATGAAGTGAGGTCCGAGGATTCGCCAAAGTATTACCCGGCATTTGCCTTTTGGTTTGGGGAAAACCTCGGAAAAAACCAACCAGGTAATCAAATCAAAGGGGGATAATGCAAACCCAACATAATCATCAATGACCAAAATATAAATGGTAATGTAATATTTGGATTGAATCCTTAAGAATATTCAACAATTTTTTTTTTACTTTAAAAAAATTGGAGTCCGAGGGCTTTTAAAATATTACATGTAAATTTAGGAAGTGTGCCACGTGCACCAAACAAAAGACCAGAAACACTCCACTGACTAGTGGGAATGTTATATTTCTCACTTAGATAAGGGATGCAGGACTCATAAATGGATTTCTTCTCGTCATCAAAGTGTTGTGCCTACAGGGCAATTCTCTCAAACCGGATTGTAGGATCAAGAACTAATCCCTTAGATTGAGTCCTGTGGATGGCTACAATATCTGCTCTTCTGTTCGAATCTAAGGATGAAACGCAGTGGATCTCCTCGTATACTTCCCATCCACGACGCTTGAGGACATCAGCAATACCGGTCCTGGCCTTATGGTGTCGATTGTTGTATCTTGTGTCTAATTTTCCACTATATTTTATTCCCCTAGTAGTTTTACGCCTTGATTCTTTTAACGTTATTGTGACATTCCGTCTAGTGCAATAATTATAAGAACGTGTTACAAGTTTTTCCCAGTTTTTATAAAAATAAGATAATGACATTCAGTTATATAATTGGTTTATTCCTAAGACTTTAATGCCCATAAAAATAAAATTGGTTGAACAATGCTGATCAATGCTAGACATCATCGTGTACGACATGCTTTGGCGATATCGTTAAAAACTATAAATTGGGAGATTCATGAGGAAGTACATTGTGTATCATCAGATGGTTCTTTCAGACGGGCAGACATTGTTGCTATTAACGGACGTTTAAAACGGGCTCTTGTTCTTGACACTACTATCCGTTTCGAAAGGAACCTAAATCAGGCCACCGAAATTGATATTGAGAAGAAATCTATATATGAATCTTGTCTGCCGTATCTTTCCCAAAAGTACAACGTCCCTCTTAAACAGGGCTGGGCAGCAAGAGAGGATTTTACTCTCTCACGGGGAGCCATATGATTTCTCTTCCTCCCCTTTCTTCCCCGCCGAACGCCGCGCAGCGATGATTCAGTGACGGCGAATATTATGCGTCCCCGTTTAGAGTCTAGATCTGCTCCCGATGCCCAGCCCTGCTCTTAAACAATGGTCTGTCATTGGCTTGCTGTTGGCAGTAGAGGTTCTATTACAAAATTCACATTGAATTATCTTAAGGAACTTCACATTCCTTTTGATTACGTAATGTCTATTCTTATAAATATTATCAAGGATTCTCTTCAAATATTACATCATCATCTCTATTTTAATTAATCCACTTATATTATTTGCTTTCAATAATTAACTTTCTTTTTTCTTTAATATTTCAAATGACATTATACTGTAAATGTTTATTGTATTCAGGACCCTTGTGGTCACTCAAATTCTTTGAGCTGATGTCTTTAATGAATAAACAATAAAAAGATTTTTATAATTCGTTTCCCGAGCAAAATTAGTGGGTTAAGTAGTAATGAGTAAATTTTGATACCGATATATTACGCACCAAGTTCAACACTATAATCCGATTATTATTATTATTATTATTATTATTATTATTATTATTATTAATACCCGTTTTAACCTTTATATTTAATTTAAGTTTATTAACCGGTACATACCCTATGCTTTGGAAAGAAGCATCCGTTATTCCTATCTTTAAGAATGGTAAAAAAATGTTGTTTCCAATTATAGACCTATTTCAATATTAAACAATTTCTCAAAAATTTTTGAAAAAATAATCCACAAACATGTTTCATTTTATGTTAAGAATAAAATTAATTCAGCACAACACGGTTTTACTAAAGGTAAATCAACAACTACAAACTTAGTATCCTACCTTAATCTTGTTATGCCTGTTGTTGAAACCCAAGGTCAAATTGACTCAATTTATATCGACTTTAGCAAAGCGTTTGATGTTGTACCTCACAATATTCTGATAAATAAATTAAAAAACTTTGGTCTCTCTTCTAACTACGTGAGCTGGTTTGAAAACTATTTAACTAATAGACAATGTTGTGTTCGTCTTGGTGATTCTCTCTCGGACCCATTTAATTGTTTATGTGGAGTTCCCCAAGGATCTACATTGGGCCCTCTATTATTTTTATTATTTATTGATGACATATGTAAAAGAATAAGTTCAAACTACCTGTTATTTGCTGATGATCTCAAAATCTTTCGCTCAATAAATAGTTCTGCCGATTGCCAAACTCTTCAAAATGATATTAACTCCATTGAACTTTGGTCTGACATTAATGGAATGAAAATTAATGAAACAAAAACTTTTGTCATTTCGTACTCTCGAAAAACTACTTCCATAAAATTTAATTATTCTCTTAATAACGCCTGTATTATTAGGAAAAATTCTATAAAAGATCTTGGTGTACTACTCGATTCTAAATTATACTTTCACGATCATGTTCAATATATTTATAATCATTCAATAAGAATGCTTGGTTTAATAAGGTCTATAACCTATTCTTTTTCTACTCCTGAGTCACTATTAATTCTATACTTTACTTTGGTTCGCTCTAAACTTGAATATGCATCTGTAGCCTGGAATTCCATTACTTCAACCGATTCGGTTAAATTGGAAAATATTCAAAGAAAATTTATTTCCTTATGTGCTTTTCGATATATACCCAATTCCACTGACTTTAACTATGATATTACCTGTAAATATTTTAACTGTTGTAGCCTTTATGCTAGACGTCTAAATCTTGATTATCAATTTTTTTGCAAAGTTATCAAGGGTGATATTGATTGTGAGTCTATCATAAACAATATCAGCCTTCGTATTCCTACAAAAGGTTTAAGATTTCAAAAAATTTTTATAACCGAAATTCAAAATCACTTTCTCCAGTCTGTAGATGCATAAAATATGCCAATTTGCATGGGCACAATTTAGATCCTTTTAAGGTTTAGTTTCGTTTCGATTATTAGTTTTTACTGTTTGTACTCAATTGTATTCATGTATGTTTTTGTTATTTATGATATTATTTATTTTTGTTTTGCACCTTTGTATCTTCTGTTTGTGTATTGTGCTGAACTATAATTGGCCTCTGGCTGTTGTTCAGCACACAAATATTAATAATAAATAAATAAATAATAAAATAAATTATTATTATTATTATTATTATTATTATTATTATTATTATCATCTTCTTCTTCTTCTTCTTTAGCTACAGGGATTAGGCCTGTTGGCCTGTTCCGTCTTCAAAGCTTAAATCATCTGTCCATCTTATTTTCGGTCTTCCGACATTTCTATATCCTGTTGGTGCATAATCCATAATTTGTTTTGGTAATCTGTCATTAGTTCATTCTTGTAATATGTTGGTACCAATTTTGTTTCTGATTTTTAATCTTTTCTTCTAAATTAAAAATATTTAATAATTGTCGGATATGTTCGTTTCTTTGATTATCTAATAAAGTATAACCGGCAACACCTCGTAGGAACTTCATTTCACTTACTTGAATTTGTCTTTTTGATGCGCGGTTTAATGACCAGTTTCCTGAGCCATAAGTTAATAATGGAACTGCTAGGGTTTTGTAAAAATTTTAATTATGTTGAGTGCTGTGTTTTATTTCTTAAAGTTCTTCTTATTGTTCCACACATCTGTTGGAATTTGCTCAACTTACTGTTAATATCCTGTTCACCCAAATAAGATATATTGCAGCCTAAGTAGTTAAAAGAAGATATCTGTTCTATAGTTCCTTGATTAATAACTATTTTACATTGCCTATGGTTAAGCCCTCTGAAAGCCATTGTTTTACTTTTGTTATTAGAAATTTTTAGATTATATCTTTCTGTTATTAGCTGGAGCTGGTAAGTTGCCATTTGTAGATCATCCTCAGATTCTGCGATCAATATTTGATCATCAGCAAAAACATTGTATTTAATACAGTTGTTCCTAAATTTATACCAAATGATATTTTATTGTGCCATTCTTTTATGGCTTTATTCAGGTATATATTAAATAATGTTGGAGATAGAAGGTAACCTTGCTTCACACCTTGGTTTACTATTACTGAATTGCTTATCTGATTACCTACTCTTATCAATATTTTTGTCTCATATAAGCTTTTTATGATATTTACCAAATGTTTGGGATATCCTTCTTCATACAATATTGTGACAGCGACGTGAGATTCGAACTCACGTCCAGCGTCCCGCAAGAAAGCAGATCGCACAGGCTCCACGGAACACTCTGTGACGGCGCGCGGTGGAGAGAAGAGAGGGGGTGTATTACGTCAACGCGACGAGAGTGCGCGCGCATCTGGTGCTGGTAGAGAGGAGAGGGCTCTGGATTTTTCTGGAGTGCCATCTCTGGAGACGCGTGGAACTTTCGAGGCCACGTCGCTGTTATTATAAAAGAAGAAACGCCAGCGAACTCGAGCAGAGTTTTCAGTTGATTAATCAGCCAGTCAGTGACTAAGCCAGAGCAAGCAAGCCAGTCTTGTGTACCGGAGTTCGACTCGAGTGTGCGTCCGCAACTGTTGTCAGCATCCGAGGACCTGAGTTCGAGTGCAGTGGACCGCAGTTGGAGGGACCTGAGTTCGAGTGCAGTGGACCGCAGTTGGAGGGACCTGAGTTCGAGTACAGTGAACTGTCTCTGAAGGTCTGTGGTTCGAGATTCTGTGAACTCGAGTGACTGAGCTAGAAGAACTGTGAACTGAGAACTGATAGTTCTGATTTGTAAATAGTGCTTTGTAAATATTAGTTAAGATAAACAGTTCATTGTTGTTCGTAATAGTCCAAGTAAATTGTCATTGCCGTCAGTGGAGTGCTATAACGAATACTGTGTTGAATGAAACTCCAATTGTTGACGAGAGCGTTTAAGGTGAATTGTAGAAAGGAATTATTGTTGTGACGAATAAATTACATTGTTGTTACTAATAAAATTTACAATATTTTCCATAATTTGTTCCTTAACCCTCGAGCAGGGGCGCTGGCGCAATTATGATACCACCTTCAGTATAATTGGAATTTTTGACGCAACAATGGTCAGAGAATTGCGACACTACATCTATTCTTAAATTGAATCTTAACAATCATGTCAGTTGAGTTTCTGGCATTTTTATGTCAATACACATGTAGTAATTAACATTTAAAACAGAGACGACGCAGATGGATCAAATCTGCGCCGCGCCCCCGGTCATGTAAGTGTCATATGTACTTGTAATTTCATGTTTCTGCGTGTGCGTATATAGTACATTACATTAAATATAAGTATCCTATATATTATATACTTATCGTATATAGGTTATATTATATATTTTATATTATATGTCAAATTTATATTACGTGTCATATATTTTATATTACGTGTTGTATATTTTATATTATATATCATATACTTTATATTATATTTCATATATTTTATATTGTATATGGCATAGTTTATATTATATACTCTACAATATATATATATATATATAATAATAATAATAATAATAATATTTTTTTATTATTATTATTATTATTATTATTATTATTATTATTATTATTATTATTATTATTATTATTATTATTATTATTATGTTTGGGCGAGACAAAGTGACCATGTGGCGTAAGACTCCATTCTCATCAAGCAAATCCAAAAAGAAGAAAATGTTGAAGATTTCTCCAGGGCCGAAGGGGAATACTTGATCATAGTATTCGTTGTACGAACCTGTTTACTGAAATAAATGAAATTGATACTGACTTCACCAGAGATAGGAGATTTAGCAAAATGTCGAGGAGTGAAATACTTCCTTAGTTGGTTTATTGTACCCGAGAGGGACTAAGAAAGGAAGTCACACAAATGTGCTAGAACTGTGGGCATCTGATGGAACTGGCAAATTTTGAGAGCCTGTATGTGTTGTGACAAATTTTTGCAGATTCTCAGATCCATCAGATTCGACGACAAAAGCACAAGAAGTGAGAGTATCAGAACTGATAAATTAGCGGCCATTCGTATAGTACTTGATTCATTCACATAGAACAGCAAAACGTGTTACAATCCTGGCGAATTCATCAAATTTGATGAAAAATTATAACAGTTTCGTGGTAGGTGTAATTTTATTCAGTACATTCCCAACAAACCCGCTAAGTATGGGGTTAAAATTTTTGCCCTATGCGACGCTAAGGCTTTCTTCACATCAAACATAGAGGCGTACTGTAGAAAACAACCTGATGGATCATTCCATGCTTCTAACAAGCCAATCGACATTGTAGAGAGACTGGTGCTGCTATTTGCTGATTCCAATAGGAACCTAACAACTGACAATTGGTACACAAGCTGTCTATTAGGTTTATCTCTATTGAAAAAGGGTACAACAATAGGAACTTTGCGGAAAGATAAAAGGAAATTCCACCTCAATTTCTGCCACACAAAGATCGGGAGGTAGGTTCAAGCATATTTGACTATCAGAAAGATTTTACACTCGTTTCTTATGTTCCGAAGAGGAACAAATCAGTTGTACTTCTGTCCACTATGCACGACCAAGGAGTGATTGACAATAAAACAGAGAAGCCTAAGTAATTTTAGATCACAACATGACAAAGGAAGGTGTGGATACTGTGGACCAGTTATGTGCAACAATTATACTGTTTCACGTGTAACAAGAAGGTGGCCACTAGCGCTTATTTATGCTTTAGTAAATGTCGCAGGTATCAATATTTACTTTATATTTAAGGCAAATTTGGAAAACAGGCCAGTTATTCGGAGAGAATTTTTAAGAATTTAGTCCTTGCTCTTTGAGAGGTCAATGACTGTTTCCTTACATTCAGATATCGAAGCATTTCTACAGTTGTATAAACCCGGAGAAGAAGAATTGCATCAGAATGTAGACGGACCTCCAATGAAGAAAAGGAGAAGGTGCGTGCCTTACGGCAGAAGTAAGAATAAGTGGACGCAGATGAAATGAAACATGAAAGTTTGTTTGCCGGGACCATTCAAAAATGATAATATTGTGTGAGGAGTGTGGGGAACTAAGGTAAGGTTCGTGTGTTGCGGAAAACTGATAGGTTTCATCAAGAAAAAAGTAACACTTATTGATATGTACCACTAATGTAGTAACTGTTATTGACAAATAGACCACGAAATGTACAACAATTGATAATGTTTGCAAGTAAAATGTGTAACTACAATAGATAATACTCAAAATTATTAAGTATTATCTTTGTTCCCTTTCAGTAAAACTGTTGAAAATTGAACTAAATCACTGGAGAACCTCAACAAAAGGAGTAGAACACTAATAACATTATTTCCACAAGAAAGAAGTCATTAGAACATATTATTTAAAAAGTTATATGTGAAATAAATGAACGGTATCAAATTTGCGCCGCGCACCTGCTCGTGTTGCAGAAGTTGGCGCCCCTGCTTGAGGGTTAAGACCGTATCAAAGGCTTTTTCATAATCTATGAACTATATATATTGGGAGATTAAATTCCCTTCTTTTCTGAATTATCTACTGGATCACAAAAACACAGTCAGTACATGATCTTCCTTTTCTAAACCCGCGCATTGTACTTCATTTAGTTTTGTTTCACTAATAATATTTAGGCGTCGAGTTAATATTTTATAATAATAATAATAATAATAATAATAATAATAATAATAATAATAATAATAATAATAATAATAATAAGTTCCTTAAGATAATTATTATTAGGCTATACTCATCACCATTTCTTTCTCCCACATATATATAGTGATTATATATTATTATGCTTTGAAGTGTACTATACTCGAAAAGGTGAATTGAGTCCGGTATGTTATTTCACCTACAGTATATCCTGTTCAGTTCTCTTCTTTATCGAATAAAAGGAAGAGAGAAGAGAATCTATGGAGCGGAGTTGACAGCCATACATCATCCGCGTTCCATTTGTTAGATGTGAACCGTATTGAGACGTAATGGTCGTCTTTCATCATTTTAACAGCTCCATGGAGACACGTGTGTTTCACGTCACATGCTTAGAAATATCGCCGCAGAGTTAAAGCGCGTACCTAACTGAAACAGGACATTTCCAGGATAATCATATCTTTAAATAGTATTGTAGTTGTGAGCTTTCCGAAAAGAAAGAATGGTTTTACTGTAACTGTTTTAAGGCTTTCAATCTTGTTATGATTCGGGCTTTGTACCTTTAATTTAAAACAGTAGACTCGCAGCACGATTTCGAGTCCCGTTTAAGGTAAAAGAGGGCGTCATCTCGACCATGGGCAAGAATACATACTTTACCCGTAGTTCAAACTCATGACCGTGAACTTAAAGCAACCTCATGGCTTCGCCATAGTCGTAGCTTGTAAAGCGTCGATAATAATTTATCATTACAACGATTATGAAATGCATTACAATTGTCATGATGTCGAGGACGAACACGATGATTACGATGATATTAAAAATTATGGCGATGATGATGACCATTATAATAATGATGACAAACACGAGGACCGTTTTATGAGGAGGATTATAATGATAATGGAAATGATAATTATTAGGACAAGGATGACAGCGATTATGTTAACAAAATGATAATGATAAGGACGACAGTTATGATTAATGAAAGCACTAGGACGACAATTATTATTATGATAATGAAAATTAGAATCATGAGAATGAGGACAACGATGATAATGATAAAAATGATATTGGTAAGGACGATGATTATGATAATGATAAAGAATATTATATGATGTTAATGCTAAGGACTAATACAATATGACTATAATAATGAAAAATGATAAGGACGAGGACCACTATAATGATAAGAATGCAGAACGACTATGATTATAATATGAAAATTAAGACCACGAGGACCACCGTGATTATGAGAAAACGATGACCACTACCATAATGGTAAGGGCAAGGACGACGACAGTTATGATATGACAGACGAGGACCACGATGATTTTATGATAAGGACGAAGACGATTATAATGATAATAAAAATGATCATTACGGTAAGGACAAGGGCGAAGATTATAAGGGCGAGGACTATTATGATGATAATTAAATTAATAATTATGAGCAAGAGAACGAAGATTATGATGAGGACAAGAACTATTATGATCATTAACATGATAATTATGAGAACCAGAACGAAGATTATGATGAGGATGAGAACTATTATGATGATCATTAAAATGATAATTATGAGGACCAGATCGAAGATTATGATGATAAGGACTAGAATTTTTATGATGATGAAAATGATAATTATGAGGACCAGAACGAAGATTATGATGAGGACGAGAACTATTATGATTATTAAAATGAGGGCCAGAACGAAGATTATGATAAGGATTAGAACTATTATGATCATGAAAATGATAATTATGAGGACAAGAACGAAGATTATGATGATAAGGACTACAGTTTTATGATCATGAAAATGATAATTTTGAGGACAAGTACGAAGATTATGATAAGGACGAGGACTATTATGATGATCATTAAAATTATAATTATGAGGACCAGAACAAGATTACGAAGGATTATTGATGATCATTAAAATGATAATTATGATGAGAATTATATAAGGATTAGAACTATTATGATGATCATTAAAATGATAATTATGAGTACAAGAAAGAAGATTATGATAAGGACGAGAACTATTATGATCATAAAATGATAATGAGCATGAGAATAAGATGATCATTAAAAAAATGATAATTATGAGCACGAGATGATAAGGACGAGGACTATTATGATGATCATTAAATGATAATTATGAGACACGAGAATGAAGATTATGATAAGGACGAGGACTATTATGATGATCATGAAAATGATAATTATGAGCACGAGAACGAAGGTTATGATAAGGACGAGGACTATTATGATGATCATGAAAATGATAATTATGAGCACGAGGACGAAGATTATGATAAGGACGAGGACTATTATGATGATCATGAAAATGATAATTATGAGCACGAGAACGAAGGTTATGATAAGGACGAGGACTATTATGATGATCATGAAAATGATAATTATGAGCACGAGAATGAAGGTTATGATAAGGACGAGGACTATTATGATGATCATGAAAATGATAATTATGAGCACGAGAACGAAGGTTATGATAAGGACGAGGACTATTATGATGATCATGAAAATGATAATTATGAGCACGAGGACGAAGGTTATGATAAGGACGAGGACTATTATGATGATCATGAAAATGATCATTATGAGCACGAGAATGAAGATTATGATAAGGACGAGGACTATTATGATGATCATTAAAATTATAATTATGAGCACGAGAACGAAGGTTATGATAAGGACGAGGACCATTATGATGATCATGAAAATGATAATTATGAGCACGAGAACGAAGGTTATGATAAGGACGAGGATTATGATGATCATGAAAATGATAATTATGAGCACGAGAACGAAGATTATGATGATCATGAAAATGATAATTATGAGCACGAGAACGAAGGTTATGATAAGGACGAGGACTATTATGATGATCATGAAAATGATAATTATGAGCACGAGGACGAAGGTTATGATAAGGACGAGGACTATTATGATGATCATGAAAATGATAATTATGAGCACGAGAACGAAGGTTATGATAAGGACGAGGACTATTATGATGATCATGAAAATGATAATTATGAGCACGAGAATGAAAGTTATGATAAGGACGAGGACTATTATGATGATCATGAAAATGATAATTATGAGCACGAGAACGAAGGTTATGATAAGGACGAGGACTATTATGATGATCATGAAAATGATAATTATGAGCACGAGGACGAAGGTTATGATAAGGACGAGGACTATTATGATGATCATGAAAATGATAATTATGAGCACGAGAACGAAGGTTATGATAAGGACGAGGACTATTATGATGATCATGAAAATGATAATTATGAGCACGAGAACGAAGGTTATGATAAGGACGAGAACTATTATGAGGATCAAGAAAATGATAATTATGAGCACGAGAACGAAGGTTATGATAAGGACGAGAACTATTATGATGATCATGAAAATTATAATTATGAGCACGAGAACGAAGGTTATGATAAGGACGAGAACTATTATGAGGATCATGAAAATGATAATTATGAGCACGAGAACGAAGGTTATGATAAGGACGAGAACTATTATGAGGATCAGAACGAAGATTATGGTAAGGACGAGAACTATTATGATGATCATGGAAATGATAATTATGACGACAAAAGCGAAGATTATAAGGACGAGGACGGCGATTAAGATGATGAAAATGGTGATGTTGTGGAGGACGACGTTTATGATTATGTAAATATTGAGGATAGGACAATGATAAAGATGAACATTATAAAAATTAAAAAGACGAAGACGACAAAGATTGTGATGAAAATGACAAGGACGAGAATAAATATGATTATGATGATGGATATGACAAGCACGACAACGATTATAATGATGAAAATAATGATAGAGAGAAGGACTGCTATTAGGCTATGATGATAAGAATGTGTACGACGATGATTATGGTGATGAAAATGATAAGGATGAAAACGAGAATATGATTACAGTATATGAACAGGGACGACGATGATTATTGTGGTGACAAAATTTGTGATAAGGGCGAGGGTGACAATAATCCTAATGAAAGTTACGCACAGTGTGTAATTTAGCGAGTCTAGCCGGCCAAAAATCATTTCTCGAAAACTAATCGCTCAATTTTCATAAAATTTAGTATATACCTTCAATTATTGAAGTGAATAAGTTTTCAACAATGAAAATGAAAATAGCAACTATATTTACTGAAAATAAAAATAGTAATATTGCAAAAAAAATTCGATTCAAGTGAAAAAAATAAATTAATGATCATAATGTGGAATTAATGTTCATAATGTGGAATATACTTAAAATTGAAAGCGTAAGGCGAAGGAATATGGCTACATATCTTACTCGTTCGGACGTCAGATGCGTCCCCTTCAGAATCTGTATCCTCGCTACTAGTCTCTCCTTTGACAGCACCGACTAATGGAGGCTCGGAGACAACTGCAGCACTACTATTGAAATCGACCGCGATTTCCTCTTTTTAATTTCTTTAAGCTGGTGATGTAAGGGTCCAAAGAAATAAGTGGCCTGAGTAAAAGATCGGTATTTGTGCGTTTCTGGATGTTTTTCTTGCGAAGACTTCTCTGAAAAGTCTAATATAGTATTTGTTCCTCGTTTCCTGGGCTTCCTCACATAGTTTGCCAGTAAGTACAAATAGTGTCCTGTGACCTTCCGTCCATGAGCCAAGAGTTTGTGAAGGATTGTAGGCATATAATACTATTTGTGCAAGCATAAATATAATTCCCTTGTCTCCCTTGCATACATGTCAAGTGCCCGTTCATCAGCATTGCAAAACCACAAGAAAAAGGTTTCTGATATATTATGTGTAAACGACTTATTAGATTTCCATCTATTCCCGTAATATATGCGAAAGTGGAAACCTCCCTGAAAAATATTCTTGCGGTATTTGCATCGTTTTTATTGCGACTGCTTTGTTTTATCATGTCAACAACATGTCATGTCAACATGCCTGAACCTATCCTATCTTCAATGTTTCACAATAAGTAAAACGGTGGATCTAAATTAACTGTTACAAGATTTTGCATTTCCCTTAATTCTTTATATTGATGTGAGGTCAACTGTAGATCAGTAATCAAAGCGAGATCCTTATTAGGTGACAATTGTTGGTCGTTCGTGCAAAATCAATTTTTACGATTTCTTTTTCCATTTTGTCGCACGTTGAACTGATGCAAGTGAAAGCTCTCCTACAATATTGGCCGCATCTCTTTTCCTAGAAGTTCTGAAATTTATATCGGCAACAGAAAGCTTTTCTTCTGGCGATCTTTCTTTAAAATGTGGAATAGTTTTTTTTTTCCGTTTTGATCTTTCGCTAAGTCTCCGAAAAGTTTACGTGGACGTCCTCGAATGCTTGTACTGGCAGAATCAAATTGGTATTGTTTTGTAGTACAGACGTGGACAAATTATTAGCAAAATTGAACATTTTTATTATATATTTTCACAAAATATCATTCTTCAATTTAGACTACAGTTGACATTTTTGTGTATTTCCAAATTATTAGCAAAATTGAAGATTAGTGTTGCATATTTTTCAAAATTTAACTCCTCAATTTGGACTACAATTGATATTTTTGCATATTTACAAATTATTAGCAAAACTGAAGATTTTTATTGTATATTTTTACAAAATTCGATTTTTCAATTTGGACTACAGCTGACATTTTGGATATTTCCAAATTATTAGCAAAACTGAAGATTTTTGTTTTATATTTTTACAAAATTTGACTCTTCAATGCAGTTGACATTTTTGCTAATTTACAAATTATTAGCAAAATTGAAGATTTTTATTATATATTTTTACAAAACTTGACTCCTCAATTTAAACTACAGTTGACATTTTTGCATATTTCTCTCTACCGTAATGATGGAAATATCCAAAATTGTCAATTGTAGTCTAAATTGAAAAGTCAAATTTTGTAAACAAAATATCATAAAAATCGTCAATTTTGTTAATAATTTGTCCACGTCTGTAGATGGCAAAGTATTATATATTTTATTTTCAGACTTCGCATCTTGGTTGAAACATAGCGCATTATATTTTAAGACACTTTTCTCATTTCTGCTGTATTTTTCCCACCGTAATGGAACATTCGAGCATAGAAATTTAATTCATTTTTTTATTGACTGTAAAATATCTTCAGAGTAATCTTCGAGACCAAAATGTTCAATTGTATTTGAGAAATTCACTTTTATCTCGCTCTTGTTCCATATCTGGAAAACAGCTCTCCGGATTACGGAGCGCATGGTGTCTGAAAATAATTAATAGCTACTCTGTCTGCACCTGTTTGCAGAAAAAAATCACGACGTCGTATTCAGAAAAGTATAATGAATATCTCTACAAAATTGTATCGAGGTGATAGAAGGCTACACCTTTTAAAAGTCACCTCGAAATATGTAATAAGGTAAAACTCAAACTCTTTGCACATGTTTATCCAGACACTTATTCTAGACAGTAAGATAATTATTGTCACGAAAATTAGTTTATAGGCCTATGTAAGTACATACCTTCTTATAATATATCCACACTCTGTATTAGAAAAAAATACTGTATTAACTTTACCACTTTGCACCATCCAAACACATACTTCGCGCACGCCTCTGCAGCGTAAATGATCTTATCGCAGATATGCAACTTTCGCTCTGTTGTGAGGGTCCCCTAACAGATGTAAGCATCTGTCTACACTTGGATATTATACTTTGGAGTGTTATAAACACGTCTATATAAGAATTTAGCATTAAAGATAGGGTGTGAAAAATGATTTTTGGCCGGCTAGCTGCTTGAAATTACGCACTGTGTTACGGTATTGAGAAGGAAGACGATGACTATGATGATAATGTAGAAAGTACGATGACGGTGGTGATGATGGTAGAAATTATGAAGACGATGAGAGCCGTTTGTGACGGAGATGCCAAGAATGACAAGGAATGAAACAGATGACGATAGTGATGACGAAAAGTACCACAGTGGTGGTGATGATGATGATGATGATTATTTTGACGTTGACGATTAATCTGAGTTTGATGACGATGATCATGATAATGATTATCATTGTTCGGCTTCATGCATCTTCCCATTGTCGTTCTTACTCATGGTTTTCCAACACTCTCCTCTTGTATGTAAGAAGGATAGTAGGTCCATCAAATAGAACGATTCTGTAATTCTGGAATACCAGACAATGGCCTGAGAGGTAAGAAGAGAAGAAGAATAAGGCGAGGTCTTTAGCGTCCTATCTACCAGTCTGTGGCGTTGCTTTGTTCGGGGACAAAACCCCCCCGAGACATTGTATAAAGGCGGGGCTATTCCGGTCTTAAACTTCCCTCAACTGTAACAGTTAACACCATCAATCATGTGCCGTCCCTTGGCAGAATGGCGTCGCGTTACGAAGAGTGATCGAGCGAAATCTTTGAGCTGTTTAGCATTCCAGGTCTCCCCCTGTTACAACCTCTGTTCGCACTAGGCAGATGTCTCAGCTGTGGTTTTTACACGGCCGACTGCATCTCAGAGCGTCGTCGGTCGGATCCCACTTGATTCTAACAGATTTCTGATGAACAAGAACTATTTTCTCTCCGGTCGAGTTGCTGTAGCGTAGACCTTTATTTCTGTAATAATTCGGCGTTGTAAATTCAATTTCCCAAATACTTATATCCATATGGGGTGTAAAGATACTGTCACACGTCGCTACTTTTGCAGCGCTGCAGTACAAAAAAACTGCGCAACTCTCGTACTGTGACGTGTGAACAACGGTGCAACCCGAAAAGTAGCGGCTGCCGAACCTGCTGCCCGCTACTTTTTCATGCTGCGCGCAGCTTAGAAGTAGCGACGTGTGAACAGGGTTCTCAGGGTTGCAGCCACAGCATTTTTGATATCGGTTTTGTTGAAACTTCTGCTACGGTTGCGATCAGTGTTGCCATCCAAATGTGCCAATGATACTTTTATTGTTTGGATATATTTTAATGTTAGATGTGGTAAAAATAAATTATTTGTAACAGTTAATAACACAGTCTGAGTACATTTACTGACGATATAATTCTTTTTTTTTTCTTTTCCGTAGCGTAGTTTCAAGCAGGAGAGTTGCTAACATTGATTACGCGAATATGCTGTTCAAGTATATAGGCGTTTTTTAAAACTTTATAGTAAAAGTAATTCCAATTTCTGAATACTAATTAGGACAGAAAAGCAAATAATAGATAAATAAGCTTTCGCATGAGTTTATTAATAATTCGAACATAACCACAAAATGTATATTGAGAAGTCAACACGGAGATGGAAACCTGCAGCAAGACTGCGGCTGCAAAAGTAGCGCCTTGTGTGTGAACAAACTCGCAACTTCCAATTGCAACTTTTGCTGCACTCGGGTTGCGCAGTACGAAAAGCAGCGTCCAGCGCGCTACTTTTGGCTTAGCCTACGTGTGAATACGACACGCAACTTTTGCAGCTGCAGTACAAAAGTTGCGCAGCAAAAGTAGCGACGTTACCTTAAGGTACATAAACTATGAATACAGCTGTTCAAAAACAAGATTCAATCAAAAAGATTAATTTTCCTTTTCCGGATCTCGTACGAGTGTAAAGATGTGTTTACCTCAACGTATCACGGTTGGCCCCATCAGTCTCTGAATACCTCTATACAAGGTGATTCACGAGGAAATATAAAAAATTTAGGATGTGAATTCTGAAGTCATTCTGAGTCAAAAAGTTCATATGAATATAGGTCCGTTTTCCAACGGTTACGGAGATATGGTTCTTTGATTTCACAAAAACTTCTGAGATTCCATTGTACTAACTCGCATTTAGAGACAGATAACGGACAAATTTAAAGTTTATATTCACGTATGCGTACATACCTAATATTCTAGAAGTCGGGGTCAATGTTTTCGCACATTTTCTAAGGTACCTCCTTCTGCTTCAACGCACTGTTGCGCTCGGGCGTGAATCGCGCTCATCGCTCGGGAGAGTTGAACGTGGCTGTCTTTATGCCGCATCCAAAATACGGTCGATTAGCGCCTCTCTCGTTTCCCCGTTCCTTTGCTATACCAAGTCTTTCATGCAACCCCGTAGACAGTAAATACTCTTCGATATGGTACCCTTCTGTTCGGAAAGCGTCGTTCATATTCAGCGACGACACGCAAGGAACTTCCAACACACAAACCATAAACATACCCACTATCGGCGTATTCTGCACTCGAAAATTTATAAGGCATCTTGAAAAACACTACTTAACACTTCCGATAACTGTACCTGTGTAACTACTGTAATGTAGGTAGCTGACTGAACTGCTGTGAACTGATAAGTGATGGCGTATTTGTTGTGACATTTGTAATGCACCACCACCCAGTTTGTTTCTCTTCTCTTATCTACATCGCTTACAATACAGATTGCAATGTTACGTCATTCATCGGTGACCTTGTTTTACATCAGCAGCATATGGTAACGTCTGATTCACAATGGGGCGAGACGTTTTACCAAAAAAGTGCATCTAGCTCCGCCATCGTTCGAAAACGGACCTATGAATTTTTTCACTCAAAATGGCCTAAGATATCGTATCCTAAATTTTTTACCTTTCCTCGTGAATCACCCTGTATGTCAAAAGACGCATAAAAGACAGTACAAGGTGCAAGTGAAATAATCCTGCAGATTGAAAAGGGACGATAGGGTACACTTAGAGGAACAGAAAACCTATATTAAATTTTGTGGTTAATTAGAAAATTAAGTTGCAACATCGCCGCCGTTTTTCGTAATATACAATAAACATTTGCGCATTTCGTGACAGGGAATCAAAACTCCTGCTTAATTTGACGTTAAAAACTGGTCATTGAGTGAATTTCCAGCCAAATAAATAAAGAATTTGTAACATTTGCTATAGATGTTAGTATTCTTCCAAAAGATACTCTACATTTGAGGTATAAGAAATTGTGGCTAGCATCATTCGTTTTGAAATAAAGAAATGTGTTAGTTCTACTTAAGTCACTCTGTAGCATCTATTAGTGCATTTAGTTTGCTCACTGCTGCCGTTATTTCTCAATAAAGTGACGTTGAAACTTACATACAGGTTTCTGTCCAGCAACAATTCTGATAGGCCTATATTGTACAGGGACATCATTTTATTTTTACTAACATTTTTAATATTAACCTGGCTATACTTTTGGATCAACGCCGACTGGAGTTCGACCATACTGGCGTAATATACACACAAATCACTTTACTATGTATAGGAGGGAAGAAAAGTAGTTCATCCATTTACGTAAACTAGGAAATTTCGCGATTTTGAGTTTGATAATTTTCATTAGGTTCTTGTTTAATCAAAATACAGTACAGTATTAACAATGAGTGTTGAGCTGTTCATTATGCAGTGAATATTATACTGTCTACAGCACATTAGCGTACAATATAGAGAATGAAGTTAAATTGAAAAATAATCATAATATGGATATTTAAACACATTTTTTTAAATGGTGGCAGTTCATTTCGATACGTGCTTCAGTTCTAATGTGCATATTATCGCACTATAGACTGTTGTACCTAATCCCAATTACCAGTTTCGTCCTTCGTACTAGTAACTCATGTTGAAAAAATTCTGTACCTACTCTATAAAAGAGTACCTTACGCACTGTAAATTCAATCTTCACTTCTGCCCGATCCGAAAAGATAAAATTACTCGGACATACTATCTACTGTCCGTCCAAGTGGTTATGTCGTAGGGTCGTAGAAAGGGGGGACATCACGTGACAGTTAATTACTTAACGAGGCCCTTTTATTTAAGTTATTTTAAACAGTTGTATAATATTACGTAGACGTCCTATTCCTAACAGAAATTAATGTTCTCAGAAAAGAGATAAGACAGCCCAGCCACTAGGTGGCGAATAAAAGCTGGTGGGAGAAACCGGGATACGACGTAGGCAAATGGACGACAATACCTGTGCAAAAGTGATTCAATATTGAAAGCTCTTTCGTCACTGAAAAACGCGAACATATTTTTGGATCGTACTGTTTACTATGACCGTAAGGCTACTATGACTGTATATGCTGTCTTGGATCTGTGTGGAGGACGGTTCAGCTTCATTTGTAGAAGGGGTGGGAGTGAAGTACATTCAAAATCTCAGGTACAATAAAAATTGAAGTAAAAATAAAATGATGTCCCTGTATTTTATGTTATAAAGAATGGTTAATTAATAACACAGCAAAACCAAAATCACACTCACATTCATACAAATTTCAAGACTCTAGACACCCAGGGAACTCTTCTTCTTCTTCTTTTCTTCTTCTTCTTCTTTTCTTCTTCTTCTTCTTTTCTTCTTCTTTTCTTCTTCTTCTTCTTCTTCTTCAAGGAAAATTTCCTCAGAGTTGAATCCGGGAATCGAACCCGGGACCTCCAGATCTGTGAGCCAGTAGGCCATAAAATCAGTCATATATTATGTTCTTTGTTTACGAGTATCTTATATATTTTTTTCTCACCCCTTTGTTTCAACTTTTTTCCCTCAAAGCAATATTTTCGGAACGCTATTCTTAGAACCGATCGCAGATGCATGCCGAAGACAACAAGTTGGCGCTTGTGTCGGATTATGACTTTGATTTATAGAGTCGCGCGACGTGACGCCCTTGTCTTACATCCCAGTCACGTGACAGATCGTCAGCAACTGACGAGCTGGCGGCAGCGACCACAACCCGAATTCTACTTTTCCCAGGAAAGACGAGAAAGATTACCTGGAGATTGGACTGGAGCATCGGAGCCAGGTGTGTTGCGGGGGAGTCTATATTATTGATCTACCCCCGCCATTGCCAGGAGAGACCCTGTACACTCGTGGAATTTCAGACCCGTGATACCATTTACAAAATTTTAAACCAACTTCTGAAGTTGCAATGAAGAGAAAATGATGCATCTTTGGTAACTTGGCCTTGTCATTTAGAGAACTTGCGTTCGATTCCCGAATTTTCTTTTTGTTTCTATACGGATGACGTGAATATGTTAGGAGAAAATCCACAAAAATTAGGGAAAACACGGGAATTTTACTGGAAGCAAGTAAAGAGATAGGTTTGGAAGTAAATCCCGAAAAGACAAAGTATATGATTATGTCTCGTGACCAGAATATTGTACGAAATGGAAATATAAAAATTGGAAATTTATCTTTTGAAGAGGTGTAGAAGTTCAAATATCTGGGAGCAACAGTAACAAATATAAATGATACTGGGGAGAAAATTAAACACAGAATAAATATGGGAAATGCCTGTTATTATTCGGTTTAGAAGCTTTTATCATCCAGTCTGCTGTCGAAATATCTGAAAGTTAGAATTTATAAAATAGTTATATTATCGGTTGTTCTGTATGGTTGTGAAACTTGGACTATCATTTTGAGAGAAGAACAGAGATTAAGGGCGTTTGAGAATAAGGCGCTTAGGAAAATATTTGGGGCTAAGAGGGATGAATTTGCAGGAGAATGGAGAAAGTTACACAACACAGAACTGCACGCATTATATTCTTCACCTGACATAATTAGGAACATTAAATCCAGACGTTTGAGATGGGCAGGACATGTAGCACGAATGGGCGAATCCAGGAATGTATATAGACTGTTAGTTGGGAGGCCGGATGGAACAAGACCTTTAGGGAGGCCGAGACGTAGATGGGAAGATAATATTAAAATGGATTTGAGGGAGGTGGGATATGATGATAGAGAATGGATTAATCTTGCTCAGGATAGGGGCTAATGACAGGCTTATGTGAGGGTGGCAATGAACCTCCGGGTTCCTTAAAAGCCAGTAAGTAAGTAAGTTTAGTAGGTTATTTTACGACGCTTTATCAACATCTTAGTTTATTTAGCGTCTGTGATAATGCCGGTGAAATAAGTCCGAGGTCCAACACTGAAAGTTACCCAGCATTTGCTCAGATTGGGTTGAGGGAAAACCTCGGAAAAAACCTCAACCAGGTAACTTGCCCCGACCGGGAATCGAACCCGGGCCACTTGATTTCGCGGCCAGACGCGCTAACCGTTACTCCACAGGTGTGGACTTCCCGAATTTAGCTACATGATATTTGGGTTAGACAATGCCAGAGGATGAGCGTTTTTGCTTAGGTTTCTCAATCTAACTTATCAAATTTTCTTTCTCTCATACTCTTTATTCCCTCTTATTTTTGTCCCCAGACCATTATACAGAAAGTATAAAAATCTTAAGACATGTATTGGGAATTCATGCGAGTATTATTTTTGAGCCCGGAATTTTAGGTGCTAAAAGCTAATATTGTTCCTCGATATAGTTTACAAATATATAAAAGCTATGACCCCACTTCTTGGAAATGTAATTCTTGTCATTCAGTATTTTCCTTTTGATACTGTTAAAGATCTTTAATCCTCTTTACCACCACTTACACGAATTAGTGCACGATTTACATAATCGATTGCTATGCCGCCACTTTTTTGATATGTAATTCTTGTCATTCAGTATTTCCCTTTTGATACTGTTAAAGATCTTTAATCTTCTTTACCACCACTTACACGAATTAGTGCACGATTTACATAATCAATTGCTATGCCGCCACTTTTTTGATATGTAATTCTTGTCATTCAGTATTTTCCTTTTGATACTGTTAAAGATCTTTAATCCTCTTTACCACCACTTACACGAATTAGTGCACGATTTACGTAATCAATTGCTATGCCGCCACTTTTTTGATATGTAATTCTTGTCATTCAGTATTTTCCTTTGGATACTGTTAAAGCTCTTTAATCCTCTTAGCCACAACTTACAAACTAGCACACGGTTTACAAGATCCATTGTCCAGTCCTTATGACAATGTTGTCCATTATTAAATATCGGACTCTTGTGAACTAGGCTTAAAACCTTCCTCACGGACACCACATCTATTCATCTACACTCAGTGTCATTCTTAACTTTTAGCACCTAAAATTCCGGACTCTTATTATTCCTTATTATTGTTTTGTTATTCTTCTTGATGCTTACTTTAACACTTGTTATTAAAATATAAAACTTTATGAAAAGCTAAAACTTTTTAAAAGTGTCAAAATTATTTTAAAAGGGTAATATATCTTATATAAACAGATGGTTCCGTTTCGACGCTGGTTTGTCCTTTTCGTCAGCATGTGGTCAACTACTGCGTGTTCAGTTCAAAGTGTGTCATGGCTCGCTGTATGCCGTCATGTGGCTAGTCGTTGAGCCTAGAGAATTCAATCTTCCTACACTTCTGCAGAGGCATATTACGAATGTGCCAGAGAAGTTGCCTAGCAAGTACAGTGTTCATTATGAAGAGTACTTACCGATACGTACGGTAATACCTATAGTGGCAGGAATGTGAACTGTTTGGAAACACGTACTGAGGTGAATTTTTTTTCTTACTGTCGGGATATGTGGAGAGGGTTAAGACGATTACTTACGTATTTGTTGACATTAACTTCGACGGTCAACATGGACACGGAGCATTTGATTTGTGTTGTGGAATGTTGCCGTACGCAACCGATGATAACAAATACTCTGTGTACGACTTGTCAGTATGAGCAAATGCTGGGTAACTTTCGGTGCTGGACCCCGGACTCATTTCACCGGCATTATTACCTTCATCTCATTCAGACGCTAAATAACCAAAGATGTTGATAAAGCGTCGTAAAATAACCTACTGCAAAAAAAAGACTTGTCAGCGCAAAACACAGATTGAAAGAGGTTATGGTAGCACACAGACTTTACAGACCGCCATCTGTTGCTACGACGTTCAAGTTATACCGTACACGTTCTCAAGCTCAAATTGAACGCCTTGATTAATAGGCAACTTCTCGCTTCAAATCGCTGACTCACAACAGTGACGTCATGATACACTTTGAAATGAACACCCAGTATAACTGCATCAGCTGTCTTCCTTCTAGTTTCGGTGTTTACTGTCGTTTGTGTTGCGGGGGTGTTGTTTATATGTTAGTAGTATTAGTTCGAATAATGAGTCTGTACTGAATTCTAATTGCACAAGGTAATGTTTACAGTCATAATATAATAGACACGTAATAAAAAAGCCAAACAAAAACATAATAAACCAAGACAAACACAACATGATGACAAATATATAACATTAACATATCACAATATCAACAAACAAAATCGTAAGTCTATTAAAAAAAATAATATACAACACAGCATAAAAACAAATAACACTTTACAGAAGTATCTAAATAATCACGCCAAAACAAATAAATACAATTCAACTGGAGTTTACATATTAATTTAAATGCAATAACTGCTGACAGTTCTGCTGCATAGGACAAACTGGAAAATCATTTCAAACAAGGTACAATGAACATATTCAAGAAATAACCAAACCATACAATACATCAAATTACGCAGAACTAATTATTACATACCGTAGTGCTGTTCGCAAAATCCGCCACAGAACTGCAGGAAATATTAGCAGATCTGAGCAAAGAAAGCGAGAAAGTGGGGCTACAGATGAACACTACAAAGACCAAAGCAATGACAAACAACATAGAGACACCAATAATGATAGACGGCACACACATTCAGTACTGTAAACAATATGTATATTTGGGACAAGAAGTCAGCCTAACTGAAAAGAGGGACAAAGAAATTCTAAGAAGAATTAACCTGGCATGGGGGAAATTCTGGGGACTCAAATTCCTGCTCTTAGACAAAGATATTAATATACAATTAAGACTGGAAGCCCTACGGACCTGTATCATACCGACCCTAACATATGGCAGCCAAACCTGGTCGTTGACTAAAAAACAAGCGCAGAAGAAACCGGTATGCCAACGCAAAATGGAAAGAAAGATATTAGAGATTAAACTACAAACACAGTATTTAAAGGGTGTAAATGATATGTTGTTATTGAAGTGTTGTATCAGTGAAGAATTATGTTGTGTCAGTGAAGTGTGTTGTGTCAGTGAAGTGTGTAGTGTAAGTGAAACGTGTTCCTGTCAGTGAAGCTTTATAGTTTATAGTGGCAGTGCAAAGTATTTGAACAGTGAAATGTTTTTGAAGTGTTAGTGAACTCAGGATAGAATCAGTGAAATGTGTCGTAGTTCCAGTGCAGTGAGTGAGTTGACAGCGAAATGAGTGTAATGTTGAAAGGTACTTGTGCAGATATGAACATATCATACTCGTAGGTTTTAGTTCGATCTTAGGTTTAAGATACAAATTATATTTATTTCAAATGTTATTCTAAGTGATCGTTTCATTTAATTTAGGATATTCCCTGCTGTTATTGTTATTATTATTATTATTATTATTATTATTATTATTATTATTATTATTATTATAAATTATTGTTAGTATTAATTATTAGTATTATTATTAATTGTATTTTTAATTAATAAGTTTATTATTGTCATTATTGAGTGTAATTAGTTACCACTGTCACCGGGTATATACCTATTGCAGTGTGAATAAATACATACAATACAAGACAAAGTAAGAAATGAAGAACTGAGATTAAAAGCGGTATCGAAATGGCCTGCAAGACAGCGAGAAGACTAAAATAGAAATGGGGAGGACATGTAGCCAGACTACCCGCCGACAGATGGGCGTACGCCACTACAGTCTGGGACCCAAGGAGGGGAAGAAGAGAAAGGGGAAGACCAAGAAGGAGATGGGCACAGACTTCGTTGACGTGATAGGACCGCAGTGGACGTGTATTGCGAGAGACAGAGAAAAGTGGAAAGACATAATTTTAGATTTAGAATAAGTAAAAGTAGAACACAAAACAGTAAAGTGAAGTGAAGTGAAGTGAGGAGAAGTGAAGTGACTCAACTTTGAGTAAGGCCCACAGGGACTAGCTCATCCCGTGAGCAAAAGTAGAGCTGCCCTACCGATGGTAGGAGGCCCTTGCCTGCTAAGGATGTAATGGGCTTTTCTAATTTCTAATCATTATTATCAAATATATTTACAATAACATAACTTATATCAGATATGGAGATACACATCATACCAAAAAGTTCACAATCAAACATAGTAGAATAATATGAGCTCTGTGGAGCCGTGCATGAAATTCATAGCGCTCACATAACCCGTTCTGAACAAATCAAGAATTTTTTATGCATGGAGATCTGTTGTTTTAAAAGTAAATACAATAATGCTGGCACCTTTATATCTCTACTGTAACTTCCTTCACAAAACACACAATTTGAGAGACGATATATGAAAGGTAAATAATATGTAAATAATATTATCTCATTTTGTTTAAATTTGTGTGGTATTGGTTTCATACACAGTGCTGCAGAAATATGAAAGCATATATTAAAATATCGGCACCATAAATATACTCAATATGCAATTACACTTCAGTACACACATTATTCAATATATTATTACGTAACACACAAATAACCCCACCACCACCAAAACAACCTACCCCCACCACAGGAAACATCGAAACTATAATCAAGACGAGCTAATACAATAGTAGTGCTGACAAAGACACGAAATCTTTGACGAAACGGTACCGTCCGGTTGTATAAGGCGGTATGGCATAGTTGCGCCCCGCGGTCAATTGGGAGGCCTAGGCATGGCATAGTTTCCCCCCCCCCTCCAAGAAATCAGGTAGCAGAATGGACATGGCATAGTTGGGCCCCGATGAGCATAGTACACACGAAATTGATTGTCATAAAATAGATTACTAAAAATTAATATAGTGGTAGCTGCACTGAAATCACGTAGCGTATGATCAATTTCACTATTTAAAATAACACTTTTTTTATCGATCACACACAATAAATGAACTGTATTTTTTGTTTGTACACCGATATCTTAATCCTACGGTACACGGATTCGCAAATCGAAACTTAGAATCATTGTGAATTATTAACTCTTTACCCTTTCCACTAAACTTAACATTCATTTTAAATTAACCTCACTATACGCCACAGACGGTGTGAAAATCACTAATAAAAGGTCAAGATTGCTAAGGCCCCACAGTCCAACGACTCACTCATTTGAATATTTATGTCAGTTAATAAAGTACTGCCAACTTCATGGTGTTCATTTTAACGGTAGACTATCGATAATCACTGCATAAACAGTAGAAAAACAGTTAATAAAGTACTGCCAACTTCATGGTGTTCATTTTAACGGTATCGATAATGAATATTAAATCGGGTAAGAAATCAATAAGATTGGTTGATTATGAGTCTCGAGTTCCCATAATGTCTTTTTCTCTACCTATTTCATCAGGGCGCAACTATGCCATGCTCCTTTTCTCTACCTGATGGGAACGGGGCGCAACTATGCCCACAAAACAGAGACCCTTTTTTATCTGCTGCATCTTACCTGACCGTGGGGCGCAACCATGCCCTGCCCGTATGAGGTACGTTAGGTTAAGAAAGAATGGTAACGAATTTGAAAGTTTTTCTTTAATAAAGTTTCATATTTTAACTTTTTGTGTACATTTTGTTTCAGCCGGTTCAAATGACAAGGAAATTCAATCCACAGTTGTAGCCTACACAATGGACTGTCTGAACACAACTTAGATGTGGACATTATATTACAATATATGGACAGAGTTTCATTAACTATAGCGCCGTGTATACGCCAATACGTGGCAATATGTCTGCGGTTTCGCCGACAGGTCACATCAGAACGGGAACCAAATATATCAACACTGTATCACTCGCAACAGACAGTTGACCTTATAGTTAAAGCGACAATAAATAATTATACCTAAAAAGAAGCAGTGAATTACAGGGCGTGTTATTTCTTTGTTTGACTAGATTTTATCTTTTCGGATAGGCAGGAGTGAAGATTGAATTTACGGTACGTAAGGTACTCTTTTATAGAGTAGGTACAGAATTATTTCAACATGAGTTACTAGGACGAACGACGAAACTGATAATTGGAATTGGGTGGAATAGTCTATAGTACGATAATATGCACAAAATAATTGAAGCCTGTATCGAAATGAACGGCCACCATTTTAAACAATGTGTTTAAATATCCATATTATGATTATTTTTCAATTTAACTTCAATCTCTATATTGCACCTAATGTGCTGTAGACAGTATAATATACACTGCACAATGAATACCTTCGCATGGTTAACTCAGTTCGTGAGTAAACACATTTATTGTTAACTAGCCGTACCCGTGCGCTCCGCTGGACCCATTAGAAATAAATATGAAGTAATTACATAATTAAAATAGGACATTTGTTCCAGGGAACATTCGTGTTTGATAGAAGGATAAATCGTACATTATGAACTTTCAATTGAATTAAAAAAAAATAAAATGCGATCATTTTGATCCAGTCATAAAAATTATTTTAGGAAATACAGGAAACGAATGTCAAGTTTTCTGTGCATAAGAAGCTATTTTAATCTTACCTGTCCTCGATTCACTCAGAAGTTACTGTAATAACATTATAGCATTATGTCCATCTAGAGAAACTACACTTTCCAATGGTGAATTAATAATTAATTATACAAATCGGTTAATTTTGCTTCCGATGTTACTTCATACAAACACAGAAACATTCTCTTTAGGCTACCGCATGTTTCATAGCTTTCGATTGTTGTTGTCCAAGGTCCCTTGTAGACGAAGTCATTTGTTTTTTATTTCATTGCACCGCCTTAGATGGCTTTGTTATTGTAATTTTTTTAATTGAAGTAAAATTTATTGTACATAAATACATTATAGTTGGGAATAACAAACAGAGAAAAGAAAACAAAAGAAAAAAAAATAAAATAACTTGACACTTGTTTATGGGTATTGCCCACTGGCAATCCAAAAAGTACCCTATAGCCTCATATCACTATGCTGTTTTCTTTTTAGTCTTCTGTGGGCTGGATCTTGTGGTGGATTAGTGACAATTACTTGAAGTAGCGGATTCATGTGGTTTAGGAAGGAGTTGTAGAGTCTGATGTAGCTCTGTCTTAGGACCTCCATCACTTCAGGAATACAGAGATCATCGTGCAGGTTCTTGTTGCTAATATACCAAAGTGCACCAGACATCAGCCTCAAATAGCGATTTTGCATGACCTGTATTCTTCTTATTTGAGATGCAGAAGCAGATCACCAAATTGAACATCCATATTGCCACACAGGGCGCACGATTGAAATATAGATAAGTCTCTTGTAGTGTAGAGGCAATGGAGATTTGTCTTGAATAATGTGTTTTAGCAGGTAGATTCTATGTCTAATTCTTTTAACAATAGCTGATATGTGGTTATGCCAAGTAAGTTTGCTATCCAAGATTAATCCAAGATATCTGACAGATTGAGCCATTGGTACTACTGAACCACATAATGTTACTGGATAATTTACAGTGGTTCTCTTATAAGTAAATCTGACTAAATTTGATTTTTGAGGATTCATAATTACTCGCCATTGCTTACACCATGTGGAAATTTTTTCACAAAAAATGTTCAGTTGTTCTGCTGCAGATTCACAAGTACCTTTACTAAGAATGACAACATCATCAGCAAAATGGGCTATTGTTAAGTGATCTTGAGTTGGAAAATCCTATGTATATAGAATATAAAGCAGTGGTCCTAAAATACTACCCTGAGGTGCTCCAGATTGAACAATATTTGATTTTGACTGAGCAGATTCGTATTTAACGGAGAATGTACGTTGTGAAAGGCATGACTTAATTATTAAATAATAGGTATCTTATACATGATTTCTAAGCTTTGAGAGCAAGCCTTCATGCCATACTTCATCAAAGGCCTTTTCTGTGTCTAGGAAGAGACCCAAGCACACCGCCTTTTCCTCATATGTATCTAAAATAGTATCTGTGATCCGATGAAGTTGTTGTGGACAAGAATGTTTTTTACTTTAAATCCAAACTGCGTTGAAGGAATAGTCCCTTGGAGTTGTTTTAAGACATGAGGTATAAGTAGTTTTTCAAATATTTTTATAGTAATGGCAGCAGACTTATTGGGCGGTATTGTAATTTTGAAACTCATTTATCTCATTAAATATCAGTCCTATCAAAATTTTGCATGGAATAAAACTTACCGGAAATTATTTTTAAAGAAACTTTCGTTGTGTAATATTTTTCAAGAAAATTAACAATAAGGGAGATATTTCCATTTATTTAATTCAAGTCCCCTTATAACCCCCCTTTTTGAATAAAATATTTTGAATGCCATATAGCCTAAATTCTAAGTTACAACGAACTTAATTTATATTCCAATTTTCATATAAATCGGTTCAGCCATTATCGCATAAAAAGGTAACAAACATCCAGACAGACAGACAGACATACAAGCAAAAATTTCAAAAAAGCGATTTTCGGTTTCAGGGCGGTTAATTATATATGTTAGGACCAATTATTTTTTGAAAATAGAAAATTACCAGAAAAATTTCGGCTACAGATTTATTATTAGTATAGATATTGTACTGTATTTTGATTAAACAAAAACCTAATGAAAATTATCAAACTCTAAATTGCGATAGTTTACGTAAATGAATGAACTACTTTTCTTCCCTCCTATACCTAGTAAAGTGATTTGTTTGTATTTTACGCAGTATCAGCTACAGATTTATTATTAGTATAGATATTGTACTGTATTTTGATTAAACAAAAACCTAATGAAAATTATCAAACTCCAAATTGCGATAGTTTACGTAAATGAATGAACTACTTTTCTTCCCTCCTATACCTAGTAAAGTGATTTGTTTATATTTTACGCAGTATCATCGAACTCCAGTCGTGGAAGGGGGTAGCAAAAGGTGTTTCCGTTTCTCAACCGTTAATCGAAAGGTATAGCCAGGTTAATATTAAAAATGTTAGTAAAAATAAAATGATGTCCCTGTATAGGTCTATCACATCATATTATACTCTCTATACCATCTGAAGAAGTGCACCTTTCTGTATTCACATCAAGGTCATAATTCAAAATTATCAATTACTGCGCACCATACAATTATTTTAATACAAAACCTGATATTTAATGTTTTTAAACGTTAATTCAGCTTTATTGTCGCCTTATCTTTATTCTGGAAGTAATATCTCAGTAGCATGCAGCACGTAGAAAATATCTTCGCAAGAATGCAAAATACCTACAGTACTTTCCGATACAACTCTAATCAATGCATCATAGGCTATTATCAGTTCATTTGGTGTGGTAGAAAATGTAACCATTTTCATTCTGGAACAACTGAGGCTCAATCGATTGGACAAATTAATTATTTAACTGTTACGTGGTTTATTTGAAAGCGCTGTAAATAATTCCTGCTTGCACTTGTTATTCCAAACACAGAAAACAATTGTGGTTCAGTCAATTTCATAAAAATGGTTGCCATTCCAGGCGTTGACGCGTTTGTCCTGGCTACAACACATGCAATTTAAATAATTTTAGTTGTTTTAACACTAATGCATAAGTAAATAGAGTGCTGCAAATTAAATCAGTTTCATTTGCATAACCCACATACAGATTTACCAACCATCCAGTTGCTTTTATTCACATGTAGTTCATAATAAATGCAGGTTTTGTGAAGCTCGTTTCCGACCCGAAAACACCACCGCCATCATCAGTATTCCTGCGGTTGCCTAATGCTGAAGAGATAGCTTATAACATTCCAGCGATTTCTCGGCATTGTCTACAGTGATTTTGTGGTGGACAAATTCGGTGTACTACTGGCGTAGCTCACAAGCAAACATTCTGATGGGGACAGATAAAAAAGTTAAATTTCTTCCTTCACCATGTTAATAATGTCAAAAGAAGTGCATATACAGGTTTTGGTTACTCGACCGCAATTACGAGGGCCTTAAAAATAAGTTTCCCTGGGGCCGTTTACAGAAATAAAACACAATTTCATTGGAAAAATGTATTGAAACAGACACTGCAATTGTTGGGCTATTTTTCAACATATTTCCCACCGGAATTGAGACATTTCCCATATCATGGGATCGACAGAGAGAGGTGCAGACGCTGTCAAAGGCTGGTTCCGATCTGAGGCGGCTGACTTCTACGACACAAAAATTTCTCCCATGATATGACAAATGTCTCAATTCCAGTGGGGAATATGTTGACAAATAGCGTATCAATTGCGGTATCCAAATCTAGGAGTAGACGTTTCTCTGCGGATGATGCTGCATCAATCAAACTGACCAACAAATTCAATGCTCTTCAAGCACTGTGTGTTGATCAGGAGAACTCAGACCCAGTACCGACACTAGTAAAGGTCAGTCAGAAAACAGATAAGGTTAATGACTGTAAGAGTAAAGTATTGATTATTTTTAATAGAGCCATCGATGTAGCTCAGTCGGAAGACTCACTGGGCTGCTGATTCGGAGCTGCGTTCGGGCTTGGGTTGGATCCCCCTTTGGTCTCAATGAATGGTTTCTTCCGAGGTTTTCCCCAGCCGTGGGACTGAAGCCGGATGGTCTGTGGCGAGTCCTCGGCATCACTTCATTTCCTCCTTTGATTTGATTACCTGGTTGGGTTTTTCCGAGGATTTCCCCAACCAAATGGCAAATGCCGGGTAATCTTTTGGCGAATCCTCGGACCTCACCTCATCATTGTAGAAAATTACTACATTGTAAAACTGTAAAAATTGTAAAATATTGTGAAAATTTGTAAAAATGTAATTGTAATATTGTAAAATATTGACTTGTTCCACATCTTAAAGCTTCATTGCTCATGTAAGATCTATGGAAGATAATAAATGAATGAATGAATGAATGAATGAATGAATGAATGAATGAATGAATGAATGAATGAATGAATCTTTCCATGGAATTGTGCTTTTTTCTGTAAACGGCCCCAGGGAAAATCACTCTCTGGACGGCCTCGTAATTGCGGTCGAGTGGCCAAAATTTGTATAAGCACTTTTTTTGACATTATTAACATGGTGGAAGGAAAAAATTTAACTTTTTTATCTGCCCCCATCAGAACTTTTGCTTGTCAGATGGTAGGTGCGTTTGCCTGCTGATCCGAGGCCGCGGTAGGCTTTAGGTTCGATTATCGCTTGGGCTGATTGGGTAATCTGTGTCCCGAGTAGTTATTTGCATACTTCCATATAAGTAAACTGCGCCCCAAGGATCATAAAGATATAGGTAAACTGAGTCCCAGTATAACTGACAAAAATGTGTGGAGATAAATTTGGTTTATTATGCTGTTAGTGTTTTGTAAAGAAATTGCTTGAGTCAATGGCGAGAAGAAACTGCCTTCTAAACAGATGCACTAGAAGGAATAGTGAACGGGAAAAGAGTTCGTGGCGGAAGAAGGTCTCAGATGATTGACGGCATAAGATTGTGGACCACATGCCGAGACTAAGAGGAATGCAGAACACATGAAAGATTGGAGACTGCTGGGTTTGCAGTGAAAGACATGCCATTTTGCAGAACACTATCTATGTATGTACAATTTTGTAAAATATTTCATAGTTGATAGTTGTTCTTTTTTTTTTTTAATATTACGCCAAGACTATTTCTTTGAGACATACATCGGACCAGATACACTATTTCCAACATCTCTTTGGACCTATATCGCAGACACAACTAACAGTTAGGAGTCTTTCCTTCCACCTTTCTAACAAGTACAGCGAAGCGCACGGGTATGGCTTGTTTCATAATAAGTTGATAAGTTGTAAACTGAATTATTACATAATAAATAAATATTCTTAATTATTCTGTATCCCATATACACATAAACATTAAAACTTTGTGCTATATGCAATTTATGTAAAACTATAACCTAAAACTTGTTAATAAAATGTAACCCAGAAATTAATAATTCAAATAAAACCTTCTCCTGTAAAATTTAATGATGGATGAGCGGAACAGAGAAAAATTTAATTTTCTGAACTTACGCTGTTGTTTTATTGTTATTTATTTATGTATTATTGTTATTATTATTATTATTATTATTATTATTATTATTATTATATGTGAATATGTTAGAAGAAAATCCTCAAACGATTAGGGAAAACACGGAAATTTTACTTGAAGCAAGTAAAGCGATAGGTTTGGAAGTAAACCCCGAAAAGACGAAGTATATGATTATGTCTCGTGACCAGAATATTCTACGAAATGGAAATACAAAAGTTGGAGATTTATCTTTCGAAGAAGCGGAAAATTCAAATATCTTGGAGCAACAGTAACAAATATAAGTGACACTCGGGAGGAAATTAAATGCAGAATAAATATGGGAAATGCGTGTTATTATTCGGTTGAGAAGCTTTTGTCATCTAGTCTGCTGTCAAAAAATCTGAAAGTTAGAATTTATGAAACAGTTATATTACCTGTTGTTGTTATGGTTGTGAAACTTGGACTCTCACTTTGAGGAACATAGATTAAGGGTGTTTGAGAATAAGGTTCTCAGGAAAATATTTGGCTCTAAGAGGGATGAAGTTACAGGAGAATGGAGAAAGTTACTGCACACATTGTATTCTTCACCTGACATAATTAGGAACATTGAATCCAGACGTTTAAGATGGGCAGGGCATGTAGCACGTATGGTCGAATTCAGAAATGTATATAGAGTGTTAGTTGGGAGACCGGAGGGAAAGAGACCTTTGGGAAGGCCGAGACGTAAATGGGAGGATAATATTAAAATGGATTTGAGGGAGGTGGGATATGATGATAGAGACTGAATTAATCTTGCACAGGATAGGGACCGATGGCGGGCTTATGTGAGGGCGGCAAGGAACCTGCGGGTTCTTTAAAAGCAATTTGTAAGTAATTATTATTATTATTATTATTATTATTATTATTATTATTATTATTACTAGGCCCTATTGTTATTAACATCATTGTTATTATTATTATTATTATTATTATTATTATTATCATCATCATCATCACTATTACCACCATCACAACTATACATTGTTGCAGTTATGCCTTCTGCTAACCTATAATTTTTTTAGTCGTTATTGGTTACCAGATTAATATTAATTAGATATATTAATAAGTTATACAATATTAACATAAAAGTCTTCCTTCACTTTCGTTTAATTTGTGATTTACTCTTCACTCTTAATAAGTTTCGACATGAACCTCGGAACAAAAGAAGCCTGACAATTCCTGCAGAAAGAGAACTTCCGTATCTTTTTAAGAATTAAGATGTCCCTCTGTCGAGACATTAATATTTCAGTAGTCTGAAAGCCGATATTCAGACAGCACTGAGCTTGGAGCCAGCATTTAGTCCGGACCCCTAGGGATCCCAGCTTTAATATCATTTCTAAGGAGACAGTCCTATCCAAAAGTCTAGATACGTTTGCAATTCGTATCGCTTGTGCTAACACTGTCGCCTTATGCCTATATTGTGACATAGCTCAAACGTTTATTTACTCCCTACTGGGTCTTGTGTAAATGTATGGATGCTTTTCTCTGTTAAACAAACAAGATTTTTAATTTTTAACAAAATGTTAGTAAACATGCTGTTAGCGTTATTTTAACAAAGCTTCATGAAACTGGCCCCAAGTTCATAGCGTTTCAACAGACGTTCTACAATGTTCTAATTTAGATTAGCCTTCGCCCAGGACTGTGTGCAGGGTTGGACGAGTGAATTACCTGTACGTATTTTACGCGTAATTTACATGTAAAATACGTTAGGTAGAAAACTGTTTTATACATCAAGTAATAAACTAGCATTTATTGATTTTGATAATATAAACATCAGTTACTTTATTCCTTCTAAGTCCTGATAAGAAAAATGTCTTTTGCAGCAGAAAAAAATATTATTATTTTTTTTTTTTGTGATTTTATATTGTGGTTTTCACATAGATTGTAACATTGTTCATACTTACTATCATTCACTCTAATACTTAGAAAAATATCAATGCTTTGCTTTTGGAAGACTTTACATGTATTATAAAACGCAACTAATAGTGAATAAATGTAACATTTAGCAACTAATATCACTCGTTAAATACATTTTGACAATTAAAATAAAATTAATTAAACTAAATAGTCTTTATTGATTTCCCGAAAGTTTTATTTTTGTCACTTGTGGGGTTTTAAAAATAAATGATTCTGGCGATAAAGAATTTTTTGTAGTGTAACAGTTTAAGGTAATTATTATTATTTGAACATAATAATTCATTAAATGTAATAATTTTCCAAATTTTATGTGGTAAATGACTAATCATCAAAGAGTTGGGAAGCATGGCTGAATAGACTTTTTATATGTCAGAACATTAATAAACTTTTTTTTTTTTTTCAATCTTCCCTTCCACTCTCATTATTATCTTTGTTGGTCGTACAGTTCTGTGCAGAAACCTTTCACTTTATTCGGTATGTACTACAAAATCTTCTTAAGTCTCCATTTTTTAAAGATTAATTGGTATCCTCGATTTATAAGCTAGGTTTGTTGGCAATTCAAACGGTAAATTTCCATCACAAACTGAACAAAGGAAGATAAAAAAGTTCTTGGAGTTTTTTTACGTAGACTATTTTACATATATAACGTTAATTGCTCATTATTTACGCGTATTTTACTGTAATATAAGTAACCTTTTTTACGCGTAAAGTCTCAAACCTGACCGTATGTTCATCAGTCATATATCATATGTTACGTACAACGTTAAGAGGTTCACTGATAATAAAATGTCCAGTGTTCAGAATCTTAGGTTATTGGGTCAGGAGGTCTGCTAAGAAGCTTAGTTACTACAAATTAATTGGATCCGTATTTTACTCGTGGTATGAAAAGTAAAATTAACTTCCCAAATCTATACATTTTAACGATATATCCAAAACTTCTCACACAATCTTTATTAATCCCAATTAACCATCTCTATAAAGTATTTTGAATTATTATTTAGTTATTTCCTCTGATATCTCTAGTGACATCTGTAGGCGAAACGCGAAACCCTTAGTAGAGCATATTTCACGCTGATGACTCTATGCCCGGGAGGTGAAGCAGAGAGGCTGAGAAAGAAGGAGCTAGAGATAGAGGTACAAGTTGATCCAAAAGTCTGGTGCCGTAGATATACACCGTTATTAGTTCAGATAGCGAAAAATGGAGAAGAAACTTTGTTGGAAATAGGCAATTTTCGATCCTGTGTGCTTCAATTTCCAATGTAGAATCCACCGTAGATGTTGTACACTGATGCAAGCCTAAATGAGAACGGAAAATACCATGTTCAACATGCTGCGGTCCACACCTGTGGAGTAACGGTTAGCGCGTCTGGCCGCGAAATCAGGTGGCCCGGGTTCAATTCTCGGTCGGGGCAAGTTACCTGCTTGAGGTTTTTTTTCCGGGGGTTTTCCTCAACCCAATATGAGCAAATGCTGGGTAACTTTCGGTGCTGGACCCCGGACTCATTTCACCGGCATTATCACCTTCATCTCATTCAAAAGCTAAATAACCTAAGATGTTGATAAAGCGTCGTAAAATAACCTACTAAAAAAAGAAAAAACTTGCTCCGTTCTTAGCGGGAGCATTTATGTTAATGTAATCACCGTATGGTGTTGAATTCATTTATGTTACTATGCTATTAATTTAAAGGCGTGTTTCTTTGCCACAGTTAGAACATTTTTAAGAAACCGCTAAAGAATTTAAGTAAAAATCCGCTAAATCTAGCATAAAAACCAGTAACTGAGTTAATTAGACCCCTGGAAATTTTAGATTTCAGGGTCTAGAATTTAGAATTTTATATTTTAGGCACTATAATTTTAAATTTCAAGGTCTACAATTGCTACAGTTCAGGATCTAGAATTCTAGCCTTCAAAATTTCTAGATATGACGATCTAGGATTTAGTTCGAGAAATTGTATTTGAGATTGAAAGTTTTATAGTCTAGAATTAAACTTCTCTGAATATGGAATTACAGATTCTTTTTTCCCTTTTACTAATGGCGTGTACTTTACTTTTCGTCATTCACACAAATGAAACCAGTTACGTAGACTAATTTATCGATAGAGTCGTTGCCCAGAATGCATTCATAAGAGGCTGGATTGAACTACACCCGCAATAAGATAAGATCTTGCTACAAATTTGTTGGAATGCCACAGGGGAACAGGAGCTCTTTGAGAAAATACCTGTGTTATCTAGACCACGGGCGTAGATTATCATATTTCAGAGTATGGAAGATCAATTTTTAAGGTGTTCAATTTTGATTTTGGACATTTGAGATGATATAAGTAGGATTTGAGATTCTTCGATTATAGAATTTTTCTTTTAGGATTTTAACTTTTACGATTACGAGTTTATAGCGTACAGTCATACCTTCAGTTTGGCACGCAGACGGCCCGGGTTCGACTCCCGGTTACGCATGGGATTTTCCATTGAAAAATCCACAGCGACACTTTTGGCGGACAAGTCGCAATTGGGGGTTTTCTCGGGGTTCTCCCGTTCCCCCATATTACGCATCTACTGTACATTATTCCGTCAACATTTCTCCATTTCGTCATCATTTCAAAGCATTCGCCGAACGTCGGCTGGCGATGCACGGTTGGGACAGGCCTAGGGACGAGTGGGGTTTGTTTTCTCGAAACCCGAGTACGTAGCGAACCTCAGTGCAGTCAGCCGGTGTGGGTTTGGGAATGCGCCTAGCTCGAGAGTCAGCGCAGTAGATCGTAAAAGATCACAGTGCTGGGTCATAGCGCCCTCTTCCCGAAAATGTCATTCCATTCCATATATACAATGGACACACACACATAGAAACACAAACTTTTGTCTTCATGCTATAATCCTCATGCATACTGGGTGTTCATTTCAATGTGTGTCATGACGTCACTATTGTGAGTCAGCGATTTGAAGCGAGTTTCAGCTTTTATGTCAGAGAAGTTGCCTATTAATCAAGGCGTTCAATCTGAACTTGAGAATGTGTACGGTATAACTTGAATGTCGTAGCAACAGATGGCGGTCTGTAAAGTCTGTGTGCTACCATAACCTCTTTCGAACTGTGTTTTGTGCGGGCAAGTCGTACGCAGGGTATTTGTTATCATCGATTGCGTACGGCAACATTCCACAACACAAATCAAATGCTCCGTGTCCATGTTGACCGTCCAAGTTAATGTCAATAAATACGTAAGTAATCGTCTTATCCCTCTCCCCATATCCCGACAGTAAGAAAAAAAAACTCACTTCAGTACGTGTTTTCAAACAGTTCACATTCTTGCCACTACTGGCGTTACCGTACGTATCGGTAAGTAATCTTCAGAATGAACGCCGTACTTGCTAGGCAACTTCTCTCGCATTTATGTAATACGCCTCTGCGGAAGTGTAGGAAGATTGAATTCTCTAGGCTCATCGGCTAGCCACATGACGACATACAGCGAGCCATGACACACTTTGAACTGAACACTCAGTAGTCGTTTTCGATGATTGTAGCTGTCGGAAATGGTTAGTGCTTTCCTTCCGTATATCGTACTTCTTTGTCCCTTGGCTCTAGCTAATGGTTTACAAGCAAAGTAGTGAGCTCTTCTTCGAAGATCGGTCGATCCATGCCATCCTGATTTAACGATGTTTGACGTGCAGCAAGAACTCGGAAGCTCGTTTTCTTCCTCCATTATCTCGTTATACTTTATGGGCAAATATTCTCGTCTTGGCTTTAAACTCGAATACTGTGGAATTCGTGGTTGAGTTTCATAAAATGAGACCCGAGAGCTCAATAAGCGGATAAATGTACATCAGAGGGGCTCGGGTGTGGTCCTTGGAAAATTGCGAGATGTTTACTGAGAAACTGAACACGTGGCAGATGTTCCCAAAATGTTTCAGTTTTCCTGGAAGTTTTCGTATCTTCATTATACACCCCAAATATCATTATAACGTTAAGTAGACAGAAAATGAACGACACATGAATTATATATTTTTTAACTTTCTTAGATATTCTTTGTAGTAGAGAAGAAACGAAGGTGTATGAAAAGAAATGAGAAGTTCAAACGCTGTTATATTCAAGCGTAATTATTGTTATTACTATTGTTTTATTATTATTCTGTTTATTAATGACGGGAACTAGATTTTCGTCATTCATCTATATGAAGCCAGTTGTGTTAATCAATTTACTCACAAAGTCGTTACCCAGGACGCGCCATATTAGGTTGGTCTACGCTATGCCCGCTATGAGATGAGATGATGGGATTTGTTGGGATACAACAGGGAAACCGGAGTTCCCGAACAGAACTCTGTATTACCTCAACCACGGGTTTGCCCAACACGTTATAAATCAGTGTTACACCGGGAATCGAAAACGGATTCACATGATTGTAAGTCCAGTACTCTAGCCACTAGACCACCATGGCTGCTTATTATTATTATGATTATTATTATCATTATTATTGTAGAAATATGCATGAAATTCACAAAAAAAGTGACAAGGTAATCATCAATTTCATACATTTGGATGTAAAATTTGTCGTTTGTGACTGTTATTGTGACCATTTATTTATTTATTTATTCATTTATTTATTCATTTATTCATTTATTTATTTATTCATTTATTTATTCATTTATTCATTTGTTCATTTATTTATTTATTTATTTGTTTGTTTGTTTGTTTGTTTATTTGTTCATTTATTCATTTATTCATTCATTCATTTATTTATTTAAATTATATGTCATTAGAGAGAATTGGATTCATATAGAAATTAATAGTGCACTTAAGTACTTCTGAATAAGACTGTGTTAAATTAACTATTTCTGTTTTTATTCTTCCTCCTTTGTTAATCACTCTCGTTTGTGTACGAGTAATAATGAATTCATTATGATATCATATCGATTGTGTTCAGATGAAAGGGCTTGTCCTACAAAATAATTTTTTTCAGAAACAGCTGTAATTAAATTTTAACGCATTATTATTAGTTAGTTTATATGAAAGAATGTAAACATAATTGAAGACTTCCCTCGCTAAAGGGTGTAACATCAAAGTAATAAAATATGTGACTTCGATGGAAAAAATAATTTTGAAGTATTTATTTGTAACAATAAATGAATGCATCCAATGGCTGAATAAACTTGTATCCTAGGTTAATCAAATGGTTGGGCTAGTAGCTAAATATAGGCCTAACGAAATATGACGCTGAAATTATTTTCCTTTATCCTGCAACGTGTATTATAGATTTGTTGGTTACACCCTTATTGGAGGCAGATCTTTAATTGTCAAAAAAACATTTCTTCACGTTTTATAATTAAATTTTAACAATTTGCAATAATAACAGTAAACAAAGTCACATTTAAAAATGGGAGTTAAACCCTTTTACCTAAACACCATCGATATATATATATATTTTTTCCTGTTTATGTTTTACCTCGGCTGGTTGGATTCAAAACTACTTTCTTTAAGCACTTCATAATTTACACTCATGCACGCCTGCTGTAATTAATGACGTCATCGTAGTATCAGATGATGTGACCAGATTTCTCGAACGACAATCCCATAAATGTTTAATGTTTCTTTAATTAAATAGTAATGTTATCTAATGTAGATTAATTTTATACTAATTTCACAAAACACCAGGAAACATAACATTACAAACTAATTAGGATATGAAAATGATTCTTAAAGCAGTATTTCACCGATTCCATCAAGAGAATGCAGGCCAGGACAGATGGTGCTTTATATGCTCTCACACAATACTTCAGTCGCTGCGACAGGGTTTATCTTCTACCTGAGCTCCCACCATTAGCCGTCTGTCACCTCGTAACAAAGTGCGGATGGCCTCACAGTAACATCGGAGACGTTTGTCACTTTTTAGACTACCGCTAAACACGGGAAGAAGGATATAAATCCATGAAGTGAGAACATTACATGAGCAATGAGATCTCTGCGTCAATATTGCTGTTAAACTGAATGCTTCAGTGTTGTTTTGTCTTGCACTCACAAGGGAAGGGTTTCGGCTCGAACAGGAATTTCGTATCCAAAATTTGTATACAGGCCCATCTTTACATCTCTGTAAAGCTCCCAAAAGCATTCATTTGTGTAATGTGTGGTTTGTCTGTTAGAGCACTGTACAAGTTGAGGGGTGGGGAGAGTACTGTACAAGTTAAGGGGATGGGACACCTTACCCGTAAGCTTAGCCTAGCCTAGAAGCTAGTGCGAGTGGTAAAATGTCTAAAGTCAATTTAAGAACATTTTTCTCCAACGTTCTGTCTGAAAATATTGCAGCTAATCAAAAGTTTACACTGTTGTGTGAGTCATTGAATGCGCACAAGGACGCAACCTTAATAAATGAATCATTCCAAGGCTAGGACATGGAATGTATGATCATTCCACCTATAAAAACTAAATATATCCAGCCTCTGAATATCTATTTCCTTAGACAATACAAAATATATGCTCGGAGGATAACAGATTACATAAGGACTCTTGCTGAGAAGCCAGAACTTAACTTGGGAAATCGAGTGCACTCTGTTATTCATAACAGGTTGTCTGCTCCAGTATACCGCCCTATGCTTCAGTATTCCTGGCAGTCAGCTGGTTACCTGAATTGTGAACAAGTCTCTGACTTCAAAAATGTAATTCAGGTGGCAATTGATTTTTCAGCACTGGAGTGTGGTTCAGAAGATTGTTCAGGTGTTGCTTCTGCGTGTTGTGCTTATTGCTTTGCTTCATTCTGTTTCATGCATTTTGTAGAGAATCCTCATGTACATTTTTAAAGAAGTGCATTGACCAATACCAACCAAACGGAGAGTTACACAAACGAATGCTTCTACGGTCTTCATCATCATTGTGAGGTAAGCGTCTGTACAAATTTTGAAACAAAAATTCCTCTTCGAGCCGAAACCCTTCCCTTGTCAGACAAGTCTGTTGACTGCTGTCCACCAAGGGACCCAAACGCAATCGTTAGCAAAATCTTATAGTTATGTGCTGAACCATGCTCTTAAGGCACCGTCAACGCGGGCTACTTGGACCCTTAAGGTATTACTTGAAGCCAGAAGAAAAAAATGTTTACTTATCATTGGAGTAACTTAGGTGAAATATTTGTACAGATGAAAGTTTGCAGAGAAAAAAGACTACAACTTTCGACACCAAACTGTTATTTTACATCGACGAAAACACTTTTTTCTTCTGGGATCAAGTAACACATTAAGGATCAAAGTAGCCCGCGTTGACGGTACTGTAGTTCCTTCAGAATAATTAGTTAGCGCCCTGTGATGAAGTTTGTTGGAATAACTTCTATTGGAGTGCATTGTAGGTGGGTTAGTAAAACAACCTTTAAACAACCAAGGGCTGCCAATACTTAAGTTTATTAATCAATCTTGAAATACAAAGCGTAGTACAAGTAATGAAATGAAGATGATGATTATTCGTTGCCACATGGGCCACTCGTTGCCCTCCCCAGCACTTCTGCTGACTGCAGAGCTATAGTAATAATAATAATAATAATAATAATGCTTCTCCAACCATCGCCGCGCCTTTTTATCGACTCGCGCCAGGGACGCTACGGTGACCTTTAAAGTCCGCGTGATACGCGTCTACTCGATGGCGTACCCACGCCGTGGCCAGTGCGATGACCTGCCTTTGGACTTTGACAGATAATCCTTTAGTCATTAACTCCAGTACATACATGACTCAAACTATAAATTTAAGGTCATGTCTGCACGAGTTATAAGGATGGAATACATTTTAGATTTACAGTATTAATAATATCACTCTAAACATTAACTACAATCATACCAATTATAGTCATACCAATTATATACCTACAGTAAGTGAGCTCATATCACAGCCCCTAATATCTTTCAAATTGAACTCCATTATGGTTTCTCAATAATTTTCCAAATTTTAAAGTACTTTAAGCTATTATATTAATATTTTTTCTTTCGGAGGGGAACCCGTAGGCAAGCACAGCAGCCTTATTGATTTTGAAGTCTTTAGGACGTGATTCACTGTCTGCTGTTATCTTATCGATTCGGCCACAGCATCCAGATCTGACGAAGTCCACGTGAACAGGAACGCCCCTCCACCTCCGTTTTTATGTTCCTCTGCAACCTCCTCAGATCTATGGCATCTGTTCGCAATTCACGTGCATAACTCTGCTGCATTCTTAACCGTCGATTTCACGACTCATCAAGACGCCATCTATCCGAAGGAGCTACACTCCCCCTGTCTGCTGCAGTCTGCCAATTGAAGCCCCTGCGGCTTCTCTTGGATATGAGCAGCTCCCGCAGACAGATTCCATCTGTAGGCGGATCCTGGAACCACGTCTGCCATGTTCCCTTGGTCAACCTGTAACTATTGAAAATTATTAATGAAATTATGCTAATGAAGTAGAAATGAGTCCGAGGTCCAACGCCGAAAGTTACCCAGTAATTCCGCTTCAAGTAGTTGAGGGAAAACCTTGGGAAATACCCCAACCAGGATTGGAAGTCGAACCCGCTCGTTTCACGGTCAGGAAAGCTTACCGTTACTCCATAGCGGTGGAATTAAATTCGATCTAATTATACCTTTTGGGTTCAAAGTAAGTAAATTTTATTAGATTGTATTTTTTTTTATTATCAAATTTAATAAACCCTATTTCACTCTGAGGTATATTAGGTTTATAGTTGGCATCAAAATACATATTTTATAACCAATAAACAATAGTAAAGTGATAACATAAAATAGTGGTCACAGTTACAATTTACATGAATTATGTAGAAGCATGAACATTAGTGGAAGAATGGCTCCTGTTAAAGATTAATGAGATGTTTGAGGAATAATCAATGTAAAAGGTATGCAAGAATGTCTAACCGTTTCAGAGTAAATCATGATCTTAAAAAGATAATAATAGGAGATTAATAAAACAAAGTTTCACTTTCACATTCAAATTAATACTTAATTCATGAACAATGAAACAGTTAAGAGTAATAAAGAGATATTACAGGCAATGATTTACGGTTACAAGTTACATACGTGATTCAGGAACAATTACAATAATTAAAATATAACACAAGTAATGACTTACAACTAATGAATACCGAAATTCTTGAAGGGCAATATATAATGGTAGGGGCAATACAAAAGATTTAAAAACAAATAGTACAGTAAAAGAACATTAGATTATATTACATTACATTTCAATCAATTTCATACAAATTTTATTCTATGTTCCACAAATCACTCATAACATTAATGAATTTTTCTTCATTTTTCATTTCAGTTACAGGTCTCCTTTTTTGGTGCTAGAGGTACTATAATAAAATGTTTCGTTGAATATGAACCTTCGTTGTAGTGGATTTACCTTCAACAAATATTCTACCAATTTCTCACTAACAACAGACCTCCTTAATTTAAAAGGGGAGAAATTATTAGAGATCTCTTTAACAAAATTACACAAGCGTGGAGATGTTCCACTCTTCCACAAAAATTGAATTACTGGCCTCATTTAGTGAACACATGACATTGATAGAGAAGGGAAGTGGAGATGCTTATGTACCGAGATGGGGAATGAGAGCTAGACGCCTCAACCCATACGTGAATCCTACTCATGAAGAAAAATAAGTTAATCCCCTGATCTTGTCAGAACACATTTCCCGACGCAGCGAAGTAGTTCTTAGGTACTGAAATGGGACAATGTGTTCCCTCTTTGTCCTCGCTTCGCCTCTAAAAGGCAGCTTTGTAGGTGGGTTTCTATTCCAGCTCACAGTGATTCGTACATAAGCTTTCTAAGCTCTAGAACTAGCTTCAAAAACCGGTAGATCGAAGTGAATTTTGTGGCATTAGAGTATGTAATTTCTTTTGGAAGTTCAATTTTTTTAGTTCTATGTCTCCAGTAGGTTTGACAGGGTTGGAGGGGAAGAGTTTTGTTTTTTTTTACGAAGAATATGTCCTTTATCAGCATCACATATGAGGCACTGGACCGGGAGATAGTGTGTGATGAAAAGGATGATATTTGAAAGTCTAGCAACTGGACGTATAATACTCTGAGCGGGATGGCAGTGGTATTACGAGGTAGAGCGAGGACGTACGCGTGCTGCGATGGGTAATTTATCGAGGTCACGCGTGATATTAGAGAGGTGTGCGGCACAACGATGGGTAAAAATTACCACGTTTCGCGTCATTTCACAGTCGTAACTCAGCAACCGGAGGAGCTACATGCGTGTTTGACAACTCAAACGATTCGCTACGGACTGAGCTACAAAACACAGGTGCAAAAATAACGAACGAGCAATTGTAACATAGTCAGAATTTGGAAACAAGAATAGCAATTTCGAATTCATTTTAAAATGCCAAAATGTAGGCCTATATTAAAAATATGTATTAAAAATTGTAACAGATGTGGAACGAAATGAGGCGCTACTCAGCAATGCCGAGCCAACACTGAGGTGACGGAAGTGTTGCAAAGAGGCCGAATGATTGCTAAATTAATGGCAAAAATTCCGATTTCTTCAGACAGACTAAACAATGTTCACAGATACATCACATATTCATTAGTATGAGGTCTCGCCCACCTCATTGAATATTACACTTCTACTATGAAGTAGCCAATGTGTATTATTACTATTTAATACGAGAAAAATTCGTACCGGCACCGGGAATCGAACCCAGGACCTCTCAGCTGTGTGCGCTGATGTTGAATATGGCCATAAATTCATTTAAATATGCGCTCCTGCATATATGACGTGTATAGTCTCAAATGCAGGTAGTAAGGCCGTAAAAAGCATTACGAGAGGGGTTCGGCCGGCGCCGTGGATCGTGTCCCGGCATATCTCAGTTGGAAAGAGCGCTCAGCGCGCAGAGCTGAGAGGTCCTGGGTTCGATTCCCGGTGCCGGTACGAATTTTCTCTTATTAAATAGTAATAATGTTCACAGAGTCTGATTAGTGTAATATGTAAACAGTCATCTATGTATGCAATAGAAGGAGAAAGGAACTGGCCATTTTACTTCATTATCTTTTGGCCTCATGACTAATGCTTTTTTTGGTGTCACTTGTAGGATCCAGATCTATCTTCGGACAATTGACTAAACAACAATGTTCACAGAGCCTGATTAATGCAATATGTAACTAGTCAGCGATGTATGTAATGGAGGGAGAAAGGAGCTGGCCATCTTCTTTGGCCTCATGACTAATGCCCTGTTCGTGTCACTTGTCGTGTGCAGACCTGCCTTCGGACAGTTGACTAAACAACAATGTTCATAGAGTCTGATTAGGGTAATATGTATCTACATAGTTGGCGATATATGCAATAGAGGGATAAAGGAACTGGCCGTCCTACTCCATTATCTTCTGGCCTCATGACTGATATTTTTTTGGTGCCACTTGTAGGTTCCAGACCCGTCTTCGGACAGTTGACTAAATAACAATGTTCACAGAGTCTGATTAGTGCAATATGTAACTAGTCAGCGTGTATACAATGGAGGGAGATAGAAACTGGCCATCCTACCCCATTATTTTCTAGCCTTATGACTGATGCTTTTTGTGTCACTTATAGGGTCCAGACCTATCTTCTGACAGTTTACTGAACAAGAACAATGTTCATACCTGTTATTTAGTTCCAGTAGCACGTATCTTAGTATCACCTCTTCTGCTAACGTCATGAATATTGTAAAAACTGCATTTAATTCTGTAATTATGTGTCAGTAAAATTGGATGGTACGCGTAGGTACACAATTGCAAGACAATGGTTTAATGCGTATTCACCCATAAAGTAGGTACGCGCGATTACAGCGTTGGGTTGGGGGGATTGTCCGGGAGAACATAGAAATGCTTATCCTATACATTTAACTTAATTTCCTCTTTGAGGAGACAGAGTTCGTCAGTTTAATAGCAAAGCAATCTGTTACTCTTTCCCAATTCCGCCTCTACAAGCTTAAACCTCCCGTTCGATGTCGGTACGGAAACGTAAAACAGTCTGACGGGAAATAGAAAGGCATAAACCCGAATTAGGAGGCAATTTAGAGCCTAGTAAACCAAGGGAGGGGATACCGTAGAGAAAGAGATGGCGATGAAAATAGTTAAAAAGAGATGAAACAAGTTTAGTGAGCCAGTGGATCTCTTGTGGGTGGTTTGGTCCCAGCACAGCGTCAGATGGCTTTATTCAAGATTACATCGATAAATATTTAAAATATTCCAGTCCCCCAGGGATTTGCAGACACGGCGTTGTTCCTAAATTCTGTACAAAATCCACAATGTGGCCACTGCTTCGGCAGTGTAGCAGAAGAGACTGTATACATTCTACGTTCGCTAATAAAATTGTCGCCGAAAAGCCTTTGGAGATAAATCCAGAGTTCTGCGTCTAAGTAACATGTTGGAAATAGACAATGTTGTGATGTAATGAAGAGGGGATTGTTTGATGTTCCATTAGTTGTACAGTTTGTCGTGGAAATGTTTTTCTTAGATATTTCTAAACAAAATATGTCGCGATACACAGCGTGTATATTAAATGGCACAAGCGAAAATTGGAGTGTAATACATAGCGTCTGTATTTTATCGACAGAAATCTCACTAGAGGTTTTGATTTATCTAAAGAAAATCAAAACTCGAGTGGGATTTAATTGACTATTACACGATTAGAAGAAAGTATATAAAGATTAGAAGTAACGAAGTACTCCAATACAATAAAATATTAATTGACTTACGAAAATACTTATTGCACCATCTCAACATTACAAATATTACGCTAGATGCATGCTAGATGGCAGTAGTGTGTTATGATTAGCTGTTATCTTGCTAACAGTTGTGCCAACTATGTAATCTTCATTGAACTCTGTAGACGATTACTAGCAATGCCTTCTCGATCTAGATCACGATGGCAGTGTTATTAGTCAAGAAGGCTTGTTGATTCAGTTTCATTTTTATTAAAACAGTTGAATTCCACTTCAATTATCCGGAGCCCAGTAACCAACGTCACTTGACAGATGATTTTCAATAAATCTTAATATTAAACAATATCTGATACGTGACTATCCATAATATCATATAGCAGAAGCTATAACATAACCTAAATAATATATACAAGTGTTAGAAAAGTTTTAATTAACGACGATGACATAAAATATAAACATGAATAATTTTAAAAGGAATAATTTTTTAATGTAGAATTTTCAAATTTGAATGTTTTAGTGGTTGGTGGTTCAGTTGATGTTATATTGGACATGTGCGTAAAAGAAGTGGAACTCGTTGATGTAGGCCTACATGGTGTATTCCTCAACTTATTCAGGATTTCCGAATGGTGCTATTCATTTATTTGTAAATAGGATTTCAGGGAAGATGCATAGGTATGACCAGTGATCTTTATTAATTCTTGTTCTTGAATGCCAATGCAAGTCACATTTGAAACTGCTGTGCATCGACTGGAGTGGTTTGTAATTTTCTGTTTTTTTGTTTTTTTTTTTTTTTTTTTTTTTTTTTTTTGTTTGTTTTTTTTTTTTTTCTTTTTGTTTTTTTGACGTCCAGACCAGCGCAGTTTGAAATGTTGGCAAACAAAGAAAAAAATGCTAGGGACAGGATAAAATTAAACAAATGCTAGGGACGCGATAAAATTAAACAAATGCTAGGGACGCGATAAAATTGTGCGATAAGCAGCCATGATTGGTTGAAATACGTCCTTTCGTACCGTTTTATTGGTCAAAAGTAGTATGACATAGTAAAAGTGTAATAGTCACTCAAAAATCCTAGTAAAGTGTAATATCGATTTTCAAGGATTCCAGATGTCCTGGCGGGATCAAATTTAATAAATTATGAAAAATTATCCTAAATTTGATTGTGTTATATTCCAGCTTCATATTAATAATTGTTATTTTCATTTGTTTTTGTTATTTTCATTTATAATAACTAATAAAAGTATAATGATTTGTTATTATTGCAACGTTGATATATTACAATTACGCAAATAAAAAATCAGCCATCGACTAAAAATATAAAACAGAAAAAAACACTAAGAAATGAAACTTCATATCCATTATTTTACTTAACAAATTACTATCTTGATTATACATCTTGATTACACAACTTTTAACACTGTATTACTTCAGAATATGTAAGATGTGTCTTTCTCATGTTAAATTTTACAGTACCTGGTTACATGTTTCAGCCTGTTATCGGCCATCTTCAGAACTGGTTGGTGCTGGTCTTGGCTCCTTTTGTTTGTGTTTCTTGTGGGAGTTTGTTTGTGTAGTGTAATGTGGAGTCGAAGAGTGTGTATTCTGAAATTGAGTTGTGTGTTGAGAATTTCATTTGGATGTGTTTTGTGTCTGTATATTTCGTATTGTTCAGTGTGTTTAGTTTCAAATTGTTTTCTTATTTAATTTTTATTTTATGCCAAAGAAAAGGGTATTGGTTTACAAAGAAAGTATAATAATGTAATATGTATTTATTTTGCTAATAATTGTAACATAAAATATAATATAAACAGAAAAACTCCAGCTCGCCTCTGAAAGAGTAGAACTCGTGCTCAGGGGCGGATTCCTGAATTGAAATTAAGAAGTATATAATACAGTTTGTCTTATGTCTACTACACAATAAGAATATGTTGGTGTTGTTGTTCAGTCAAGTGTCCGAAGACAGGTTTGAACCTCATAACCGATAAGGCATTATTTATGAGGCAACTAGGCCAGGAGATAATGGAGTAGGGTGGCCAGTTCCTTTCCCCCTCCAATGTATAATCGCCGATTAGCTACATATTGCACTAATCAGACTTCTTCCTCTGACACATATCGTCAAGTGAGATGTACTGCCTGATAATAGATGTAGCCTACGTATCAGCCAGAACCTCAATCAGAGGTAAATAAGAATATATAAATTTAAATTTATAGTTTTTCATTATTTATAAAACATAGCTTTTTAAATTTAATGCTAGAACTATTAGAATTGATAAGATTAGGATATTTAAATATAAATTGGTTATATATTCTTGGGCGTAAATTACTACTAGTTAAATACTGTAGCAGTGTTGCATTTTGGTTCAAACAATCTTAAAGAATTCATAACTTTTGTTTCATAACTTTGAGAATATAATTCAAAATTATTTCGATTTTTATGTATCAATTTTATTAATACAATATAATAAATTTGTCTTATTTTAAGAACTTTAAAGTCCAAAAACAATTTTTGAGATGGAAAATCAATAGGTTTATGCAGACATATTTTAATTATTTTCTTCTGTAATAAATGAAGTGGATTAAAATTGGTTTTAAATAAGCGACCCCATCCTATAATTACACCTATAATTAATTTTGAGATGGATAATCAATTGCTTCATGAAAACATATTTTAATTATTTCCTTCTGTAATAAATGAAGTGCATTAAAATTGGTTTTAAATAAGCTACCCCATCCAATATTTACACCCAGTGGGATCAATCTGTTTGACAAGCCATCATTCAAGTTTTAACCAAACTTCCAAACCTCTATTGAATACGACAAATTTAGCTTACAGTAAGATTATTTAGTCCTGGCAGTCGCCGACAATGTGCGCCTGAGGCAGGCGAGTCCATTAAGTTACGCCAAGGGGTGTTCAGGTTAATATGTCGTTTGCTTTCAGAGCGATCGGATGTCACGCATTAGGTAGAGCGTTGTGTTTCCAATACAGTTAAGCTGTACTGCATTTCTTTATTGACGGCTCGCTCCTATCTCTCCTCCGGAACTCTCCCCACTACTCCTATTAATTCCCATCTTTGGCGTCGCTGAGCTGTCAGGACTAAATAATCTGTCTGTACATGATAGACCATCTTATGCTTTACCTAAACAAATTTGGCTACATTGGTTTCCTCCGTTAGGATAAAGAACCAACTAGCAACACACTGGTGGATCATTAAAGCTACCATTAATTATACTTTTGCAAATCATCTTGGTTTTATTTCCCGAAGATTATTTTTCCACGCATTGAATGAATAGTTTGTTCTGAAATCTCTCTTTGTCCTAAAGCTACAGTTAGCAGTAATTCATTTCTAATTGACTTACACAATACTTTTAGGACCAAAAGTAACTTTATTAATACAACCTTGGGATGAAGGTAGACCTTGTTATTTTCTGTTTATTAAAACTGGAGACATTTCTCAAGTTCTCTCGTTCCCTCTTTCTTGCTTAATATTGTTTTTATATTAGATACTTTAATCACTTCACTTGGTTTTTCTTTCCACTTGGGAAACATAAAATTTGCTGCCTTGTTTAGCAAGATACGTCGAAGAGAACAAATTAAAACTTTTTAATAATTTGCCTCTTGAACACGATTTTAATTGGTTTAACGTCTTGATTTCTGAAAGAGAATGATATGAAATGATGAATTATGTCATTAGTGTTCTTATTTAAAATTTCTTGTCTTTCTTCTTTATTATTCGACATATTTCCACGTCATACACAAGATAAATAAGCTTAAGATCATTGAGCAAGTTTTAGTCTTTCAGTGACATTCGTTATTAATGAGGAATGTAAATAAAGTTCATATAGTAGCTGGAAAGAGCGCCTTCAAGACACTTAACGATATAAAAGATAGAAAAAAAGAATCATCAATGCTACAGCGATGTTCAACTAAGAGGATTCAAAACACAAGTAACTCTCTTCAGTTTTATGCATTTGACTAAAAAAACAGGTAAGAACTTTCGAAGCTTTAAAAATACTCCTGTTCACTATACTGCTAAACCAGTGAAAAATTACAACATATAAGATTGTCATAGTAGTTACTTTTACCTTTTAGTTCTCTCAAAGTCTCCGTTATCTCAGGTTGTTGAAATGAACCTCGACCACCGCTAACAGAAACAAAAGAAATTATATTTACAGCGTAATATTCGCCACTGTTGTTAACATACTTTTCACACTGTGACATCAGGTGACTGATATGAATCCGTGTAGCTTGAAGATGAATAATAATAATAATAATAATAATGTTTTATTTTCGCTGGCAGAGTTAAGGCCATAAGGCCTTCTCTTCCACTCAACCAGCCTTAATCAATACAATACATAAATTTAAATTACAAATATCTATTAGTATCTTGCGCCGCTTCGATCGATGAAAATGTTGTTCTCTTTAGGCATTTCTTCAAACAATAAAAGATATGTAAATCTCAATGAGTTAAGTCTGGACTATAGGGATAGAAGTGTTTCTCAGCGAAATCGTTGCCACTTGTCTCTTGTTGATCCGGCAGTTTGAATTTGAGCATTGTGATTAATTTGCACGCTATTTTCACATCACGCACTTTTGGCATGGATACATTTATAAATTCTGTCCAGTACTAGAACGCAATCCAAAAAAGTCCACCGAAACATTTTCGGAAGAGTATTGTCGCGCCTATAATTTCCCCACTGCGCTACACAATTAAATTAAGTAAGCAGTCGATCGACAGACCAAGGATAAATATATCCAACGCGACCTTGACTTGGAGGAGATGACGTCATCTAGAGATACGCAAGAGGGGGAAGTTGGGCGCGAAATTGGCGTAATATCCTGCGGCTGAGAATGCGGAGCGATAGAACGTTCGAAGTGGTGTCAATTGATTCGTAACGAATAAGGCTATAATCTTAATTGAGCAACAATCAGCAGTCGAGAAGTTAAATTGAAAAAATTCGCGAGTTAAATTTACTATGTTGAGGCATATTCAACGCAAATGGGAAGGACATAATAAGCAACGAGAAAAAACTAAAAGGTACGATAGTTACTAGAACAACAGAAATGTTTACTCCCAATGCATTCAAGATGGCTGTTCCAAGGAGCCTTAGTACAGCGAAGAAATACGAGGTTTTCAGGGTATCTGGAAAGAAGAGACGTTGATTGTCATTGTTGATGTTTAGTTTGACAGGAATTCTATCAGAGACATATTCAGTCATAAAACTTGCGGCAATGTCTTCGATACAGCCTACTCCGATTTTTGTTTGTCGGTTTTGTTTGTTTATTTGTGTGTATGTCTGTTTGTTTCTTTGTTTGTTTAAAGAGGCAGTGTTTCTGCAATTTTAAGAATGTATAAGTATTAGAAGACATGCAGATATTTAAATTCCCCTCTATCTTTCATAAAATGATATATACATATTTAGAACATGTCGTTGTAGCTATGTCGAGAAAAAGTGTCCTAATTTCTTATTTACATGATTCTAAATTTGTAAAATTTTAAGTTCTATGCTCGTAGTTGAGTTCCTAACAATAAAAATAAAAATCGTATAATATAACACTACTGTAAATGTAATTAATAAAGTTGTTTGAAGTATTTAGCTTATGTGAAGTAAACAACAATCACCAAATAGTAACTGAATTCTTTATTCATAAGAGAATATAATCAACACTGAAAACTGTAGAATTTATCAGTGACAGGTTATCGTATTTAGTACTTAACCGTACATGGTGCGATATCGTAATTACAAATGCTCACGTACCTACAGAAGAGAAAGACGACCATACAAAGAATAACTTCTATGAGATAATAGAACATACTTTTTATCAGTTATCTAGATATTACATGAGCATTTTATTGGGAGATCTCAATGCTAAAGTAGGACGGAAGGATACTTTTAAACTGACTATTGGAAAAGAGAGCATACACGTAACTAGTAATGATGATGGAGTTAATGGTTAGTAACTTTGGCATATCAAAAAATTTGTCAAAAGTACAACATTTGTTCCACAAGGATATACATAAATAAACTTGGACTTCTCCAGATGGATTGACACAACCGATTAGATCACATCTTCATAGGTAAACGAAGACATACTAGTATAATGGACATTCGAACCTTCAGGGTGGCCTCGTTGGCAAGTTGGTATAGCGCTGGCCTTCTATGCCCAAAGTCGCGGATTCGATCCCGGGCCAGATTGATGGCATTTAAATGTGCTTAAATGCGACAGGCTCATGTCAGTAGATTTACTGGCATGTAAAATAATTCCTGCGGGACAAAATTCCGGCACATCCGGCGACGCTGATATAACCTCTGCAGTTGCGAGCGTCGTTAAATAAAACATAACATTTTTTCAGGGTGGCAGACTGTAACTCTGACCATTATTTGGTAATTGGAGAATTAAGAGAAAGACTATCAGTAGCCAAGCGAGTGGAGCAACAAGTTAATATTATGAGATTCAATATTACGAAATTAAAAGACGAGGAAACTAAGCAACATTATCGGGTCGAAATTTCAAATAGGTTTACCGTTTTAGGAATTTCCGGCAAAGTTGAAGAGGAGTTAGATGTTAATGGCGGCTTTATGTGAGGGCGACAGTGAACATCCGGGTTCTGTAAAAGTCATTTATAAGTAAGTAATTATTTAGCTTGTGCCTGGAATTCTAAAAATTCAACATTTTGTCACTCATTAAGAAGCATTCTGCCGAAGAAAATGTAATGTCTCGGAAATGAGAAAGGAATGAATTTATAAGAGCGCGTAAACGACAAAAACTTTGATCAAATCAGTTTGTGTCGAAGCGTCCGTGGTGAATGATTATTAATTAGATCCCTTGAGATGCGTGAGAACTTTCCGATAGACCGTGACGTAGAAATTTCAATAGAAATTTCCTCAAATGAACGAAATTAAGAGGAAATAATTTATTCAACTCTTCGTGTCATTCGAAATTGTGTTTCATGCTGTTCCCAGTCTCGCCAGGTGCTCTAGAATGAGCAGATATTTTTGTGTAATCTGTTCCATTGATTTTATTTTTCATCGCCTATACATCTTCGTACCGTTATCCAACGACAATAGCGGCTTTCGACGGTGCAGATAGCGTTTAAATTCCTCTTGAGTCGTATACACTTTATAGTAGATGAACAAGTTGTTCAAATATTTTGTACATCTTGATTACACGACTTTTAATACTATATCACTTCGGAATATGTATTATATGACTTTTCCGTGCTAAATTCTATCGTACCTGGTTTACATGTTTCGACCTATTAGGTCTTCTTCAGAACTGGTCGTTGTTGGTTTTGGCGCCTCTTGTTTTGTTTCTGTGGGAATGTGTTTGTGTAGTGTAATGTGAAGTCAAAAAGTGTGTGTGTTCTGAAATTTAATTGTGTGTTGAGAATGTCTTTAGGGTGTGTTTTTTTGTATCTGTATATTTCATATTGTTCTAGTGTGTTTAGTTTCTGGCTTTTTGGTTGAATATGTAGAATTTCCATGTCTGTGTTGATGTCTCTGTAGGTGTGGTTAGCATTTGTGATGTGTTCTGAATATGTGAGAGTGTTACACGTTACAAAGAACACATCACAGCCATAGCAAAATTATAAAACACTTCCACATATGCAGAACACATCACAAATGCTAACCACACCTACAGAGACATCAACACAGACATAGAAATTCTACACATCCAACCAAAAATCCAGAAACTGAACACACTAGAACAATGTGAAATATAAAGACATAGAAAAACACACCCTAATGAAATTCTCAACACACAACTCAATTTCAGAACACACACACTCTTTGACTCCATATTACACTACACGAACACATCCCCTCAGGAAACAAAACAAGAGGCTCCAAGACCAACAACGACCAGTTATTAAGAAGACCAGTAATAGGTCAAAACATGTAAACCAGGTACGATAGAATTTAACACATGAAAGTCATATAATACATATTCCGAAATATTTTGTGTAGCAGCAATGCCGTGTACATCATCAACATACCAGATTTAGCCATAACTTTAATTTTCTCAGAAATAAACGGGAAACTTTATCACTATATTATTTTCCAATGTCAAATTCATACATCATGATTCTCTTAGTTACACTAATTCAGTGTACAGGAGACTTAAGTAGCTACTACCTTACTTACTTACTTACTTACTGGCTTTTAAGGAACCCGAAGGTTCATTGCCGCCCTCACATAAGCCCGCCATCGGTCCCTATCCTGAGCAAGATTAATCCCGTCTCTATCATCATATCCCACCTCCCTCAAATCCATTTTAATATTATCCTCCCATCTACGTCTCGGCCTCCCCAAAGGTCTTTTTCCCTCCGGTCTCCCAACTAACACTCTATATGCATTTCGGATTCGCCCATACGTGCTACATGCCCTTCCCATCTCAAACGTCTGGTGGATTTAATGTTCCTAATTATGTCAGGTGAAGAATACAATGCGTGCAGTTCTGTGTTGTGTAACTTTCTCCATTCTCCTGTAACTTCATCCCTCTTAAGGAGCTACTACCTACCAGAATAAATGTACAAGACGCAATCAATATATTTCCGGACTGCACTTGTACTTATTGCACCGTTAAACATACATGCGCATCACTGAAAATCATTGCTCCCATGTCTGTCGAGTCAGTCTATCAAACAGCGTCAGAATGTCTTCAAGAACTGAGTTCCTACACGTGATTTTGTTCAGACACATCAATTACCTATTGCAATTTTTCCTGCAATCACTCCATATACGCCTTATGGCTAGTCTTCCTCTATGTCTTTCGAGTGATACGTTTAGTATAGATTCCAAGCGTTTCCCTGATTCTAGATAACTTCTCCGTTTCCTAAGTCCTGTGTGTTGCCCACATTCAGGGCAGTCCGGAAACTTACTGATTGTACAAGTGTAATTCAGGAATATATTGGTTGCACCTTGAGTAAAAAAATTGTCTATGTTCAGACAAATCAATTTTTAAAAAATATTTCTTTTATTTGCCTACAAATGTACATGTACGAAATATCACTTCCTAGCCATCGATTATGTTTCACGCAATCCAAGTGATTTTATAAATCCTATAACACTTTTTTATCATTTGTCGTGTCTAAGCAACACTTAAGTACCTCTGACAGACATTTTGTTAAACATAGTGTAATTTAATCCATAGCGAATTCTGACGTTACATTGAAATGTCATCACATCCTCTTCAAAAGCTATTTTCTCTGGTAGAATGACCGCACCGAAACATTTTTTGAAAACTGTCATGTAGGCATGAATACATTTAATGACTAAAATGTATATTAGCTTATTCGTTTCCATTAGCCAAATTTCCCCCAGCTATTAATTTGTTAATAGTCGCTTTTTGCGGCCTTTTGCCTAGGCGTTCCCCTTCCACAAAGTGATTTATACATGCATAACAAATTAATTTACATATGGAAGCAGATTTTTATAAAAATGTACCGTACGGTAGAGTAACACGGAGTATAAATGCAGTCTATCTCTCTCCTAACAGCGGTTTTATAAGCCTCCGTGATTTTCATGTGCAAATGTTATCCCGATAGAGTCGAATTTGGATCCTGCATGTTCAGAGTTATTTTCAACTCAAACACTTAACTTTGTGATGGCTATTGTTAGTCTTCATGTTAGGATAGGGATAATAAATTAACTCTTCCTACAAAAATATTTGTAGATAAAGGTTCGCTTTACAAGTTTTAGAAGTATTTTTATGCATTCCACCAGCTTTTTTATGATATCTTCGAACTAAAACAACCATTCCTGCAAAATTTATGTTCAATGTCTCTCGCTGTCTGCAATAATAATAATAATAATAATAATAATAATAATAATAATAATAATAATAATAATAATAATACAGACGTGGACAAATTATTAGCAAAATTGGAGATTTTTATTATATATTTTTACAAAATATGATTCTTCAATTTAGACTACAGTTGACATCTTTGCGTATTTACAAATTATTAGAAAAATTGAAGATTTGTATTGTATATTTTTACAAAATTTTGCTCTTCAATTTAGACTACAATTGATATTATTGCATATTTACAAATTATTAGCAAAAGTGAAGATGTTTTCGTATATTTTTACAAAATTCGACTCTTCAATTGGGACTACAGATGACATTTTGGAAATTTCCAAATTATTAGCAAAACTGAATATTTTATTATATATTTTTACAACATTTGACTCTCCACTTTAAACTCCAGTTGACATTTTTGCATATTTACAAATTATTAGCAAAATTGAAGATTTTTATTATATATCTTTTACAAAATTTGACTCTTCAGTTTAGAATAACCTACATTTTTGCATATTTATATCTACTGTAATGATAGAAATATGCAAAATTGTCAACTGTAGTCTAAATTTAAAAGTCAAATTTTGTAAATGGAATTATCATAAAAATCGTCAATTTTGTTAATAATTTGTCCACGTCTGTAATAATAATAATAATAATAATAATAATAATAATATAGTCGCGACGCTGTTATTCCCGGCGTGACTCCTCCTCTTTGCTTACGTCTTAGGAAGTCAAGGCTCTATAAAGTCTAGGTAGGTAGTATCGTTCGCCATTTTTGTTCTTTCGTTGCCGTGCTACCAGACGAGGTATCTATTTGCCATACCGTTAAGCATTATCATGTCGTAGCTCCTATGATAATAAAGCAAACGCACTGTAATTGAGCAAATAATTGAGCGGCAATTAACGTCCTCGTGTGTTTCCCGCGAAAGCCAACGAAAGAGCCAAAATGGCGGACGATTATATTAAGTATTTATCCAGCCTTAGGAAATGCATGACGTCTTCTTCAGCGAATCACAAGACGCACACGTTTAAATGTAGCCGACCTGCCACGTGATTGGCTGCCGGAAATTAGAGCGACGGGACTAAATAATAATAATAATAATAATAATAATAATAATAATAATAATAATAATAATAATGGCATACGAATTCAGAGAATGGGATTTTATTCTGGGATTCTCCTGTCCCTTAAATTCTTCAAATCATTTGAGTTTTTAGGATCTTACCACAGTCTAGTATATACAGTCGCGAAGCTCAATACGTAGTAAATATGCAAACATTATACAGTTGCTCGCCACTAGGATCGCTAATATTGCCTCCTTACAGGCAATGCAAAATAGTACCGTCACAGTCTATTGTTTCTAGCACCCTCAAAACTCAAGCTTCGTGACTGTATATAGTAGACTGTGATCTTACGGTGAATTTATCCAGTAGGCAGTGGTTCCAAACCCGTGGAAAGACTTGAAATGGATTCGCGGAACCAAAGTCTGTTTTCAAACGGTATTTTAACTAGCTTAACTTTATCACGTTTTCTTATTTGTATCAAATGGCTGAAATATTTTCAAAGTGAGAAATTAACAAGAATGACTTCGCCTGAGAGACATTTTTAGATTGAAAATCTTACTACTTTTTCGTTATTTTAAACTTTTCTTATTCTAATCCTCAACGTCCAACTGTAACTGTGTTTGAAGTTCAGAGTAAGACTGGAGCAACGGTAACGAAATTAGACTTGTGGTCTCATTGAGTTACCAATCGAAAATCTGAAACATTTCCCACTCCGAATGTATTTCTAGCAACACATGATAGTGAAGAACTCTCGTCCTATATCTTTAGGAGTAAGTTAAGCCTCCCTAAGTTAACCACCTTAAGCAAATTTATTTTTAACCATTGAATTCACAAAGTATCCTATAGGATACAACAGGTTGATAGGCTATATGCTACAATTTTAATAGAACAATAGAAAAAAAATGATGTGAAAATTAAATTTAACCAAAATTTCACAATCTATACTAATAATAAATCTGTAGCCGAAATTTTTCTGGTAATTTTCGATTTTCCAAAAATAATTGGTCCTAACATATATAATTAACCACCCTGAAACCGAAAATCGCTTTTTTGAAATGTTTGTTTGTATGTCTGTCTGTATGTTTGTTACCTTTTCACGCGATAATGGCTTAACCGATTTATATGAAAATTGGAATATAAATTAAGTTCGTTGTAACTTAGATTTTAGGCTATATGGCATTCAAAATACTTTATTTAAAAGGGGGGTTATAAGGGGGCCTGAATTAAATAAATCGAAATATCTCGCTTATTATTGATTTTTGTGAAAAATGTTACATAACAAACGTTTCTTCAAAAATGTTTTCCGATAAGTTTTATTCTTTACAAAATTTTGATAGGACTGATATTTAATGAGATAAATGAGTTTTAAAATTAAAATAACGCCATCTAAGACGGAGCAATTAATTAAAAACAAATGACTTCGTCTATAAGGGGCCTTGGACAACAACAATCGAAACAGGGGCCTTAGACATCAACAATCGAAAGCTATTAAACATAGCCTACAGAGAATGTTTCTGTGTTTGTATGAAGTAATATCAGAAGCTAAATTAACCGATTTGTATAATTAATTATTATTTCACCATTGGAAAGTGTAGTTTCTCTAGATGGACATAATGCTATAATGTTATTACAGTAACGTCTGAGTAAATCGAGGACAGGTGAGATTAAAATAGCTTCTTATGCACAGAAAATTTGATAGGCTATTTTGTACATTCGTTTTCTGTATTTCTTAAAATAATATTTATGTACACTCATTTTAATCTCAGAGAATTAACGAACAACGAGAGTGTATTGATTTAGTATGCAGTAATAGTACGTTAGCTTAGCAATCCATTATTTTATAATTCAAATTTTAACTATGCTCAATTGAATCGTGTTAAAATACATAAAATATATATGCAATAAATGCAATGCAAAAAAATTTGGGTAATGAGCGAAGCAGATTATCTTGCGCTGTTGTAAAAGTTGTTCCCTGGATCAAACGTCCTATTTTAATTATGTAATTACTTTATACTGTATTTATTTCTAACAGGTGCAGCGGAGCGCACGGGTACGGCTAGTACTATATAATATTGTACAACATATATCATCACTTACTTCGATCCAAAACTAGCTACATTAGATCTGCGATAGATCCGAGTAGACGAAGTGTGTAGTTCTATCTACAATTTTAAGAAACTATTTACTGTCAAATGTATAGAAATTTGAAAACCCTGTTCTATAAAATTTGTAGATACAATATTTATATTCTGTAAACGTGTGAATGAGAAGCAATAGAATATGTAAATAGACATAAGTTACGTAAGACTTCATTTATACTTATAAAATATGGACATTGCGATAGTTGTTTTCTTTACAGTCCGACACGGTTTAATAAACTAGTGTGAGTAATGAAGTTTTGCCAATTTAGGATTTAATTTAATGGTGAAATTGATGCTGATGATGCCATATTTCGAAATTAAAAAAAGAATATCGTAAATGGGGTCTAAATATTAATTATAACAAAACAGAATATCTGCGTGTAGAAAAGGAAGTTTCCAACATAGTTATAAATAATGAAATAATAAGAAAATGTGATAGTTTTAAATATCTTGGTACACATATAACCTCAACAGGAACATGTCAAAAGGATTATAGATAGTAAAATCGCTTTAGGTAAACAGGCCACAAAAATATTACATGGATTATTATGGAGCAAGAACATATCAAAGGTAGTAAAAAAAAATAATGTTTCAAGGTATAGTAGAAAATATAATGTTGTATGGGGCGGAAATGTGGCCCATTATGGTTCTGAACCCTTCAATTGTTTGAGCGAAAACCTCGAAAAAACCTGAATCAGGTAACTTGTCCCAACCAGGGTTTGATCCCGAGCATATTTGTTTTACGGTCAGACGTGCTAATCTTTATTCCACAGCGGTGGACATAATACTCTGTAGAGAAAGTGTTTGTCAGACCAGTAGCTTAGTTATGAAGCAATGATTACTGTCATATCTTTGTAAAGTCAATGGACTTCTAATCCTATTCTGGTTTATTGTGTACTTGTAAAAGTTCCTAAACCTTTCCTGCAATGCAGGTATTTCACCGGGCAGCTTACCCTTTTCTAAAGTACAGTAGAACCCCGATTATCCGTCACCCTATTAACCGATTGGCGGATTATCCGACTGTCTTTCTCTCGCTCCTTTTTTTTTTCTACAGAAACATATGAAGTAGATTCTATTGTACAGGGTGGGGCATAGGAACCAAGTGTTTTTAAAATAATCATAAAACAGTTTTTGTTTTCAACACATTTTATTCGTAGAACAACGTTTTTGAGAACATTCCATTTCAATTATGAGCGGAAAATTACATCTGGCATGTGACGTCCGTCTGTGTTGACGCATTGTTTAAGGCGCTGACGAAAATTCACCTCTATTCTTTCCAGGGGATCTCTGTTGATTTGGGTGATGTGATGACGTACTGTGTCCTTTAATTCATCTAATATTCGGGGCTTATCCTCGTAAACGCGTGCCTTTAGGTACTCACATAGAAAAAAATCACGTGGACAGGTCAGGGGACCGAGGGAGCCATGGAACATCACCATATCTCGAAATGAGACGATTGGAAAACAGGAGGCAAAGAACTGCCATTGACGCTCTGGAGATATGCGCCGTGGCCCCATCTTGCTGAAACCACCTATCTTGTATGGGTGTAAATGTAAATCACCATGCAAAATCCGTCTTACCGTACGATTGCTGATTCCAAGGGCAGCTGAATGTCTTCGAGCAGAGCGGCCTGGGCTGCGCAGTATCGCTTATCTGACTGAAAATTTTCTGGAGTAAGCACTCTGTGTTGGGGGCCGGGCGATTTATTCTTCAGTATTGCGCTTTTTTTTAAGGTTTTTTAACCCAACATAAGATTGTGTCACGCACGGGAACAGAATCATTACGATTAATATTGAATCTGTAGCAAAACTCACGCCGTATCGAGCTCACAGACTCGCCATTTCTAACAAAACAATCATACGCAAACATGCGTCCACTGCTCCATGATGCCGACTGCAGGTGAAATGCTATGAGCCACGGAATGGACTGTCACATGCCGCACGTCTCTCCCTTTCATAATGACTGAGTACAAGCCATTTAAAAAACACTTGGTTCCCATGCCCCACCCTGTATGTTATATTAGTATAGGCCTACTTTTTTTTTTTTTCTAGAGAGTGTTATTACAAGCATTTACACTTACACAGTTTGGTGTACTGTTCGAGTTACCATACTCTACAACTTCTATATAAAATGTATTTCATGAATGTCAAAAGAAAACGTGTTGTGCTAAGTATCGAACAAAATGCAAATAATTAAGTGGTTTGGGGAAAGAGAAACTGTGGGTCATTTCGCATCAGAATATGAGATTGATGTTACAACTGTGAGCAACTGAATAAAAATAAAAGATAAAGTGCATGCAGTATGTAAATCTAGAACATGAGACCTCTACTATTTATATATTTCCGCTGACAGCCATTACAAGGAGTTTTCTTACCCCTTAAAACTACGTCGTTGACAACCGAATTTAAATTAATGAACTTCTGACTCACTACCAAGCGTGTTAGACACAAGACCACGGAGGAAATGACGAAAATTCAAGTGTTATTCACTTAATTTACGAAAATATTTTATTACGGAATATCCGATTTTTTTATTAATCGTTCCGTCAACCGCCTTCATTACCACGGATAATAGAGGTTCTACTGTAATAGTACATTATGCAACGAGCCTATAATGGTAGTAATTAAGACGCGAGTATGTTTGTTTATGAAATGAGCGCAAGCGAGTTTCATAATTTCCATACGAGCGTCTTAATTACCATTATAGGCAAGTTCATACGACTTTTTATGCTCGACCATATTTCTAACTTCAAATTATTCATAAGTATTCACTTATGGTTATGTACAGTAAGTGAGGAGCGGAACTGACCTTGTGAATTGCGAGATGTGCGCAGACGCGAAAGTATTGATTTTTTTCCGAGGCACGAATGTCATTGACCTTGATATATCTAGAGAATAACATGAAAATTAATCTTGATATAACTTAACCTAGAAATTGATTCATAATTGAAAAACGAGATGACAAATTGAATTTATTTGAATATTATTTACAATTAACGCTAATTATTATAGTAACAGAACATAACCTTCTGCGACAGTATTGCATTTCCAGCCTCCGTGACTTTTCGCTAGTTGTCTTTCGATTGCATATCCGAGAATAATCGATACTTGCGCTTTTATAATGCTACAAAGGTGATTTCTCATTGGCTGAACAACTGAAGTATAATGAATAGGTGTACTTTAATTAGGTGCATTAAAGAGCTACTTACTTACTTACTTACTTACTGGCTTTTAAGGAACCGGAGGTTCATTCCCGCCCTCACATAAGCCCGCCATTGGTCCCTATCCTGAGCAAGATTAATCCATTCTCTATCATCATATCCCACCTCCCTTAAATCCATTTTAATATTATCCTCCCATCTACGTCTCGGCCTCCCTAAAGGTCTTTTTCCCTCCGGCCTCCCAACTAACACTCTATATGCATTTCTGGATTCACGCATACGTGCTACATGCCCTGCCCATCTCAAACGTATGGATTTAATGTTCCTAATTATGTCAGGTGAAGATTACAATGCGTGCAGTTCTGTGTTGTGTAACTTTCTCCATTCTCCTGTAACTTCATCTCTCTTAGCCCCAAATATCTTCCTAAGCACCTTATTCTCAAAGACCCTTAACCTATGTTCCTCTCTCAAAGTGAGAGTCCAAGTTTCACAACCATACAGAACAACCGGTAATATAACTGTTTTATAAATTCTAACTTTCAGATTTTTCGACAGCAGACTGGATGATAAAAGTTTCTCAACCGAATAATAACACGCATTTCCCATATTTATTCTGTGCTTAATTTTCTCCCGAGTATCATTTATATTTGTTACTGTTGCTCCAAGATATTTGAACTTCTCCACCTCTTCAAAAGATAAATTTCCAATTTTTATATTTCCATTTCGTAATTACAAAAGAATTCATTCCTACATGAAATCATGCATACATTCATGTATACTTACATGCATACATTTATTCTGAAACACATATTAGAATAGGAAAGTATGTGTAACTTCAGCAGTTTCAAACTGCAGCATACAAGCCGCTACTGACTTCCTGTGAGAGTGGTATGACCCTCCAGTGGAACACGACAAATCCAATGTAGAGAGAAAAGAAATCAAGATTGAGAATATTTCAAGCGGTGGACCACAAATTAGAGCTGACAGAACAGGTGCAATTAACGAAGCGAGGGAGAAGGCGGGCGGGCGGGCGGGCGCATGTCCCCAGATGCCGACCGTCACAAAGAGCGGCAATTTCTCCCGATTGACTTAATTTATCTTGAGCCTCGCTATTTATAACCCCCACTCAACGGTAAATTCCCGGCAAATAATTTTAGGATTTTTCAGTCGTTGAAAGTTGTCGTCCATAAATCTCTCCGCAGCTTTATGAGATGTTGCAGTGTCTTTGTGCATATGTGTGTGATGCAAAGCAAAAAGCAAGGGTACGCTGTGTGAATGCTTGCTCTGTGGCCTTTAAACTTCCCGGACCTCCCAGATTATGTGACCACCTAGCTCGGAAATGTCAGCTGCAGGTATACGTGTATTCAGAATTCTTTTTATGGGACATCAATTCCTGATCATTCTTGTCGGTGTCGGTAGCTTCATCCTTCCTCGATAGGCACTTTAAGCACAGTAATTCTGTGTATGTGTCATAATATAAATAATACATCTTGATTACGCAACTTTTAACACTGTATCACTTCGGAATATGTATGATAAGACTTTCTTGTGTTAAATTCTAACGTACCTTGTTTACATGATTCGACTTATTTATGGGTCATCCTCAGAACTGGTCGTTGTTGGTCTTGGCGCCTCTTGTTTTGTTTCCTGTGAGGGTGTGTTCGTGTGGTATAATGTAAAGTCAAAGAGTGTGTTCTGAAATTGAGTTGTGTGTTGAGAATTTCGTTTGGGTGTGTTTTCGTGTGTCTGTATATTTCATATTGTTCTAGTGTGTTTAGTTTCTGGCTTTTGGTTGGATGTGTAGTATTTTCATGTCTGTGTTGATGTCTCTGTGGGTGTGGTTAGCATTTGTGATGTGTTCTGCATATGTGGAGATGTTTTGTAATTTTGTTATGGTTATGATGTGTTCTTTGTAACGTGTTTGAAATGATCTGCCTGTCTGCCCTATGTAGAAGTTGTTGCAGGTGTCACATTGGAGTTTGTATAGGCCTACGCCTGTGTGGTTGTATTTGTTTGTTTGGGTTGTTTGTGTGTTGAGGTGTTTTTTAGAGTGTTATTTGTTCTGTATGCGATGTTGTAATTTAATTTCTTGAATGAGGTTGCAATTTTGTGAGTGTTTTTGTTTTCGTATGTTAGTGTGATAATAGAAATAATAAATGAACAGTTCATATTCTCATATTTCTTATCTATGCAGTAGGTTACGTAAAACAGCTCATCTTGATTTCCGACGATTGCTGTCGTCAGTGGTGGGGGTGTGCTGCTCTTATGGTGGTGGGAGATTGTTTGTATGTTGTGTATTATGAGATGAAATAATGTATGTATGTTGAATTGTAATTATGAATTAAGTATATGTTGTAGGTTTGTTATTATGTGCTTGTATTGTTCTTTTAAAGTTTTTATATAATGTATAAATCATGAAACAATATCAAAAGAATTGTTAACAATATTCCAATTGATTTAAAAAATCAGAAAGATGTAGTGTATTCCTATACAGATTTCACAGTATTATTGTTTGGGATAAAGTTTGGCACGACACTTATTTTAACCCCTTCAGGCCTGTTGTACATTATAGCGTACAATGTTTGTTTTTTTTTTCTTTTTTGAAATGTCTTCGATATTTTTAAATATTTTGAAAAATTCAATGTGATAGCAATGGAGAGTATTATTTTTTCAACATTTCTATACCATAATTTAAAATAAAGTTTTAAATTTTGGGGCTCCCAGGGGTCAAAATTGTCCCCAAATTTTGATTTTCTGTGAAGGCTTGATTTGGGAATTTTGGATCCCCAGAATGATTATGTGACCAGTTTTTTTTTTCAAATTTTTTAAAATATACATTCAGGTTTGAAGTGGTTAACGCAAATAATGGTCTAAATTAATAAAAGCATGATTTGATTCGAATATTCTTTCCCTTAACACTGCTAAAACTACAGTTATTCCTTTTTCATTAACTAGTAAATCTTATAAATTGCCTAAGTCTCCTCTAAACATTGAACTATACAATTTTGGTTGTTCCGCAATTTGTTGTAATTGTCCAATTGTAAATAATCTTAAGAGGTTAAATATTTAGGAATCGTTGTGAAATGGCATAAACAAATCAAGTATACCTTTGTAATAAATTACGTATAATTAGTATATTACTTTATTTAGTTACGAAATTACTTACTAATGGATATACTTTGTACAGTTTACCTTGTCTTATTTCAGTCTATAATCCAGAATGGATTATTATGATGGGGTAGTAGGCCTACTTATAAAACTAATCCACTAGATTCATTACAGAGAAGAATAATTAAAATATATCTAAAAAACCTATTGATTATCCTACTAAAAATTATTTTTAGAATTTGAAGCCTTGAAAATATATCATATTTTATTAATTATTAAATTTAATTCACAAAAATCAGAGATATTTGAAGGGTTCAGAGCCATAGTGGGCCAAGCGCCACTTATTAAAAACGGAGAAAGCAAGGGTTAAATTTAAGTGAATACCAAGTTTAATGAAGATTGACAAATCATTGAGTTTTAATATGTATACTTTATATTACTTGACATATGTTTCTATTGAATTATGGTAATAACTTCATTCTAACTCTTGTTTTCTACGGTTTTAGTAAATGGCGCTTGGCCCACTATGGTTCTGAAACCTTCATTTCAGATCATATACTCACAAACACAAAACCACATGCTTGGTTACAATATGTTTGTTTGAACCCAAGTGTTTAACGAGCACTGTTTTCAACCACAGTACTAATATCGGCCTTAGAATTTATAAAAAAATAATAATAAAATACCCACATCTATTTACCTCCAGCAGTCTGAAATTTAAAAATGTATATGAGCAATTTTTTATGAGTAATTTTAATTTTTAGATGCTATTTCATTGTAATTTATGGATATAAATTTATTATATATCGAATCCTCTCCTGAGCACGAGAACACACTTTTTCAGGGGAGTGGTAGAATTCTGTAAATTTACAATTTTTGTATTATATTTTTCTGGAAATAAACAATATTATTATTATTATTATTATTATTATTATTATTATTATTATTATTATTATTATTATTATTCAGACATGTCGGAATTCGAACTCAGGTTACAGTTGTGAGAAACCGAAGCTCTAGTCGTTCCAGTAGAAATTAATATCTATGAATACTTGGCCAGCACAACGTTTGTTTGTTCTCAAAATAAGACACAATAAAACACCACATTTATAAAGAAAAAAATATCCATCTAGAATCGAAACCGAAACTGTGACATTGTGAGTTATATGTAGCGATAATTTTGTCAACCACAAGCGTGCACAACGGTGGGAATTGTAATAAATACGTTACATAAATTTCCTGTACAGTTAATTTTGCCAGTCTTGTAAATAATTAATCATTTTGTTTGTGACGCAAAACCGCTTGCATAAGAGAAGCCTTGTTCAGAAGTCCTCAGGCATTTCTCTCGACGCTTCTTACTCAAGAAGGCATCCCATTCCATTCTCCTCGTAACCTTATCCTAGTCGTCTCGTCTTTTAGAGTCTGCGGTTTATTTAGCTAAATTGGACGAGGAATTATCATGACCCTTGTATAAACTTCATCTAGCTACTCTTGCAATATGAAGACTTCTCTGGTTGCCTTCTGTTGCTGTCGATTTGCAGAGGCGAGACGGTTAATAACAGTAAAAGAAGGAAGCTCCCTAGTGGACAGAATGGAGACGCTATTGCGTGAAAACAAGGAGAGAATATAACGTGAAAACATTTACAAGAAAGTTCTAGGTCACTAGAGTGTTCCTTATTGCTGCACGTTCATGTATCCAAAGCCAAGCCGTGGTGAACAGCTCAAGGTACAGCTCGACCAAGTTAAGTCTGCGAGCCGAGAGGGGAAGTTGGAGACAGTTCTGTAGGGAAAGGAGGCGGTAACGAGAGGAGACCAGTACAGTCTCATATGACAGCAAAGTTTTACTACTGCGCTTCAGTTCATACAGCGGTAACAATTTAAGACGCTTTGAAATAGACTGTACTTCTACTTCTGCTTGACAGTGAGGTTTGGCGTTCTGATTGGCAAGCGTGGGCGTAGGAGAGAAAGTTGCATGAGGGGGAGGCAGCGTAACTGTTGCCTTTATCTGAAGACAAGGACAACAAATGCGTGCGCTCAGTAGTGTATTTTAAACGATGTGCACACGTTGAAATCTGAGCGTCAAGTGATCTATGTGGCAACTGTGTTTTGCCTCTACATTCCATCCCGATATCCCCACTCGCAGACTTGACTTGGACGAGCTGTAGCCGACTTAACATTTTTAAAAAAGTTTCTCAGATGGTACCTAGTAAAACAAAAGTCACAAATCGCTTTTCACAGACATACACACATCGGACTTCAAAAGATATTTCTACCAAACTTACATAAATAGTAGAGTGTAGTCGACTACAAATTGTCAAAAAGCGGGACAGATATACTTTCTTATTATAGCGCGTGTCGCAATAATTCATCTACTCTCTCATGTCTCGAACCATCTTGTTTATATTTTTATTTCCTTCAACTATTATTTGAAAGACACGTAAAAGTGATAATTTAATAGGCACCAAAATAAGAATGTGTACTTTCTTTTTCTGCATTACATATAAATGTCATTCTTTTGTTTAGTCAGTTGTTCGAAGACAAGTTTAAACCTCCTAAGTGGCAACTAACAAGCAAACGTTCTGATGGGGGCAGATAAGAAAGTTAATTTTTTTTCTTCCACCATGTTAATAATGTCAAAAGAAGTGCTTATACAAATTTTGGTCACTCGACCGCAATTACGAGAGCCGTAAAAAAATAAGTTCACCACGGGTGCTAACAGAAAAAAAAACACAATTTCATTGGACAAATTTATTGGAACGGACACAGAAATTGTTGAGCTATTTTTCAACATATTTTCCATCGGAGTTGAGACATTTCTCATATCATGGGATCGATAGAGAGAGGTGCAGACGCAGTAAAACGCTGGTTCCGATCTGAGGCGGCTGACTTCTGCGACATAAAAATTGATCCCATGGCATGACAAATGTCTCAATTCCAATGGGGGATATGTTGACAAATAGCGCAACATTTCTGTATCTGTTTCAATAAATATTTCTATGCAATTGTGCTATTTCTATAAACAGCCCCAGAGAAAATCACTTTCTGGACGGCCTCGTAATTGCGATCGAGTGGCCAAAATTGGTATAAGCACTTCTTTTGACATTATTAACATGGTGGAGGGAAAAAATGTGACTTTTTTATCTGCCCCCATCAGGACGTTTGCTTGTAAGCTAGGAGATAATGAGACACGCTGTCCAGTTCCTTTCCCCCACCATTACATACGTCGCTGACTAGTAACATATTACACTAATCAGACTTCAGATGCATAGAAACAATTGTTCTTCCCCTGACACATATCGTCAAGTAACATGTACTGCATTCATTTTTTTTTTTATTTTTACTGTATACAAAGTGTTTCAAAAGTGATGGTCAAAAAATGTATACATGAGAAGTAAAAACAAATAGAAGCAAAAAATTTCTAGTAAACATAGATCATAAAATTAACCGTGTACGAGATAATGACATTTTTTTTGTTGGTTGGGGCCGCCATTGAACTGAGCGTCTGGATACGGTAAAGTGGTGACATTCATGCTTCGTGCGTATGCTGCACTCTCCCCTTCGCATTTCCTTCTAAGCGTGAGACGATATCTGAACGGATCGGTAGAGGAGGATCTGTACCTATATCACCGGATTTAAATCCTTTAGATTTTTCTTTATGGGGTTATGCAAAAAGCCTAGTTTACACTACAGATATCGTCACATCTGAAGAACTGTAGCATCGGATTGTAGATGCCTTCCAGCAAATGAAAAATGACCCAGGATTGCTCGAGCGCATTTTTTGGTCTTTGCGGAGAAGATTAGACAGATGCATTCAAATGCATGGTCATGCTGTAAAATTCTTCAGTTAACATGTTCATACTGAACTGTATCTTGTTTATCCACAAACTTTACTGTTGTTCAAACAAAACAAACTTTCTTTTGTTTATGTTCAATCGTATTTCTGTGGTGTTTAAGCCAAAATTACGAATTTTACTGTCTCGTAATTTATGTAATAAATTGAAGATAGTACAAAGGAATTGAACAGAGTGGAAGAGATATGAGAAATTCCTCTCTATTTCTTCTTCCTTCACCTTTATGTTGTCTTTACTTTTCGTCTTATATCTCTAATTCTTCTTTCTCCTTCGTTCTTTCGATTTCGTTATTTATTTTCTCTCTTTTCATCTTTCCTATTACCTTGATATCTTCAATTTCTCACTATTGTTTTCATAAGTGTTTTCTCCGCTGAATTTTTCCCTTTCATCCCTCCTTTTTTGTACCTTTTCCTTCATATTTCGCCACACTTTCTTTTTCCCCCCCACTTTTTTCTATCTTTCTTTCCCTTGTATGATCGTGTATGAAGGTGTACAAAGGAATTGAACAGAGTGGAAGAGATATAAGAAATTATTTTCTGTTTCTTATTCCTTCTACTTTATGTTGCCTTTACTTTTTGTCTTATATCTCTAATCCTTCTTCCTACCTTCGTTCTTTCGATTTCTTCATTTTTCTCTCTTTTTTTCTTTCCTATCACCTTGATATCTTCCATTTCTCACTATCGTTTTTACAAGAGTTTTCTTCGCTGAATTTTTCCCTTTCATCCCTCCTTTTTTGTACCTTTTCCTTCATATTTCGTCAGACTTTCTTTTCCCCCCCACTTTTTTCTGTCTTTCTTTCCCTTCTATGATCGTGTATGAAGGTGTACAAGGGAATTGAACAGAGTGGAAGAGATATGAGAAATTCTTTTCTATTTCTTATTCCTTCTACTTTCTGTTGCCTTTACTTTTCGTCTTATATCTCTAATCCTTCTTCCTACCTTCGTTCTTTCGATTTCGTCATTTTTTCTCTCTTTTCATCTTTCCTATTACCTTGATATCTTATAGTCAAATTGATATCTTCCATTTTTCACTCTTGTTTTCATAAGAGTTTTCTTCGCTGAATTTTTCCCTTTCAGCCTCCTTTTTTTTTTTTTTTGTACCTTTTCCTTCATATTTCGCCACACTTTCTTTTTTCCCCCACTTTTTTCTGTCTTTCTTTCCCTTGTATGATCGTGTATGAAGGTGTACAAAGGAATTGAACAGAGTGGAAGAGATATGAGAAATTATTTTCTCTTTCTTATTCCTTCTAAATTTTGTTGACTTTACTTTTTGTCTTATATCTCTAATCCTTCTTCCTACCTTCGTTCTTTCGATTTATTCATTTTTCTCTCTTTTCTTCTTTCCTATTACCTTGATATCTTCCATTTCTCACTATTGTTTTTATAAGAGATTTCTTCGCTGAATTTTTCCCTTTCATCCCTCCTTTTTTTGTACCTTTTCCTTCATATTTCGCCACACTTTCTTCCCCCCCTTTTTCTGTCTTTCTTTCCCTTCTATGATCGTGTATGAAGTTGTACAAGGGAATTGAACAGAGTGGAAGAGATATGAGAAATTCTTTTCTATTTCTTATTCCTTCTACTTTATGTTGCCTTTACTTTTCGTATTATATCTCTAATCCTCCTTCCTACCTTCGTTCTTTCGATTTCGTCATTTTTTTCTCTCGTTTCATGTTTCCTATTACCTTGATATCTTCCATTTCTCGCTATTGTTTTCATAAATGTTTTCTTCGCTGAATTTTTCCCTTTCATCCCTCCTTTTTTGTGCCTTTTCCTTCATATTTCGTCACACTTCCTTTTTCCTCCACTTTTTTCTGTCTTTCTTTCCCTTCTATATTGACTTCCAAGACGTTAAGTCCATTGAAACCATGTCCATATGACTTACGTCCTCTAATATTTTTGTCCACTTTCATTTATGTCCACATTTTATGTGCGTCCATTGTTTTTGGGTCCATGACTATTATGTCCACTTTTATTTATGCCCACTTTTTTAATGTCTACTTTTATTTAATACTGGATCAGCAATATTTTGGCTTCCTGTTTCACTGTTCATCGAAACTATGGAAACGGCTACCTTCTTTCCTCTATACAGTACATTGGGCCACAACCATGGATGAAGCAAAATTGATCCAGTCTAAAAAAGGAAAACCTTTGCTATTGTAAAGTGTTTGTTGTCATCATCATTCATACAGCAGTAATTGGCAAAAGAGATACTGGAGATGTGAAAACAGAGATGTGCTTGGCGGGCATTTGAATGTGCGACACCCTATTAAAAGATCATACCTACAAAATTTAAGTCCAGTAGAAGAGATTGTTCGGAATTACAACCACTACAACGAAGAAGTAGGTCTACACATCAGAACTTACCACAAAGTTATTAGTTATCTGAAGCTGTATGAAGATGAACAGGCAGAAGACATTGAGTAGAGAAATGAAGTAAATGTGTAGATGGACATAATGTACCTATTGTACAGGGACATCATTTTATTTTTACTTCAATTTTTATTGTACCTGAGTTTTTTAATGTATTTCACTCCCACCCCTTCTACTAATGAAGTTCCAACTGTCCTCTACACAGAACCCAGGCCCCATATATTAAACAGCACTGAGTTAGTGAGTATAGTACGTTCTAGAATATGTTCGCGTTTTCCAGTGACGAAATAGCTTTCAATATTGAATCATATTTTCGCACAGGTACTGTCCGTTTGCCTACGTCTCATCCCAATTTCCCCCACCTGCTTCTGTTCGCCCCTCTGTAAAAGCTAGGCTGTCTTAGCTCTTTTCTGAGAATATTAACTTCTTTTAGGAATTGGACGTCTACGTAATAATATACAACTGTTTAAAATAACTTAAATAAAAGGGCCTCGTTAAGTAATTAACTGTCACGTGATTTACCCCCTTTCTACGATCCTGCGATATAACCACTTGGACGGACAGTAGATAGCATGTCTGAGTAATTTTATCTGTGCGGGTCGGGCAGAAGTGAAGATTGAATTTACAGTACGTAAGGTACTCTTTTATAGAGTAGGTACAGAATTATTTCAATATGAGTTAATAGTACGAAGGACGAAACTGGCAATTGGAATTAGATGCAATAGTCTATAGTGTGATAATATGCACAAAAGAACTGAAGCCTGTATCGAAATGAACGGCCATCATTTTCAAAAATGTGTTTAAATATTCATATTATGATTATTTTTCAATTTAACTTCTTTCTCTATATTGTACGCTAATGTGCTGTAGGCAATATAATATACACTGCATAATGAATACGTTCGTATAGATAACTCAGTTCGTGAGTAAAAACACTTATTCTTAATACAGTACTGTATTTTGATTAAACAAAACCTAATGAAAATTATCGAACTGAAAATCGCGATATTTCCTAGTTTATGTACTGTACAGTAAATGGATGAACTACTTTTCTTTCCTCCTATACCTAGTAGAGTGATTTGTTTATATTTTACACCAGTATCATCTAACTACAGTTGTGGAAGTGGGTAGCAAACTGTGTTTCCGGTTCTCTAAAGGTATAGCCAGGTTAATATTAAAAATATTAGTAAAAATAAAATTATGTCCCAGTACAATCATGTAGTGGACGTAAAAATGTGGACATAAAATTTGTGCAATTTGACTAAAATAAAGTGGACATATACTCCATTGGACATATATTTATGGACATAGTGTAATGGAATTTTATGTAATGGACATAATGAAATAGACATTAAAATTGTGGACATTATAAAAAGGACCTAATGTCTGTGTTTCATCGTGTGTTGTGTGACAGGTGCCCTTGGATTTCCTTTCTTCCATTCCACCAATGTTTTCTCCACGATAAGTTAAGTCTCTAGCCTCTGAATAAGCTCTGCACTCCCTCATGCAAACAGTTTCAATTACAGTATTGAAATAGACTGTTTCCGAGAGACCGTAGTAACACTTCATCGTCTTCCTCTCCGGTGCCGCCTCTGCGTATGAAAGCCATTTTTTAAGATTCTCCTGAGGCATGCGACAGTCAACGAAATGCATTAGAATTTAAGATTTATTTCAAGCAGGCTTGATGACGAAATGGAGTGGAAAGAGGAATGAGTGATGAGTGCAACTTGTAAACTGTCTGCAGTAGCCCGCCCGTTAGTTACCAAGTTTAAACATTCAGACGCAGGTACTGCCAGCAACTTTATAAAACTTGTAACTTCTCTCCCTACTCTGTGACACATTTTCTGGAAAGTACACTTGCGCCCACATACTGAAAATATTTATATTCAGGCTTGAGTAGTTTATATCAGAAACTACTTCCAGTCTACTACGTTTGAAATCTCGTCCATAGCAACTTGGTTTGTTTGTCAGATGTTAAAGAGTAAACATTGTTCATTGTCTTATAATATTTCTTGTGCTATGCTTACCACTTGGCCGAAAAATTTCATTCCTTAGATAAGTAGACTCCTGGTTAATAAGAGAACTGAGCAAATCAAAATGATCACTAACAAAAATTGTGGTAATTGTTATAATAATTTATTCACTAAATAATGGTTATAATCAGAGTGCTGCATTGGAGTTAAATCGCTCGCTTGAACTCGGTCGAGTGTCGCACACTCGAGTGAGATACTATCGGTCTTGATACGCTCGTAATAAATAGAAGCACAGTACAAGGTCATCTCACCGACATGTCTTATCTTGTATGGAAGGCGACAGATAAGATACATATATGTTTTGCTCACACGGTAAAAATAAGGCTTTATTTTCTGCGTTTATGACAAACGTTTAATGGAACAGTCAATGGAACGTACCAAAACAGGAACATGAAGTTATAAATAATATAGTATGAAAAACTTCGAAATACAGTTATTATTGCTAATTCATAATTATTCAATATTTGATTTACCACATATATAATATTGATAGGTCCATACATAGTGTTTCGCCTATATACTGCGACAATGTAGAAACGTTTTACAAAATATTATTGATATAGCAGTAGATTAATAAGAATATTAGTACAGAGATAACGTCACAGAAAATATAATAAAACGAATAATCATGCTGCACAACTGTTACAGACGCAAAGATTGACACACTAATTATTAGAGATTATTATTAATAATATTATTATTAATATTATTATTATTATTATTATTATTATTATTATTATTATTATTATTAGAAAACTTGATACAGTTCTTGCATTATCGTGATTGTGTTCTCCGTTTATAATAATTAATTTACATCCAATAACATCTATCAGATGTGGCAAAAACAAAATCACTCCTGTGTGGGGGAGGGAAATTTACCTACAACATTTATATTACATTTTAAAGCAAGTTTTGTAGTTGTACTATGGAGAGATTAGTTAAACACTGCAAAGTTTTGAAATGATAAACATCTATGATGTTACTACACAGTTCATCACTGTAACAAGAACAAATGTCTAGCGCTCGGCTTATACCGTTCGAGGATTTATCGCTCGTGACAATTTTACCCATCATGCATATGCGCTACCTATTGGATTATGCTATGAACTACTTGGCGCTCGAGCGAAAACGTCCGATGCAGACCTCTGGTTACAATATAACTCTTTTGTGACCATATAATTACTTAGTAGCTATCGAAAAACGATTACATTTCCCATATTTGTAGCATGTTATGTTCTATTATGTTGGTTGGGGCAGTATTTCTAAATCCATAAGAAAGCCGCTGGTTTTACTAAAAAAGAGAATAATCAAAATTTATCTAAAAAAAGTCTATTTATTACCCAGCTAAATATATTTATTTGAATTTTAACGTTTTCAAATTGGAGCAGATATATAAATATACATTATTAACTTTCTTTCATAAGAACAAGAAAATTTTCAACATATATTGGCATAATTGAAGGGTTCAGTACCGTAGTGGGCCAAGCGCCATTTACCAAACCGTAGAAGAAAGGGTTAAAATGAAATTATTACCATAATTTAATTGAAAAACATAGCAAGTAATATAAAATATACACATTAAAACTAAATGATATGTCAATCTTCATTAAACTATGTTATTCATTTAACTTTAACCCTTGCTTTCTCCGTTTTTAATAAATGGCGTTTGGCCCACTATGGCTCTGAACCCTTAAATTATAATACAAGAAGAAACATATTATTTCATTTTACAGAATCCAACAGTTCTACTTCTGCTGATATGAAACATGGCTTCAACTATGGCTTAAAACTATACAAGAAATTAATTTCTCTGTACCCTGTTTCAGCTAACATAAGTATGATTAAATTTAAACTGAAAATTAAAGTTATTATTAAGGGAACTTAACATAGGGTTAGATAATTAATTGCTAAATATTAATCTCATATTATTATACTTGTGAATATTGGTTATAAACATTTTCAATTGTGATTGCTCTTTATAATCTAGGGTGCTATTCATAGACATTTCGCTAGCCCGCGCTACGAGCGTGCTAAACTAGCCCCGGCTATCGACTAGTTACTTGTACAGAATTCATATCTATCATATAGCTAACACTGGTTTGTGAAAACAAAAAACGTTAGTTCGCTAATCACCCACCGGAAGCCCGCGCTGAGAATGTCTATGAATATGGCCCATAGGGTCTTGTTTTTGTAATCTGCCCTATTTTATTGCTTATATGAATTTGTTTATTTTGTCTCCTTTCTTCTTATCTGCACTGCGGTTTTGAACTCCCGACCACGAGCGTTTGCTCATACGGAGGTAAATTCTTTAATTTATATTTCTGTTTTATGTAAACAATAGTTTTTTAAAGTATATAAATAAAATTAAATACATAGATAAATAAAAATTCTACACGTATTTTCTATTTTGCTACATTCTATTTTATTTCAGTCTACTACAGCCTATTCTCTATTTCTCCCTCTAAATCCCTTTATTCTGTTCTATCCAAGTCACATCTATCTATTGTTCTACACTATTTAATTATGTTATATTCTATCATTCCTTCGACCATATTTGTCGCTTTTTATTTTTAGCATTCCTATCCTATTCTTTTCTCTTCATTTCTGTTCAATTCCTTTCCTTTTATTTCGATTTCATTATGTTTTATTTTTTCAATCATACTCATTTCTCATAATTCTGTTCATTTTTATTAAAGTCTCATCCATTCACTTTTATCTTACTTAAAACCGTCCAATTATACATGTTATGGTTCCAATATTGATTTCACATTCTATGTCCAATACTGTTGTTCCTATTTTCAATTCTGTTCCCTTATTACCAATCCTGTTTTCCCAAGTTTGATATTGTTCCATTATTTTCAATTATACGTAATTCTGTTGAACACCATCTACCTAGTTGTACTTCATTCCCTCCTATTACATTCGCTTCTGTTCGATATTATCTCGCACAGTTCCATTACGTTTACTTCTGAAGCATTATGTCCAGTTTTCATTAAGTGTGTTCAATTCTATTCCATTCTGTTCATTCATATTTCTTCTGATCATTTTCATTTCACTTTGTTCAATTTTATTCTACTCTGTTTAATTCTGTTCCATTCTGTTCAATTCTATTCCACTCTGTTCAGTTCTATTCCACTCTCTGCAACTCTATTCCCCTCTGTTCAATTCTATTCCACTGTGTTCATTTCTTTCTACCCTGTTCATTTCCATTTCACTCTGGTCAATTCTATACCACTCTATTCTATCCTATTCCATCCTGTTTAGCATTCCCTCTTCTATTCCACTGTGTTCATTTCTTTCTACCCTGTTCATTTCCATTTCACTATTCTGTTCAATTTTACCCTCAATTCTATACCACTCTATTCTATCCTATTCCATCTCTGTTTAGCTCTATTCCCCTCTGTTCAGTTCTATTCCACTGTGTTCATTTCTTTCTACCCTGTTCATTTCCATTTCACTCTGGTCAATTCTATACCACTCTATTCTATCCTATTCCATCCTGTTTAGCTCTATTCCCCTCTGTTCAGTTCTATTCCACTGTGTTCATTCTCTCCACTTTTATTTCTTTCTACCCTGTTCATTTCTTTCTATACCACTCTATTCTATTCTATCCTATTCCATCCTGTTTATTTTATTCACTCTGGTCGATTTCAGTTCTATTCCAGTATTCTATTCAGTATCCTATTCCATCTGTTCATTTCTATTTTTCTTTCTACTCTGTTCAAGTTCCATTTCACTTTCAATTCTCTGTTCATCCTATTCCATCCTGTTTTCTATTCCCCTCTGTTCAGTTCTATTCCACTGTGTTCTTTCTTTCTACCCTGTTCCATTTCACTCTGGTCAATTTCACTATTCTATCCTATTCCATCCTGTTTAGCTCTATTCCCCTCTGTTCATTCTATTCTGTTCTTTCTATTTTCATTTCCATTTCACTTTTTCTATACCACTTCATTCCATTCCCTATTCCCCTCTGTTCAGTTTCTATTTCCATTTCACTCTGGTCAATTCTATACCACTCTATTCTATCCTATTCCATCCTGTTTAATTCCCTCTGTTCAGTTCTATTCATTTCTTTCTATTTCCCATTTCACTCTGTTCAGTTCTATTCCATTCCATCTATTCCCCTCTGTTTATTCCACTGTGTTCATTTCTTTCTACCCTGTTCATTTCCATTTCACTCTGGTCAATTCTATACCACTCTATTCTATCCTATTCCATCCTGTTTAGCCCTATTCCCTCTGTTCAGTTCTATTCCACTCTCTGCAATTCTATTCCCCTCTGTTCAGTTCTATTCCACTGTGTTCATTTCTTTCTACCCTGTTCATTTCCATTTCACTCTGGTCGATGCTATACCACTCTATTCAATCCTATTCCATCCTGTTTAGCCCTATTCCACTATGTTCAGTTCTATTCCACTCTCTGTAATTCTATTCCCCTCTGTTCAGTTCTATTCCACTGTGTTTATTTCTTTCTACCCTGTTCATTTCCATTTCACTCTGGTCGATTCTATACCACTCTATTCAATCCTATTCCCTCCTGTTTAGCCCTATTCCCCTCTGTTTAGTTCTATTCCCCTCTCTTTCACTCTGCATTCTATTCTATTCCCCTCTGTTCAGTTCTATTCCACTGTGTTCATTTCTTTCTACCCTGTTCATTCCCATTTCACTCTGGTCAATTCTATACCACTCTATTCTATCCTATTCAATCCTGTTTAGCCCTATTCCCCTCTGTTCAGTTGTATTCCCCTTTATTCAGTTCTATTCCAGTCTGTTCATTTCTATTTCTTCTCTGTTCTGTTCAAGTCTATTTCACTCTGTTCACTTGTATTCTTCTCTGTTCATTTCTTTTCCACTCTGTCCATTTCCATTTCACTATGTTCAGTTCTATTCTATTCTGTTCAATTTTATTCCATTTTGTTCAATTCTATTCCCCTCTGTTCAGTTCTATCCACTCTCTGAAATTATATTCCCTATACTCTGTTCAGTTCTGTTCCACTTTGTTCATTTCTTTCTACCCTGTTCATTTCAATTTCACTCTGGTCGATTCTATACCACTCTATTCTATCCTATTCAATCCTGTTTAGCCCTATTCCCCTCTGTTCAGTTGTATTCCCTTTATTCAGTTCTATTCCAGTCTGTTCATTTCTATTTCGTTCTGTTCAAGTCTATTTCACTCTGTTCACTTGTATTCTTCTCTGTTCAGTTCTGTTCCACTCTGTCCATTTCCATTTCACTATGTTCAGTTCTATTCTATTCTGTTCAATTTTATTCCATTTTGTTCAATTCTATTCCCCTCTGTTCAGTTCTATCCCACTCTCTGAAATTATATTCCCCTCTGTTCAGTTCTGTTCCACTTTGTTCATTTCTTTCTACCCTGTTCATTTCAATTTCACTCTGGTCAATTCTATACCACTCTATTCTATCCTATTCAATCCTGTTTAGCCCTATTCCCCTCTGTTCAGTTGTATTCCCCTTTATTCAGTTCTATTCCAGTCTGTTCATTTCTATTTCGTTCTGTTCAAGTCTATTTCACTCTGTTCACTTGTATTCTTCTCTGTTCATTTCTTTTCCACTCTGTCCATTTCCATTTCACTATGTTCAGTTCTATTCTATTCTGTTCAATTTTATTCCATTTTGTTCAATTCTATTCCACTCTGTTCAGTTCTATTCCACTCTCTACAATTCTAGTACATTCTATAAAAGTTCTATTCCGCTCTGTTGATTTCCATTTCACTCTGTTCATTTTCATTTCACTCTGTTCAATTTTATTCCACTCTGTTCAATTCTATTTCTCTCTGTTCAGTCCTGCTTCTCTCTGGTTCGATTCTGTTTCCCTGTTGTTGGGCTCTATATTCCATTCTTGTTAGCAAGTAATGGTCTCTTAAACCAAATTATAGCAACTTAGCAATTACTTCTGATGAGAAAATTTAAATAATAACATTATCTTGTCAAGATAAAATTATTCACTAGAATATTTTTGTAACTAGATTCCACTCTTGTTACTTCCTGGTGATATATATGTATATATTTTTTTACCTTCCGGTTTTAACACCGAGATTTTAATTGATGTCGCTTTTACGTCTACCGGTTTTTTTTAAATGAGTTGTACTGACTCTTGCTCAAGGCGCAAATAGCCATAGACGCTGACGCGCCCTTTAAACACAATCAATCAATCAATCCACTCTCCTTCAAGTCTGTTCTATTGTATTCAACCTGTATTCCACACTCTTGAACTCCGTTACATCTTGTCCGACTTTATTTCATTTTAACTGAATTCGGAAATAAATAAAATACTATGAAAAATTTAATTACAATGAAACTTGTTCCCTCATATAAATGTGATGTTTATTACATTTTCAGGAGCGGATAATTGTTAATTTTTTTGCATTGTCAAAGTAAAGTTATACAGTACGCCATTTTCAATTAGTGCAATATACAAAATTTTAACAGCGCTAGTTACGAGTATGAGCTTGGTAACGGTCCCACATGGTTTACTGTATGGAATGTATTATCTACTCCTATTTGCCTTCAAATAACTGGATGTAACACATTTACAGCAGTACCTCCGGATATTTAACTTCCTTTATGAAATCGATTTTGACAACAAAAACAAATGTTAATTCTGTCAATACTGCGCTCACACATTCACAATGATTCGAAATTAGCGTTCGTTATTTTCAGACAGAAGGCAATTTGAAACACTCGTTATCTATAGGTTCTGCTTATCAGAAACATGCATTGATTCTCTGTCGATTAAAGTGTAATTTTAGGTGGTGCGACAAAGACTTAACTTCCTGTGGTAAATGTTGATACAAATTTAAAGCAGGATGGTGGTCTCCAAATGGAGTGCAACCCTTTGAGGAGGACGCATTGATTAGGAATGTCCATAATAATGTACAAAACATTGAAAATAGAGTAATTAAAGATGGAAAAAATTAACGAGTTTTGTGAAACGGAAATTTTACTTCGCTTCCCATGGAAATGCTTCGGTCGTATCGGATAAAATTACAGTTTGACGGGTTAATTTCTATAAACAAAGTGCGCATATATACATAACCTACTTGGAAGAGTCTATTATAATCCGTGGGGAGTTTACGATATATTAAGGAAATAATATTTAACACGCGAAAGATATATTGGGTGTTCATTTCAAAGTGTGTCATGACGTCACTGTTGTGAGTTAGCGATTTGAAGCGAGTTTCAGCTTCTATGTCACGAAAGTTGCCTATAATTCAAGGCGTTCAATCTGAACTTGAGAACATGTACGGTATAACTTGAACGTCGTAGCAACAGATGGCGGCCTGTACGGTCTGTGTGCTACCATAACCTCTTTCGAACTGTGTTTTGCGCGGGCAATTCGTACGCAGTCGTGCACCAGGGTGCACTCCGTAGCTGCTAGCGGGTATGCTCTCTATCTCTCCCTGTTGCACGACGGTGCATACGGGATAGCACCGCGTACCCTTTGCACATTTCAGTGAGTGCTGACGACCACTGTTGTAGAGGTACATGGTTTCGAGAGAGACATTGCGACGATACGCCACTCGCAGGTCAGAGACAAGTACAGGGACATCATTTTATTTTTACTAACATTTTTAATATTAACTTGCCTATACTTCTGTATCAACGCCGTTTGCTAGCCTACCCCCTTCCACGACTAGAGTTCGATGATACTGGCGTATCCTACAGACAAATCACTTTACTAGGTATAGGAGGGAAGATAAGTAGTTCATCCATTTAAGTAAACTAGGAAATATCACGCTTTTGAGTTTTATCATTTTCATTAGGTTTTTGTTTAATCAGAATACAGTACAGTATTAACAATGAGGGTTTTTACTCACGAACTGAGCTTTCCATGCGGACGTATTCATTATGCAGTGTATATTATACTGTCTACAGCACATTAGCGTACAATATAGAGAATGAAGTTACATTGAAAAATAATCATAATATGGATATTCAAACGCATTTTTTAAAATGGTGGCCGTTCATTTCGATACAGGCTTCAGTCATAATGTGCATATTATCGCACTATAGACTATTGTACCTAATCCCAATTAGGCCTACCAGTTTCGTTCTTCGTACTAGTAACTCATGTTGAAATAATTCTGTATCTACCCTATAAAAGAGTACCTTGCGTACTGTAAATTCAATCTTCACTTCTGTCCGATCCGAAAAGATAAAATTACTCAGACTGTCCGTCCAAGTGGTTATGTCGTAGGGTCGTATAAAGGGAGGAAAACACATGACAGTTAATTGGCCCTATTATTTAAGTTATTTTAAACAGTTGTATAATATTACGTAGACGTCCAATTCCTAACAGAAATTAATGTTCTCAGAAAAGAGCTAAGATAGTCCAGCCACTAGCTGGCGAATAAAATCTTGTGGGGGAAACTGGGATACGACGTAGGCAAATGGACGACAGTACTTATGCGAAAATGATTCAATATTAAAAGCTCTTTCGCCACTGGAAAACGCGAACATATTTTTGGAACGTACTGTTTACTATGACCGTAAGGCTACTATGATTGTACTGCGTGTTCAGTTCAAAGTGTGTTATGGCTCGCTGTATGCCGTCATGTGGCTAGCCGATGAGCCTAGAGAATTCAATCTTCCTACACTTCCGCAGAGGTATATAACCTATGAGGTAGAGAAGTTGCCTAGCAAGTACGGCTTTCATTCTGAAGAGTACGTACCGATACGTACGGTAACGCCGGTAGTGGCAGGAATGTGAATTGTTTGGAAATACGTACTGTCGGGATATGGGGAGAGGGTTAAGACGATTACTTACGTATTTGTTGACATTAATTTCGACGGTCAACATGGACACGGAGCATTTGATTTGTGTTGTGGAATGTTACCGTACGCAACCGATGACAACAAATACCCTGCGTACGACTTGCCGGCGCAAAACACAGTTCGAAAGAGGTTATGGTAGCACACAGACCGTACAGACCGCCATCTGTTGCTACGACGTTCAAGTTATACCGTACACGTTCTCAAGTTCAGATTGAAGAACGCCTTAAATAATAGGCAACTTCTCTAACATATATATGCTGAAACTCGCTTCAAATCGGTGACCCAACAACAATGACGTCATGACACACTTTGAAATGAACACCCAGTATATGCGGTCTTGGATCTGTGTGGAGACTGTTGAACTTCATTGGTAAAAGGGGTGGGAGTGAAGTACGTTCAAAAACCCAGGTACAATAAAAATTGAAGTAAAAATAAAATGATGTCCCTGTACAAATGGAAAGGAGTTTCACTCAAGTGAATGAGAGGATGACGGTTGGTGGAGCAAGAGACATGCGCAGCTATCATTGCGATCCACAATGTACTCGTGAGTTACATTTTCGCCACGGCTGCTGTATAGAATTAGCTGCAACAAGTTTTCTTTCGTCGATTGTGTCGCTATGATGTGATGACGTCCATTTTCGAGCAATTTTTTTTTTGTGTGAGAGCAAACAGAGCCCCATAAGACAATATTGAATCACAGTGTATGTTTAATGTAGCTTGGAATTCCGCACTTCCGAACAGCCTGCGAAGCGGTTTATTAAAAGGCTGTTACATAATACCTCGGGGTTGTTAACAAGGGGTGTATGTATAAACCATACGCACGGCTTGGAGTCCTGTTAACATGAACACAAGTGTAAACAGGCTGTGTACCAAAGCATCTTTCCCAAGATGTTTGCGTGGCATGGAAATGAACACGTGTTTGGCGACCACGTTCGTTCTTGCAATTAGGCTACCAGCAATTTGGTATTGTATTTCCTCACAAGTAGCTTCGTACACGTGTTTAAACATCCTTATGTGGCGAAGTGCGTTTGCAACACTAACAACACAATGCATTAATTTAATACTCTCTTGTTTACGTCGTTTCTTTGAGTAATTCTTCAGGTTTTAAATGTCAAATAGGTATTAAAAGCTCTACTGATAAATTGTTTGTTTGTAATTTGAAGTAGTTTGCATGATATGTATTATCAATTTCTGTATATCACAACTGGTTGAATTGTTTATGCCTTAAATTTAATTAAATTGTTTTGTATTATAATATAGCTCAACTTATGAATGATCGTTTGCGTTTGTAAATTTAATAATCTGATTGGCTATGTATTGTATACTTTTAGTAGAGCCATCGATGTTGCTCAGTCGACAGACTCGCTGGGCTGCTGATCCGGAGCTGCGTTCGGGCTTGGGTTGGATCCCCCTTTGGACTTTGGTTTCTTCGGAGGTTTTCCCCAGCCGTGGGACTGAAGCCGGATGGTCTATGGCGAGTCCTTGGCATCAACCCCTTTGATTTGATTACCTGGTTGGGTTTTTCCGAGGTTTCCCCCACCGAAAAGGCAAATGCCGGGTAATATTTTGGCGAATCCTCGGACCTCATCTCATCTCACTACATCTCGCCAAAATGTAAAAAAAATGTAAAAAAAAATGTAAAAAAAATTGTACAAAATTGTAACAATTGTAGAAAATTACTAAATTGTAAAACTATAAAAATTTGTAAAAATTGTAATTGTAATATTGTAAAATGTTGACATGTTCCACATCTTAAAGCTTCATTGCTCATGTAAGATCTATGGAATAAAATAAATGAATCAATGAATGAACACTTATTTCTTACAACAAATGACTTTTAAGAAACCCGCAGGTTCATTGCCGCCCTCACGCAAGCCTGCCATCGGTCCCTATCCTGAGCAAAATTAATCAAGTCTCTATCATCATATCCCACCTCCCTTAAATCCATTTTAATATTACCCTCCCATCTACGTCTCGGCTTCCCTAAAGGTCTTTTTCCCTCCGGCTTCCCAACTAACACTCTATATGCATTTCTGAATTCGTCCATACGTACTACATGCCCTGTCCATCTCAAACGTCTGGATTTAATGTTCCTAATTATATCAGATGAAGAATACACGTGCATTCTCCTGTAACTTCATCCCTCTTAGCCCCAAATATTTTCCTAAGAACCTAAATCTCAAACACTCTTAATCTCTGTTCCTTTCTCAAAGTGAGAGTCCAAGTTTCACAACCATACAGAACAACCGGTAATATAATTGTTTTATAAATTCTAACTTTCAGATTTTTTGACAGCAGACTAGGTGGCAAAAGCTTCTCAACTGATTAATAACAGGCATTTCCATATTTATTCTGCGTTTGATGTCCTCTGGAGTGTCATTTATATTTGTTACTGTTGCTCCAAGATATTTGAATTTTTCCACCTCTTCGAAGGATAAATCTCCAATTTTTATGTTTCTATTTCGTACAATATTCTGGTCAGGAGACATAATCATATACTTTGTCTTTTCGGGACTTGCTTCCAAACCTATTGGTTTATTTGCTTCAAGTAAAATTTTCGTGTTTTTCCTAATAGTTTGTGGATTTTCTCCTAACATAGTCATGTCATCCGCGTAAACAAGCAGCTGATGTAACCCGTTCAATTCCAAACCCTCTCTGTTATCCTGGACTTTCCTAATGGCATATTCTAGCGTGAAGTTAAAAAGTAAAGGTGATAGTGCATCTCCTTGCTTTAGCCCACAGTGAATTGGAAAGGCATCTGACAGAATCTGGCCTATACGAACTCTGCTGTACGTTTCACTGAGACACATTTTAATTAATCGAACTAGTTTCTTGGGAATATCAAATTCAATAAGAATATTATATGAAACTTCTCTCTTAATCGAGTCATATGCCTTTTTGAAATCTATGAATAACTGATGTACTGTACCCTTATACTCCCATTTTTTCTCCGATGTCTGTCGAATACAAAAAATCTGATCAACACACTGTTCATACGGATTATATATAATCACAAAAGTTCTAATTTTTAGACCTACTTTAATTTTAACATAGTGTTTTTTGACAGCTTTAATCTTTTTAAAATGAGTATTAATTTCTACCTAAAACACGACGTACTGTCGCTATTTTAGTCCCGAAATCAAATGCATTCTTGTGTTCTGTTTATCAATAGACCCAAACCATATATCCAATAGTATGTGACATATTGATGGAATTCCTTTAATATAATGTTCAAAGGACGTGCAATAATTTATTCTTGTGGATATTTCAATCAACACGACAACGTCATCGTCGTTAGTCAAATTGTCGACGTTGTCTTCTAAAGGTTACAAAATGGAACACATCAGGATCCTTGCAAACTATCATATACCAATCATAGAGGTGGAATGCCAGCTAGCCACATTCCTGACGTTGCATGATTGAGATTTTCTGGATAACAGACCAGATATGCAGTTGCAGTAATGCACCACCCATCTGTTTGTCTACGAACATGCAAACCATTTTGTTTCAAGAGAATAGTTCATCTACTTCACAGTAGGCCTGCAGTGAAACGCAATTCAGATTGTATGCAAAAAAAAATTAACTTTGTTTGTCAAGTCAGATATGTTTTGTTATATACATCGAACAGAGCCACGAAGAACACAATGAAATAGTTTTATTTGTGTTTGCTTGCGTAATTAAATGCATGGTGCATCTATTTTTGGTCTCATAACATAATTTTGATAGAAGGTATGGAAGATTAATGAGAGAAAACTGTGTGACAGGTTTTTGAGAAGTAAGGATTAATTTATAAACAGGGTTAGGAAGTTCATGCTCTTAAAACTCTTGTAGTATGTATGCAATTATGCCCCAAAAATGTGTGGAATATGCACAAAATGTCTGAATATAGCATGTAACAAGGCAAACTTACATTTAATTTTGAAATTGATGCGCTTGGCTCCACATCCAAAATATAGATTCATAACAATTTACCACCATTGTGTTGGGTTGGGTGTGATTTGATTTGATTTGACTGGATTTGATTGCATTGAATTGTATTTGATTTTTATTGCATTTGATTTGATTGAATTAGGTTTTACTGGAACTTGGGTTGGAACTTGGACTTGAACTTGTCTTGGGGATTGGAACTTGGGCTTTGGACTTCATTGTGTTGGTTGATTCGATTTTACTGTTTTGGTAGATTAAATTTTATTGCTCTGGTTGGTTTGATTTTACTGTTTTGGTTAATTTGATTTTACTGGATTGCTTTCGGTGTTCTTGGCTTCACTGGATTGATTTATTTCGTTCTATTGGATTGGTTTATTTAATTTTATAGCAGTGGTGTGGTTGGGTTGGGTTGGGTTGGGTTGGGTTGGGTTGGGTTGGGTTTAATTTGATTGGATTGGATTTAATTTTATTTTATTTTATTTTAACTCATTAGATTGGATTGAACTGGAATAGAATAGATTTAATTTCACGGGATTCGGTTTTATAGGGACTTGGGCTGGGACTTGTCTCTGGCTTGGGGATTGGAACTTAAACTTCATTGTATTCTTTGTTTTGATTTTAATGTTCTGGTTGGTTTAATTTTACTGTTTTTGATTTTACTGGATTGATTTAGTTTAACGTACTGGATTGGTCGATTTTATTTTATTGAATTTGTTTATTTGATTCCACTAGGTTGGTTTATTTGATTTTACTGGATTGGTTTACGTGATTTTATTACATTGGTTTATTTAGTTTTACTGGATTGGTTAATTGGGTTTTACTTGATTGGTTTATTTAGTTTCACTGGATTGGTTTATTTGGTTTTACTGGATTGGTTTATTTGATTTTACTGGATTGGTTTATTTGGTTTTACTGGATTGGTTTGTTTAGTTTTACTGGATTGGTTTGTTTAGTTGTACTGGATTGGTTTGTTTAGTTTTACTGGATTGGTTTGTTTAGTTTTACTGGATTGGTTTGTTTAGTTCTACTGGATTGGTTTGTTTAGTTCTACTGGATTGTTTGTTTAGTTTTACTGGATTGGTTTGTTTAGTTTTACTGGATTGGTTTGTTTAGTTCTACTGGATTGGTTTGTTTAGTTCTACTGGATTGGTTTGTTTAGTTTTACTGGATTGGTTTGTTTAGTTTTACTGGATTGGTTTGTTTAGTTTTACTGGATTCATTTGTTTAGTTTTACTGGATTGGTTTGTTTAGTTCTACTGGATTGGTTTGTTTAGTTCTACTGGATTGGTTTGTTTAGTTTTACTGGATTGGTTTGTTTAGTTTTACTGGATTGGTTTGTTTAGTTTTACTGGATTGGTTTGTTTAGTTCTACTGGATTGGTTTGTTTAGTTTTACTGGATTCATTTGTTTACTTTTACTGGATTGGTTTGTTTAGTTTTACTGGATTGGTTTGTTTAGTTCTACTGGATTGGTCTGTTTAGTTTTACTGGATTGGTTTGTTCAGTTCTACTGGATTGGTTTGTTTAGCTTCACTGTATTGTTTTCTTTAGTTTTACTGGATTGGTTTCTTTAGTTTTACTGGATTGGTTTCTTTAGTTTTACTGGATTGGTTTCTTTAGTTTCACTGGGTTGGTTTCTTTAGTTTCACTGGGTTGGTTTCTTTATTTTTACTGGATTGGTTTCTTTAGTTTTACTGGATTGGTTTCTTTAGTTTTACTGGATTGGTTTGTTTAGTTTTACTGGATTGGTTTGTTTGGTTTTACTGGATTGGTTTGTTTAGTTCCACTGGATTGGTTTGTTTAGTTTTACTGGATTGGTTTCTTTAGCTTCACTGTATTGTTTTCTTTAGTTTTACTGGATTGGTTTGTTTAGTTTTACTGGATTGGTTTCTTTAATTTCACTGGGTTGGATTCTTTATTTTTACTGGATTGGTTTGTTTAGTTTTACTGGATTGGTTTGTTTAGTTTTACTGGATTGGTTTGTTTAGTTTTACTGGATTGTTTTATTTAGTTTTACTGGATTGGTTTACTTAGTTTTATTGAATTGGTTTATTTGGTTTCACTGGATTGATTTATTTAGTTTTACTGAATTTATTTATTTGGTTTTGGCGGATTTGTGTACAGTAGTGGCAAAAAAAAAACGGACCGACCCTTGTAGCTGATTTCAGAGCCTTGCTCACTCCAGAGCACGATAGACTGGTAACTAAGACTTTCGTGGTTCGAATCCTGCTTAGGAAGGAGTCTTTTTTTGTTCCTTTTTCAAATTTATTCCCAATACTTTTCGATTCCTGGTAAAATTCATGTTCTGGGGATAATAAGTTCATTAAGTAGTAAAATATCGCATACTGTAGAAGTACATATTATTATAATGCATATCGTGTTTTCCTGTACCTTGTACTCATAGGTTGAATTGGTTGATTTAATTTCACTGAATTGGTTGATTTGATTTAAATGAAATGTTTCATTTGGTTTTACTAGATTTGTTGATTGGATTAACATTTTAAGTTTTTAGAGTGAAGAGTATTATTTTATGCTCTGCCAGAAAATACTGATATACTTGCAGATTGAGATCTACATCTCTTCATTTTCAGAAGATTTTTAGGTGCACTGTACTAATGCAGCAGAGAATTGGTGTTTTATTTTCCAAATTCGATTATTCTAAGAAGATAACATTTTGTAATTTATGTCTTATTAGAATTCAAAATGAGTTCTGTCGGACCAAAACACATTACGAAGCTACTGACAATATTGTTGAAAAGTAAGTGTACAATAATTAGCTAGTAGTAACTTTATCCCATTCCTTAAGTTCAAAGAGACTTTTCAGTGTTAAAAACTCAAGTTTCCTTCTCAGGATTCTTCATACTTTGTATCGCTCAACTCCAGAGGTCTTGTTACTTTATTGAGACTTTATTTCAATATTGGTTCACATCACTTAAATGCTTCCTTTCATGAGAAACTTATAATACATACAGATCTCATCTGGGATTTTCTGTATCGACATAACAAAAAAAGCTATTATACAGAGGATTTTCAATTTCCAAGAGATGAATGAATGAATGAATGAATGAATGAATGAATGAATGAATGAATGAATGAATGAATGAATGAATGAATGAATGAACGAGTAATGCTAAGCCATGATTTGACTGAAAATTCAGATTTTTGTTACGAGAGAATGATTTTCGTTCAAGACTAAATACAGAATTTTTATTAATGTATTTATTTATTTATTTACTTAAATATTAATTAATTCGCATGTTTTGTTTTGTTTATTTGTGTCTTTATTTATTTATTTTATTTATTTTCTAATTTATTTACTTGCATATATATTTAGATGCTTATTTATTTGTTTGTTTATTTATTTATTTATATTTATTTTCTTATTTATTTACTTGGTTATTTATTTATTTTAGTAGGTTATTTTACGACGCTGTATCAACATCTAGGTTATTTAGCGTCTGAATGATATGAAGGTGATAATCCCGGTGAAATGAGTCCGGGGTCCAGCACCGAAAGTTACCCAGCATTTGCTCATATTGGGTTGAGGGGAAACCCGGAAAAAACCTCAACCAGGTAACGTGTCCCGACCGGGAATCAAACCCGGGACACCTGGTTTCGCGGTCAGACGCGCTAACTGTTACTCCACAGGTGTGGAATTTTATTTATTTATTTATTTATTTATTTATTTATTTATTTATTTATTTATTTATTTATTTATTTATTTATTTATTTATTTATTTATTTATTTATTTATTTATTTATTTATTTATTTATTTATTTATTTATTTATTTATTTATTTATTTATTTATTTATTTATTTATTTATTTATTTATTTACTTTTCGTGGCAAGTGTACAATGAACATACTGCAGCAGTACATAATTATAATGCAGGTACTTCTCAGTACCTTGTACTCGTAGATTGAGTTCTTCTGAAGAGTGTTGGACATTTTTTGAGGTGGTTTCTATCCATGTATACCCTTAGATAGCAGAGAAAAGATTTTATCATCCACTCTGCTCTCGAAAAAGCTGAAAGTTAGAATTTGTAAAACAGGTATATTACCAGTTGTTCTGTATAGTTGTGAAACTTGGACTCTCACTTTGAGAGAGGAACAGAGGTTAAGGGTGTTCGAGAATAAGGTGATTAGGAAAATATTTGGGGCTAAGAGGGATGAAGAATGTTACACAATGGATTGTATTTTTCGCCTAAATAAATAATGAGGAATATTTAATCCAGATGTTTGAGGTTGGCGGGGCATGTAGTACATATGGGTGAATCTAGAAATGCATATAGAGTATTAGTTGGAAGACCTGGGGGGAAAAGACCTTTGGGAAGGCCAAGACGTAGATGGGAGGATAATATTCAAATAGATTTGAGGGAGATGGGATATGATGGTAGGGATTGGATTAATCTTGCTCAGGATAGGGAGAGATGGCGGGCTTATGAGAGGGCGGCAATGGACCTCCGGGTTCCTTAAAAGCCATTTGTAAGTAAGTGTACTCGTAAATGTCAGCATTCGTAAACTTCAGGACTTATGAAATCACAACGTGCTATTCTCTGTTCAGATGTTGAGTAAACTAGTATGTAAAAGTATGAAAGTAGCTACATGCAATTACAAGGGAATGTTTTATTAGGACGTTGCGTAAGTAATGTTTGGTATTTGGTAAGATTTTAATTAATCTTATTTTCTTTATACGATGTAAGAGTAATGGAACGGAGAAAAATTCTCTCCGGCGCCGCGATTTGAACCCGGGTTTTCAGCTCTACGTGCTGATGCTTTATCCACTAAGCCACACCGGATACCACCCCGGCGTCGGACAGAATCGTCTCAGATTAAGCTCCAACTCTTGGGTTCCCTCTAGTGGCCGCCCTCTGCACTACGTCATAGATGTCTATGAACGTAGGACCGAAGTCCACACATGTGCTGAGGTGCACTCGTTATGAGTGACTAGTTGGCCGGAAATATCATATGTACTTCGGTACATTAAAATAATATATATTATTTTCTTTAGTTTGGCAATGCAATTAATAGGATACTATAGTTATTATTGCGTATTGTGAATATGTAACAGTTAATTGTTAATCAAAGAATATAAAATGAAGATATTACAAATAGGGACCGGATTTTTATGTAATTACATATTATATTCCTTTGAACCTAACCTTATATAAATTACATATCTTTGCGAATCTGGTAATTACCATAATTACCATTAATATATTAAAATTTGATACCACATATTTTTACATATTTACCCTACATTACATATTATGGCTTGGTATTACATAAATCTACATATTTAGGGGTTTTATTCATTTTTACTTCTTTAAAAGGAAAAATAAAACTGCTGCTGGGGAAGTTTACAATTTGAAATAAGCCTTTTTACCTACTCGAGAAAGGATATATTTCGGGACGAAACATAACATCTAAGTTCCAGGAAGTAAAAGAGGCACTCACCCCTTACCGCCCACTGTAAATATGAGTGAACAAAAGGCAACCTTTCTCGTACAACTACTCTGTATTGTAAAAATCAAAGGGGGAATAATATCATACAAATAAGCGGACGACATAGTAGTAGGGTCTAAAGACCTTACAAAGTTACAAGAAACAATAAGCATCATGGTAAAATGATGCAATAAAAACAAATTTGATATAAATGTGGACAAGACAGAAATGATGATACTCAGAAACGGCGGAAGAGCGCCAGAAATAGTAGCTTCATGAAGAAAAGAAAATTAAAAATTGTACCAGACTAAAAATATCTAGGCTTAACAATACAAACCAGCGCAGATATTGATATTAAATACGTTCATTATTTTACATATTTTGGTACATATTCAGCTTATTTTTCTTACATAAATATATACACATTTCACACCTTGATATTACATAAAAATCCGGTCCCTAATTATAAAGATTGAGATTGAAGTTCTCGTAAAACGCTACCAGAAGTAAGATTTAAAGATACTGCCGCGGTTCGAATAATATGTGAAATCGTGTTTGAAGGTGTGCTTCTGTTTATTCCCTTAATTCCTTTGTTTTCCCTTCACCACGTTCCAGTTACATTCGCATTGTACATAATTTCACAAAGAACATATCCATACTTTGAGTTTTATATTAAACTAGCCGTACCCGTGCGCTCCGCTGCACCCGTTAGAAGTAAATATAAAGTAATTACATAATTAAAATAGGACATTTGATCCAGGGAACATTCGTGTTTGATAGAAGGATAAATCGTTTATTATGTTAGTTAATTTAAATTGTATTTTAAAAATTAAAATGCGATCATTTTGATCCAGAGACCACTCATTTGGTCATAAAAATTATTTTAGGAAATACAGGAAACGAATGTACAGAATAGCCTATCAAGTTTTCTGTGCATAAGAAGCTGTTTTAATCTTACCTGTCCTCGATTCACTCAGAAGTTACTGTAATAACATTATATAGCATTATGTCCATCTAGGGAAACTACACTTTCCAATGGTGAATTAATAATTAATTATACAAATCGGTTAATTTAGCTTCCGATATTACTTCATACAAACATAGCTTCCGATTGTTGTTGTCCAAGGCCCCTTATAGACGAAGTCATTTGTTTTTTATTTCATTGCACCGCCTTAGATGGCGTTGTTATTGTAATTTTGAAACTCATTTATCTCATTAAATATCAGTCCTATCAAAATTTTGCATAGAATAAAACGTATCGGAAATTATTTTTAAAGAAACTTTTGTTATGTAATATTTTTCATGAAAATTAATAATAAGGGAGATATTTCGATTTATTTAATTCAATCCCCCTTATAACCCCCCCCCCTTTTTAAATAAAATATTTTGAATGCCATATAACCTAAATTCTAAGTTACAACGAACTTAATTTATATTCCAATTTTCATATAAATCGGTTCAGCCATTATCGCGTGAAAAGGTAACAAACATCCAGACAGACAGACAGACATACAAACAAAAATTTCAAAAAAGCGATTTTCGGTTTCAGGGTGGTTAATTATATACGTTAGGACCAATTATTTTTGGAAAATCGAAAATTACCAGAAAAATTTCGGCTACAGATTTATTATTAGTATAGATATATCGTCCTCTTATATTTTATGCGTCGCATTTTAGCAATTGCAACTACTGCGCCATTAGCCTATAGCGTCGTGAATTGGAAACATTTGTGGTCCTTTTACTATAATTCGTTTCCTCTTGCTCATCAAAGTTCCTTTTTTATAGGAATTAACGACGTCCTTTGCTTTTGTCCCGGTCATTCAGAGGGTATACGTAATATAAAAAATGTCAAAAGTGATTAAAACGAGAAGAATGATTGAAATGTAACGTGCAAGAGCGTGTTTTCGAACAGTCGAACTTGGATCGAATTAATTGCAGCTTTCTCCACTAGATGGCACGAGAGTTGTGACGTCATTGCTGCTTGCTCTGAACTCGTACTGCCATCTCTATTCTTTTCGCAACCACTCTCACCTTCGCTCCTGGTTCAAGTTTCGCAATATATCACGTACAGAAGTTTTCAACTCATGGCCCGCAACTAAACTGTTATTATAAAATAGAATATTGAAACATAAGCGGTATTAGTAAACATGCGTTTTCGAAAAATAAACCATAAAGGATACAAGACTCCAAATTGTATACGATAATAGCAAAAACCAAAATATTTACTATGAGTATGCAACGGAGTTCAGGTGACTATTTCGTTTATATGACGTCATTTCATTTTCGACCAATGAAGTGTGATGAAATTTTGAATTCCAACCAATCACAGTCATACATCGCGATAATTGTTGCAGCTCGATTTATCACTATCAATGTATCGCATGGTGATTCTTTTGTTTGGTCAGTGTCGCCAACTGTTTCCACGTAAATCGATGAGCATGAATTCATTGTACTAAATACTAAATAAAGTGCGAAATCCTACTTCCACATCTACATCTTCATCTTCATCTTCTAATTCCATGTGCATTGTATCTAAAGAAAATGACAATCCTTCATAACAATTTTTCATTTAATTAATGTATTAATCAGGTTATTTGTAATTATATTATAAAATGTTTAAATTAAATTACGATTTTACCAGATAATGAAAATGTATTTATATTATAATAATAAGAGAAAAGCTCAGTAGATGTAATTAAAATTGTTAAATCTGTATTTCGCTTTTCTCAATTGGCATTACTGAATAATATCCAATTTCTTTATTCCAGTAATCGATATTCATCTATTTCAATTTCACAATGTCTGAATAGGTTAAGTATTCATAAATACTGGGTGTTCATTTCAAAGTGTGTCATGACGTCACTGTTGTTGGGTCACCGATTTGAAGCGAGTTTCAGCTGATATGTTAGAGAAGTTGCCTATTATTTAAGGCGTTCTTCAATCTGAACTTGAGAACGTGTACGGTATAACTTGAACGTCGTAGCAACAGATGGCGGTCTGTACGGTCTGTGTGCTACCATAACCTCTTTCGAACTGTGTTTTGCGCCGGCAAGTCGTACGCAGGGTATTTGTTATCATCGGTTGCGTATGGTAACATTCCACAACACAAATCAAATGCTCCGTGTCCATGTTGACCGTCGAAGTTAATGTCAACAAATACGTAAGTAATCGTCTTAAACCTCTCCCCATATCCCGACAGTACGTATTTCCAAACAGTTCACATTCCTGCCACTACCGGCCTTATCGTACGTATCGGTACGTACTCTTCAGAATGAACGCCGTACTTGCTAGCCATCTTCTCTGCCTCTTAGGTTATACACCTGAGCTGCGGAAGTGTAGGAAGATTGAATTCTCTAGGCTCATCAACTAGCCACATGACGGCATACAGCGAGCCAAGACACATTTTGAACTGAACACCCAGTATACAATTATTAACATTTTGTGGACGAATTATAGGGATATATTATTTACATTTTTATTTTATTCACGAAATAGTCCTAATAAATCTCAGACCTCTTGTGACATTACTATAGAAGATTTTTTGTACTGCTGAGTTCGTATACGTCTATGCAGTTATAGATTAACATTCCAGGTTATTTTACGACGTTTTATCAACATCTTAGGTTTTCCACGTATATTAACATTACAGATATGTATGTACAGAATGGAAGTAATATTGTACATATAATGTGTAGATTTTAACAGCTTAATCCTTGGATAGAATAGAACAAAAATTTTAATAGTATGTATGTTGTCCCAAATTAATACTTAAAAAAAAAAAAGTTAATTTTTTTTCTACAAGTTTACACTGTTTTATTCGATACGATGATTCTGATTTTTAATCTTATCCCTAGGGAAACTGATAGGGAATGACTTATTCATTTGTGGTTTTTAAATAAAATGGCGGATTTCTTGCACATTAGATACAAAGATTTTTTATTGGGTTATTTTACGACGCTTTATCAACATTTAGGTTATTTAGCGTCTGAATGAAATGAAGGTGATAATGCCGGTGAAATGAGTCCGGGGTCCAGCACCGAAAGTTACCCAGCATTTGCTCGTATTGGGTTGAGGGAAAACCTCGGAGAAAACCTCAACCAGATAACTTGTCCCGACCGGGATTTGAACCCGGGCCACCTGGTTTCGCGGCCAGACGGGCTGACCGTTACTCCACAGGTGTGGACTAGATACAAAGATTAACATTGCTTTTGATAAAATTGTACAGGCGAGCAAAATAACTTTTTTTTCTCTTTTTTATACCCCAGCTAACAACTGTTATGCATTTGTTGTTTATAAGGTATAAAAACATTCGTAGACTTACCATGTTTTATCAGCAGACGCACTTAGAAAACATACACATTTCAACATTTAAAAAAAAATTAGACTTTCAATGTTTGTTCGTGCAATGGGAGATAGTAAATTGGGCTTAAATCTAACACTTTCATACTCGTGGGATTACACGATATTTGTCATACAGTTATGGGAAAATCTTCAAAGACGTGAGAAGACTTTCATCGTGACTGTAATTGTGAGCATGATTGGAATTGTAAGGATGTTTCGGATTTGGAAAAAATAAAATGTTGATACATTATTTTAATTTCTGTCTTCATATTTCCCGCATTAAATTTAACAAGTCGGAGCCTTCTACTTAACTATAATAATATAATCGCTTCCTTATAATATAATCGCTTCCTCTTTTCAGTATCGAGACAACAATGCAATTGATGGTCTAAAGTAAGCGATTCCACATCATTATGACGCCAATGAGTTGTTCGAAATTGCAATGAATGACAGTAATAACTTATATTGCGACCACCTCTGTGGCGTAGGGGTCAGCATGTTGGTCTCTTACGCAGAGTGCCCGGGTTGAATTTCCTGGTTGAGGTTTTTCAGGATTTTTCCTCAACCGTAAGGCAAATGCCAGGAAATTCGGGCCACAAGATTCCTGAATACCACGGCTTCATTCGTCATCGAAATCATATTCATAACAAATCAGTAATACATATACAGTCGCCATCTAGTTCACAACAATAGAACCAGTCTCAACAATAGTACACACGCCTTCTGATTTCATCCAAAAGGTTAACTCGCGAAATCACCAGAGATGTTAAAAAAAAAACATATTATTACAGAGTATTGGATTAATTTGGAATTTAATACCACAGTTGAGTATTTTAGAATTAGGCTGTGATAAATTAATTATTTTTGTCTTTATACTCCCCGCATTTATTAATCACTCCAACTGATACCGAAATAACAGCTCTACAGAAACTGTTTGACTAAAGATATAAATCTCTGAAATTAAGGAACATTAAAATACAACTCTTCATTAATTAATTAATAGGTAAGTGATCGTTATTATTACAATAGCTAATGTAAGAAACCGACATCCCAGATCGTTGAATGGTTTCTTTCACAAAATTCTGCAATGTACATAGAGTATACTCCCTTTCTCTTTTTCTATCTCTCTCTATCTATCTATCTATCTATCTATCTATCTATCTATCTATCTATCTATCTATCTATCTATCTATCTATCTATCTATCTATCTATCTATCTATCTGTCTGTCTGTCTGTCTGTCTGTCTGTCTGTCTGTCTGTCTGTCTGTCTGTCTGTCTGTCTGTCTGTCTGTCTGTCTGTCTGTCTGTCTGTCTGTCTGTCTGTCTGTCTGTCTGTCTGTCTGTCTGTCTGTCTGTCTGTCTGTCTGTCTGTCTGTCTGTCTGTCTGTCTGTCTGTCTGTCTGTCTGTCTGCCTGCCTGCCTGCCTGCCTGCCTGCCTGCCTATCTCTTGTACGGAGGAGGGACCCGAAGGCTTACACTGTATCTGAGGCTTATTGTGCTTATCACTTATATTCTGTGAATGAATGGGTAGCCGAACGGCCGCGCTCTTGTACAAGTTGTCTGCAGCACGCCGCACCGTGAACTTAAGCCTGGTTATTTTATAGATGATAATGAATTCATAAAGATTTGTGATTTAATTATGACGAAATGAGTCCGAGGTCCAACACCGAAAGTTACCCAGCAATTCTGCTTCAATTGGTTGTGGGAAAATCCCGGAAAAAAAAACCCAAACAGGTAACTTCTCCCAACCAGATTTGAACACGGGCCCGCTTGTTTCATGGCCAGACGTGTTAACCATTACTCCAGAGCGGTGGACACATATACCCCTTAAAATGTAAAAAACAAAAATTAGATAGATCAGCTAACACAATAAGTACCTATAGGTGGCACTTTCCATTTGATCAGTGTTGTAGTAGAAGCAAAACCTGGGCCATAAATGAACAAATGAAACTACTTAAGTAACGAAGGCATTGCAGATGGCATCGCTGCAACTTACATAAGGGGCAGTGATGTAATTTTTGCTGCTACTTTTTTCGATAGGTATGCAGAAAAAGTCTCATGTTAAAATCAAAACATGCAGTCAGCCCAAATGGGAACCAAACTCAAGCCCTCAGTTCGGATCAGAAAGCTAACGTGCTACCGTCTAGATTTGTCTGTGATATGTTGGCTGATGATGATGATGATGATGATGATGATGATGATGATGATGATGATGATGGATAGATAGATAGATAGATAGATAGATAGATAGATAGATAGATAGATAGATAGATAGATAGATAGATAGATAGATAGATAGATAGATAGATAGATAGATAGATAGATAGATAGATAGATAGATAGATAGACAGACAGACAGACAGACAGACAGACAGACAGAGGCAGGCAGGCATACAGACAGATAGATAGGTAGGTAGGTAGGTAGGTAGGTAGATAGGTAGATAGGTAGATAGATAGATAGATAGATAGATAGATAGATAGATAGATAGATAGATAGATAGATAGATAGATAGATAGATAGATAGATAGATAGATAGATAGATAGATAGATAGACAGACAGACAGACAGACAGACAGACAGACAGACAGATTTATTGATTTATTGACATTAGTTCACCAAAGTACAAAATTAATAATTTAAAAAAATGATATATAGGCCTACAAAAGTAGTTATACATAATAAATATACAATTTCCTAAACTAATTAATTTATCGCAAATCTCAATAATTTATTGGTTCAAAGTTGCACTTACGTCTGGTTTTAGTGCATGTTTAAACCAATCATAATAACCATTAAGACTTCAAAACTTATTTATCCGCTCCTTTTCACAATTTACTACCATAAATATTTTAAATCAATTTTTTTTTTACTGTAAACATCTAAATTTATTCTATAACTTTCGTATTTATGTTTACTGATAGGTACACTTATGTATGTTAACTAATTATTCCGTGTCAGATGATGATGATGATGATGATGATGATGATGATGGTACCTAATACCTAAGTTTGCAATAACAATGATAATGTTACTTTTATAAAAAGCAGAGCTTTCTTGGGTTACATGAATTACTCCCACAGTTGTTCCGTTTCGCTTATTAAACCGTATGCGGCAATTTAATTTCACGATGCGTTAGCTTTAAACGCTCCGTAATTCATTTCCGGTGGACTTTATGTTCCTGCGTTTCACAATACACCCCGAGGACCATTAAGTCCTTTACCAGCTACACTTCTTGGTTTCATTTTTATCGTGTTATTTACACCTGTTGTTCTTCTGCCTTCGTACTTCTGTTAATTAACATGATAGCAGAATTATACAAATAGAAAACGTTCCCATACTTCACTCATTTTAAGTTAAATTGATTACTTTGACGTTGGTACAGTAGACGAGGCAAGACCTATGCTGTGACCCTATCATGCACCAGTGGGTATGGAGGGGGAAAGATAAGGTTTTAGTCTGAACTGAACTCCCGTGTCTGTAGATTCGTGTAGTATTAAAGACCATCAACCCTCATCCGCGAAACTATTTTCCTGATCGCCTAGCCAGCCTCTTCGAGCGCAACTCACATGCCAGGTTTCGTATCTTGAACTATACTGGTATGGAAATCGTCTTCGCCACCATCACCACCATGTAATGATATCATAGAGTTTCTCTGTACAGTTTAGCATCAGAGATACAGTGAGGGCTTTATTAATATTTTCTTCTGCATTTTCTTGCTATTTAATCTATATTCTATATCACTATACAGGGTGTTTCAAAAATGGAGGGCATAATTTCAGGTATGTATTCCCCATATATAGACAGTACGAAAAGTTCATTACAACAGGTATCCGGAAATGCTTGGTTTCCGAGTTATGGCCTTCAAAACAGTAATATTCACCGGAACGTTTTTCTTCCCGCAGATAATTGTCTTTACAACAGATGTTCAAACTGTCCACCTCCTGCTTGAATACAGGCCTCACATCGATGTCTCATGGCCCTGCGAACACGATCCCAAATTCCAGAAGTATTGCGTATTTCGTCACAACCTGCCACAATTCGATTCCGAAGCGATTCCATGTCAGGCACCGGAGACGAATACACCAATGTTTTTAAATGGCCCATAGTAGAAATCGATAGGGTTGAAATCAGGTGAGCGTGGAGGCCAAGCAATTGGGCCACCTCTACCTATCCATTGATCAGGGCACCTCTCCTGGTAGAAACGACGAGACAGCACAGCATTGTCGTCCGCCTTACCGTACATGAAGTGCACTTCTGCCAGCTTTTGGTATGAGTACATGTCGCACAGTACAGCGCCAAACACAACACTCAATGTACCCTTCGCCTCGGAATTAACTGTTAGAGTGTCCTCTGTTAATATCTTCTGTCACGGCACCTACCTGCGAGAAAAAAAACGTTCCGGTGAATATCGGTTTCGAGGGCCATAACTCGGAAAGCAAGGATTTCCGGACACATGTTGTAATGAACTTTTTGTAGTGTCTACATATGGGGAATACATACCTGAAATTATGCCCTCTATTTTTGAAACACCCTGTATTTATATAAATCTAAAAATTAACTTCGATTCTTCCATTCACCTTAATTTTATATTGAACTTAAAAGATCCGAAGTTCAAAGTTACTAGTTAGTTTACATGTTAATCACACAATAGTAGGCTAATTGAAGAGCTCATAGAAAAAGTGGTGTGATTTTTTTTTAAGAAAATCGAAGTAAGTGCAGTAATTGGTATCTAAATCGTACCTTTTAGAGGAAAAATATTCCAAGTGTTATCTTATGTTAACAGTGAAATCGAGTAGTTTGTGTTTACCTCTAATAGAACCTCGCTGTCTGGAGAGGGAAAAAATGGTACAAGTGCATTTGTACCACTTTAGTAATTAACAGTAATACTCGTAGATGCTGTACTTGATATCGATATCAGAAAGATTTCCTGGACTTGGATGGACTTGGCCTCCCTGTTCACCGGACTTAGATCCTTGCAATTTTTATTTATGAATAACCAATTTAACAATTTTAAGCCAACATCCAAGCTACTGTAGAAGGAATTCGTGATGAAACACTCAAAGAAGTAATGGCTAGTTTTCAACAAAGATTTAATATGGTGTTGACTGCTGGAGTGTCTCATATTGAAAATATTTTTCATAACATGAAATTTCCAGTTTTCAGGGATATTTTAATATAAAAACTGCCTATGTAACTTACGTAATATAACAGCTTAAATATAACCGTTTTAAAATGCTGCGTCTTTTTGTGAAGACCCTGTATATCGTACTCTTGTAAAGAATTCCTCGCTTCATGTGTAAGTATGAACTCAATATCTTATAAAATGTCAAAGATAATTTTTGTATTCGTTAATATTCCTACATGATAAGGACAAATGAAGGACCACGGGAAACCGTGAAAACGAGTGTGTACCAACAGCCTCACGTAGAGGATATTGTAGTCGGTTATTGAATGACCCTGTATCAACTAGTAGGTAATTTAGCGTCGATGGAATTGATGTAGGTGAAATGGAATTTGGTCACTCACTACCTTATATTCGCCCAATTTTGAGAAAACCTCGGAAAAGCTTAACAGGGTAATCATCGAAAGAGAGAATCGAATCTGCACCTTATCGCATTTCTTCATACTTACTTACTTACTTACTTACTTACTGGCTTTTAAGGAACCCGGAGGTTCATTGCCGCCCTCACATAAGCCCGCCATTGGTCCCTATCCTGAGCAAGATTAATCCAGTCTCTATCATCATATCCCACCTCCCTCAAATCCATTTTAATATTATCTTCCCATCTGCGTCTCGGCCTCCCCAAAGGTCTTTTCCCCTCTGGCCTCCCAACTAACACTCTATATGCATTTCTGAATTCGTCCATACGTGCTACATGCCCTGCGTATCTCAAACGTCTGGATTTAATGTTCCTAATTATGTCAGGTGAAGAATACAATGCGTGCAGCTCTGCGTTGTGTAACTTTCTCCATTCTCCTGTAACTTCATATCTTTTAGCCCCAAATATTTTCCTAAGAACCTTATTCTCAAAAACCCTCAATCGCTGTTCCTCTCTCAAAGTGAGAGTCCAAGTTTCACAGCCATACAGAACAACCGGTAATATAACTGTTTTATAAATTCTAACTTTCAGATTTTTTGACAGCAGACTAGATGACAAAAGCTTCTCAACCGAATAATAATAGCATTTCCCATATTTATTCTGCGTTTAATTTCCTCCCGAGTGTCATTTATATTTCTTACTCTTGCTCCAAGATATTCGAATTTTTCCACCTCTTCGAAGTATAAATCTCCAACTTTTATAGTTCCATTTCGTGCAATATTCTGATCACGAGACATAATCATATACTTAGTCTTTTCGGGATTTACTTCCAACCCTATCTCTTTACTTGCTTCAGGTAGAATTTCCGTGTTTTCCCTAATCGTTTGTGGATTTTCTCCTAACATATTCACGTCATCCGCATAGACAAGAAGCTGATGTAATCCGCTCAATTCCAAACCCTCTGTGTTATCCTGAACTTTCCTAATGGCATATTCTAGAGCGAAGCACTTCTTCATCAGTAGACAAAAACGCCTACTTCCATTGGCCAAAGAGGCTACTCAAATTCAGGTTTTACTCTATTTTTAAGCTGTTTTGCAGATAAAATTGGTAGTTAATACTCATAGTTTGTATACACATTTATTTCACAATATCTTCTTCCGAACCGCATTTCAAGGAGATCTCAAGCTTGAGTCTGCTCTATTTGTGAAACAATATTAATCGTCTATTTATCTGTTGGCTGAATTTCTTGATCATCTGGTCAGGATTACGCAAGACCACTATTGCAAAAAGACGCAAGCCCAGCAACATACATCGGGGTCCCACTATCCTACTGGGAATCGAGCCCAAGCTCCCTGGAGTTTGTAGTCAGAAACGTTACCACATGAGTCATTTCTGAAAACCAAAAAGAAATAAAGGCATAAATCCAATACAGACAGCGATCGCAGTTTGCTTTGTCAGCATCCGAAGTTATGTAAAAAAAAATACTTAAAATATGTATTTATTTTTACTTTCAGCGTTGACATGACGCATATCGGCTGACAAAGTTGCACAAGTAGCTGTGTTTGACTTCATCCGCGTTGAGAAGTGTTTCGTGTCGAAAGCTGCTTCTCGATCCAGTGCCAAAATTAGGATTTAAATATCTATATATTTGCATGCCTGTGACAGCAAAAATCTCAACATTCACCGACAGAGTAAGTGTATAATAAACATACAGTTTATTTCTGCAAACATTACCGGAAAATTGTTTGCTTTTTAACCACTATGTATCAACAACTTATGTCAAACCACATGCCGCTACTTAAGCGCTCTAGTGGGCAGGGAACATCTGTGAAAGTATGTAGAAAAAAAGAGGGTAAATCAGAGATAATTCATTCATACTAGATTTTAATGTAACTTTTAGCGTGAATACGACTACCTGCTAGCAGTGGCGTATGCTGAACCTGGAGTTTGGGTGTTCTGTTAAAAATATATAGTTGGTCTATCTCGCACAATTGTTATAGGCCTGAGTGAAATATCGGGTCAACATTAACTGGCATTTTTAATATATAATTTAGTATTATTTATAAATAATAACTATGGGGCGGATGTTGATGACCTAAAAATCTACTTAAAATGATTATTAAAATGCCCTTAAACTAAAGGAAAAATGACATAAAATTAAAAGAAAATGACATTTAAATATTATTCAAAGTACTCGCACCACAACTTCTTAAAAATTAATCACCTTGTTTCAATGACTGCCCTGCAAATGCCGGAGAAAGGAGGCATCTAGAAATAACGTTATTCAAAATTGCATTATTTATGATCAAAATGGCCAGCAAAATAACCTGTTTGAAGTTCCACAACCCGCTAACTATTCTACAATTTCATATTGTGAAATAGAAAAATGTCTAGTGTATTGTTCGCTTTTTGTTTTATATTGTTGCACTAAATTCGGAAGTGGCGGGGTAGGTCTACCCTTATTCACTAGATGTAATTTCTCTCCTAGCGGGCGAGAAGAGAATGACTTTTGTAAAAGATCTTTTACAGTGTACATTTCCAAGTGCTATTATCATTAAATAAGTAATTTAAATTGTTCACCTGCGCTGGCACACAACTATGAACCCTAGTAAAACCTAAACACAGTAAATTCACTCACACAAACAGTAAACACACACTTCAGACACAATATTTTGTAACGCTATTGACAAGTTGAGCTGCCTGTATACAGGACGACCTGCGAGCTTGAGAGGGGCGAGTATCCCCACCATGCCACCTTGCGCGCGCAGAGAATTATAGCAGTAACTCTCAGCAGGGAATGTTCTTTTGTACCGACAGGACAACCGGACCAGAATCCACCCCACTTCGTCAGGCAGAGCGTACGTTATAAAACGAAAGCCGTTCTGGGGATGGTGTGCACATTCAACCAGCAGGCATTTAAAATATTTAAATGGTAATGAATTAAAATTAGCCTTGAACTTTATACGTTAACTTCCAATGAGATTACCACGCATTTAAATTCTGACAAATTAAAATTATTGTTGCATTATATAAAACACCTTAAAATAAAAAATGAGATTACCGAATTTACAGAGTGTCCAGCGCACACCTTGAAAATCCGCAATATACGCCCCTGTCTTTTAGGGAAACTATAGAGTTCTACGTAACCCCGGAGTAATAGCCTACTCGAATTTGTAATTACTGTTGAAATGCAAGTATAGTTTTTCAGGTAAAGCTCTCTGTGAAGCGGACTTGAATAATTCCAAGAGAAAAATTGTTCCGGGGTCGAGTATCAATCCCGGGACCTCTGATTGGACGTACCAGCGCTCTACCAACTCAGATACCCAGGAACAGCACCCGACACCGTCTCAATTTTTCCCCTTATATCCACAGAACTCGAGTGGGCTGCCAAGACGCCAGAGACCTACATCGAGTGCACACAAACTCTGTGTGACTTCGAATTTAAGAGTTCAGAGCCATACCGGGCCAAGCGCCATTTATTAAAACAAATATCTATAATAATTGCAATTGTCCTAAACTACGCCCATCAACCCACGTGAAATATTTAGGTATCTTCATCGATCAAAACTTAAAATGGAATTTTCATATTAACTAATGTCTTAAATTACGTAAATCTCTGTACAGATTTGTTCAACTGCGTCGCTTTATGCCAGTAAAACTATTGAGAACAACATTTTTAGCCCTAGTTCTGTCTATAATACAGTATGGAATTATAGGATGGGGTGGATTATCACAGAGTACCATTCGCCCATTAATATTACTACATAAAAGAGTTATTAAAATATGTTTAAGAAGAAAACTTGATCATCCAACTCATCTCATATATAAAGAATTTAACATTTTAAATATCAAGCAAATTTATATGTATACTATTTAGAATCACTACCATAAATATCAAGATAAATTCATATCATCCGATCATGGCCACAACATACGAAGATAAATATTTCGCTCCCCCTCATTGAACCAAAATGTAAGACTGAAGCAGATCTAAGGCACAGTTCTAATTACGGTCCAAGATTATATAATGATTTTATAAAGAGGAATCCTAAACTAAAATTATTAAACAATACATTTTCAAAAAACAAGTGCTTGAACTGTTTTAAAATTATAATCATGTAAATTCTTATTCTTTCTTTATTATTTTTCTTTTTTCTGTCACCTCAACAATGTTGTAGGCCTATTCTTAACTTAGTATGTGTATATATACTGTAGGCTATGGTCCGTTGGTTTGTTTGTTTGTTTTTGTTTTTATTCTTATTCTTTTTAAACTTTATGTGTAATTACATTTAACAGTTTAATCACAGTTGTGATTATTATTATTGTCATTATTATTATTAGGCTCTTATTATTATTATTATTATTATTATTATTATTATTATTATTATTATTATTATTATTATTAGCCTATTATTTCATTTTTTTTCTTCTATCCAATTTTCATTCTTGGTCACACCCGACCTCAAGCATCGTGCTTTTTCGGGTGTGATCCAGTTACATTGTATTTATACAATAAATTGTAATTTGTAGGCTTTTTTACTATGGGATTGTTAATCAATTTCGAATTTTGAAGAATATTCATATACGAGTATTACAGTAATATTGTAAAATAAAAATAAAAAGTACAGAAAAAAAGAATAGGAAAAAAACTGAGAAAGCAAAGTTTAAAGTTAAGTAAATATCATAATTTAATGAAGATTGACATATCATTTAATTTTAATGTGCATACTTTATCTTACTTGCTGTATGTTTCGTTAAATTATAGTAATCACTTAGTTTTAACGCTTGTTTTCTCCGTTTTTAATAAATGGCACTTGGCCCACTATGGCTCTGAAACCTTCAATTGTGGTTTTTGTTAACGTACCTTCAGTAACGTATACATTATGCAAGTCTAGTTTTTTCAAGTAAAGCTCTCTGTGAAGCAGACTTGAATAATTTCAAGGGAAAAATTGCTCCGGTTGAATGTACCAGAATCTAAATTTATGTCAGTCACCAAAATGATCAAGTGAAGGAAGTTAAAATGGGAACATACAAGTTTGAAAAAGTAAAAGAATTTACATATCTCGGATCAATATTGACAGCAAATAATGACCTAAGGAATGAGATACAAAGAAGAATAAATCTGGCTAACAGGGCATATTATTCACTTTTACCAATTGTTAAAAATAAAATAATATCTAGAGAAATCAAAATCAAGATTTACAAAACCCTAATAAGACCCATTATAACATATGGTATAGAAACATGGGTTCTGAATAAAAATACATGCAAACAACTAGCAGTATTTGAGAGGAAAATCTTAAGAAGGATATTCGGAGCAATTGAAACAGTGGATGGATGGAGAGCCAGATATAATAATGAGATATACGAACTGTACAAGGAATCGGATTTGGAGGCGCACATAAGATGTCAAAGACTGAGATGGTCGGGACACGTCACAAGGATGGAAACAACAAGGAAAGTGAAGATTGTCTTCAATAACAACCCAGATGGAACCAGATTAAGAGGAAGACCGAGAACAAGATGGTGGAACTGTGTACGAGTGGATGTGAATAGATTAGGAATAAGGAATTGGAGGGAGTTGGCGATGGATAGAGAAGGATGGGAGGGAGCCATAGAGGAGGTTAAGGCCCACCTGGGCTGTAATACCAAATAAGAAGAAGAAGAAGAAGAAGAATGTACCAGCGCTCTACCAACTGAGCTACTCAGGAACTCCACCCGACACTGTCAACATTTTATTGTTGAAAGTTTAATAGGTTAGCAATAGTATAAGCTAGAAGGGTAAAACCTATATACAGTGGAAGTAATATATTTTTTTAACTAATGACAGGTACTTGACTGTTCATCATTCACCCATATGAAGCCAGGTATGTAGACTAATTTACTGACGGAGTTGTTGCCCAGGTTGCGCCATACGAGGCTGGTCTACGCTACATCTGCGATGAGATGAGACTATAATGGAGATTTGTTGGATCCCACAGGGGAACCAAAGTCGCCGGAGAAAACCCCTGTGTTACCTGGTCCACGGGCTTGCCCAACAAGTACAAAAACTATACAAACTATATCCGACATATGCGGTGTTGATATGGTAACTTATCATTTTGATCCGGGTATACAAAGAAGCATCTGTAAAAATAACCGACGATTAGATAAGCTTCTGGCGTGTTTCAGCACACACTCACGTGACTGTGAGTGTGAATAACGAGGTATTTATTTTTTTTAAGATATAATAATGTTTTGCTGGCCATATTGTAAATATACAGTGTTAAAATGCATGCCAAAACGTTCAGATGTCTAGCATTGAAGAGGTCTGGCACCTCGCCATGCAAAACACCTCCCACTTTCTCCCCCGTCAACCCTGCGTCTAACTCAACCTGCTTGCTGTGTGTCGTTCTGTGGTAATTATTTCATATTTTACTTTGTCGTTGTACGATGTATTACAATGATGCATAAACATGTTCCGCCAACGTACGTACTTTTTCAGCTGCCTTGAAATGTTGTACTACATTAAACAAAAAAGTAAATCCATGGCGATACAGCCCATGAAGGGCCAAGACCGACCAGCCGGCTGCTGGCCTCACGTCCACATGCCGTAGCAGAGGTGGAGGTATGGAGGTATCATGTGAGCACGATGATCCCCCCCCGCCGTTATAGCTGCTTTGCGAAACCGGATTTTCGCTACCTATCGTAACTTCCCAAGTGCATCACGGTGCTGGGTGGGCACCGGTCCCATACATTGGCCGAAATTTCTTGAGAAAATGTCTTCCTTAGAAATGAAAAATGAAAAAATTAGGGTCGGTTTCATCAAAAATGTTTAAAATATAGTAACGCGTTGTTAACACATGCTTAGATTTTAAGAACTGAAGAACTATTTTCCTCCCCGAGTGTTAGTGAGGTGCACGTACGGAGTTACGGATATTCCAAACAGTCCAGGATTTGAAACAATTAATACACAGAAACTATAAGAGCTAGTTAATAATTTATTTACAATTGCATATAGGACAATAGGGGTGTAAAGCGAGGAAGGTGCGGCGAAAATGGCTGTCAGGTGGGCCATCCTGTCTAGAGTCCTCATAGATCCAGAGCCGGAGCCACAAGAAATTGTAACATAAATCAACATCGAAAACTTGTACAACCCAGAGACTTCATCTCAGTCTAATTTTAACTATATAGTAATTAAGTAGAGAGTGTTGGCGGAATGAAATGATGAAACTGGAGTACTTGGAGAAAAACCTCCAACAACGTTTGCTTTGTCCACCACAAATCCTAACACGATCAGTCAGGGGATCCAACCCGAGACCACAGGATGGAAATTCAGCGCTCTAATGTTGTCATAGACGCAGTCCCTTGTTGTAGTCAGTCACTGTAACCACTGAACTAAGCCGGTCACATTCAACGAAGACAACTGCAGTGAAGTGTTTTATTATAACCAAAGTCACCGTTTTTGGCGTGTGAAATAAGTAATGGGAATGTTAAGAGCAAGTATCTTATCTTTGCCGCAGTCTGTGAGCGAGAAAGCTGACAACTGTGAGTGACAGATTGCTGACGTGATTTCTGTTTAGGAGGTGGTACCACTCCCAGCCGAAGTGGCAGCAGATGCCACTGACTGGGCACTGTACTCAAGAACACACGCCAAAAACGTAAAGTGTGAGTATCTTGTCTTTGTCACAGTCAATGGGTAATAAGACTGACAACTGTGATCGGCAGATTACTGACGTGACTTCTATTTAGAAGGTGGTACCACTCTCTGCCGAAGTGGCAACAAATGCCACTGGCTGGACACTGTAATCAAAAACACACTCCTGAAACGCAAACTGTGAGTATCTTGGCTTTGCCGCAGTCAGTGGGTAATAAGACTGATAACTGTGATTGGCAGTTTGCTGAAGTGATGTGTATTTGGGTGGTATCGTTCTCAGCTGTACTGGCAACAAGTGCACGCGCCACAAACGCTGGCACTGGCTGTACTCATGCGTGCCTGCATGTGGAGAGCGATCATATTGGAGACTCTACGCATCTATTAGTTAGCTGTAGGATGACTGTAGGCCCAGAAATTATATTTCGTCCCAAGGCGGAAGAGAGGGAATGTCGCGTATACACGAATTGGAATAAGACGTGACTGAAATCCTATAATCAGGAGATGTCATGAAAACTCGTATAAATCCCAAGGTGATTGCAAGAGGTGAATGCTGCACTACTTCTGAAGTTAGAAATTCAGACTGGAAGACTCCGGAGTTTTCAAACTTACTTCATGTGAATCTCGTAGAAGATAATCTATTCAATTTTCTTGTCAGCTTTTTGTCTCAATGTCTTACGTAAAAATGAATTGTTATTGTAACTTAATCTCGTCGGTTTTAGTGTTCATAATTAATTAGTGAGAAAAATACACAAGAAATTTATTCAGACATAATGGAATGCCTCGAACATGGCAGCCAGATTGGAAATGAAGATGGAGGGTAGTAGGGGAACAATATTAGTTAGGAAAATTAAAGCTTTAGTTATATTGTAGAGAAAGAAGAAAACGATATCTTGAAAAGGTGTTTAAGATTCCTACAAACGCTGAAAACTAAGTCTGATTGGATAAAAGATTAGAAAATAATGTAAGCAATTTAGGACTAAATTGGTCATGGCAAGAAATTCGGGATAAATTTGATAGGCAAAACTGTAAGGGAGAAGAGTAACGAGAAAATAATAATAATAATAATAATAATAATAATAATAACAATAATAATAATACTTACTTACTGGCTTTAAGGAACCCGGAGGTTCATTGCCGCCCTCACATAAGCCCACCATTGGTCCCTATCCTGAGCAAGATTAATCCATTCTCTATCATCATATCCCACCTCCCTCAAATCCATCTTAATATTATCTTCCCATCTACGTCTCTGCCTCCCTAAAGGTCTTTTTCCCTGCGGCCTCCCAACTAACACTCTATATGTATTTCTTGATTCACCCGTACGTGCTACATGCCCTGCCCATCTCTAACGTCTGGATTTAATGTTCCTAATTATGTCAGGTGAAGAATACAATGCGTGCAGTTCTGTGTTGTGTAACTTTCTCCATTCTCCTGTAACTTTATCCCTCTTAGCCCCAAATATTTTCCTAAGAAACTTATTCTCAAACACCCTTAATCTCTGTTCCTCTCTCAAAGTGAGAGTCCAAGTTTCACAACCATACAGAACAACCGGTAATATGTTTTATAAACTCTAACTTTCAGATTTTTCGACAGCAGACTGGATGATAAAAGTTTCTCAACAGAATAATAATAGGCATTTCCCATATTTATTCTGTGTTTAATTTCCTCCCGAGTATCATTTATATTTATTACTATTGCTCCAAGATATTTGAACTTCTCCACCTCTTCAAAAGATAAATTTCCAATTTTTATATTTCCATTTCGTACAATATTCTCGTCACGAGACATAATCATATACTTTGTCTTTTCGGAATTTATTTCCAAACCTATCTCTTTACTTGCTTCCAGTAAAATTTCCGTGTTTTCCCTAATCGTTTGTGGATTTTCTCCTAACATATTCACGTCATCCGCATAGACAAGCAGCTGATGTAACCCGTTCAATTCCAAACCCTCTCTGTTATCTTGAACTTTCCTAATGGCATACTCAAGAGCAAAGTTAAAAAGTAAAGGTGATAGTGCATCTCCTTGCTTTAGCCCACAGTGAATTGGAAATAATAATAATAATAATAATAATAATAATAATAATAATAATAATAATAATAATCATCATCATCATCATCATCATCATCATCATCATCATCATCATCATCATAGCAATTTAAATAGTTATACTCATTAATAAATTACAAAGAAATTAAAATCAATGGAGACAGGAATAATATACAAAAGTTAACAACAGGGAAGAAAGGATGGGACTGGCGTGGTAAAGATTGGGAATTTGGAGGTTAAAAAATAGAAGAGGAAATGTAGGAAAAGATATATATCCTTTATATAAGCAAAAAGAAGTCGAGTTACACATTCTTCTATCTTGCCCAGGAAACTAAAAACGAGAAAAATCCATGTTGAATCTTTCGTACACTACTTTTAACACTTGAATATAAATAACTGATTAAATGGCGATCTTACTCGTGTTAATTATGTAAGCATGTGTGGCTTACAGCTGTTTCGGTGTTACTTGACACCATCCTCAGAGCCTACTAGATCTTGGCGTTATCTCAACTTCGCTGCCTGTTGTGTGGGTGCGTTCGTGTGATGGAGAGTTGTGTCAAATAGTGTGTGTGTTCTGAAATTGATCTGTGTGTTGAGAATTTGATTAGGATGTGTTTTAGTGTGTCTGTATATTTCATATTGTTCTAGTGTGTTGAGTTTTTGGTTTTTAGGTTGTGTGTGTAGGATTTCCATGTCTGTATTTATGTTATTGTATGTGTGGTTAGCATTAGTTATATGTTCGGTATATTTTATTTTTTTATTTTATTGGGTTATTTTACGACGCTGTATCAACATCTAGGTTATTTAGCGTCTGAATGAAATGAAGGTGATAATGCCGGTGAAATGAGTCCGGGGTCCAGCACCGAAAGTTACCCAGCATTGTTCGGTATATGTAGATGTATTATGTCCTCTGGCTATTGCTTTAATGTGTTCTTTGTATCGAGTTTGGAATGATCTGCCTGTCTGTCCAATGTCCCTAATGTCCCTAATCAAATTCTCAACACACAGATCAATTTCAGAACACACACACTATTTGACACACCTCTTCATCACACGAACGCTCCCACACAACTGGCAGCGAAGTTGAGATAGCGCCGAGATCTAGTAGGCTCTGAGGATGGTGTAAAGTAACACCGAAACAGCTGTAAGTCACACATGCTTACATAATTAACACGAGTAAGATCGCCATTTAATCAGTTACGAGAAAAATTGTTATTTTACTAAAAATAAATGTAGAAATAGAGTATAGGAAATTGTATAGAACAGTAAACGGAAGAAAATTGAGGGAACTCGGAAAATTTTTGTCTATAGTAAAGAAAAAAATGGGAAAGGAAAACTAAAGTATAAACATATGTTTATGCAAGCCCACGTCCAAACACTCTTGATGCCACACTTCGACTTCTGCGATGTTATATTAACCCATATCTGCCTAGTGTTGCGTTTTCGCAATAGTCTACATTAGCTATTTTTCTGCAAAAATGCAAAGGAATGAATTACAAAATTAACTTTTATTTAATTGCTGTGTATACTAGAAGAATCAAAGGAGCCTGCAGCACAATAATTAACATCCATTTCAATTTCATGTGGCGGTGGAAAAATTATGAAAATATTCAACAAGAAAAAAAGTCTTAGGCATAAATGGGTTAAGTAACCTAAATGGAAATTTGAGCAGCAGGCTACAACGTGTGCATAATGCGTGCGTTTGTTATATTTTCAATATTCGTAAATATGATCATGTTCCCCTGTCTTTCCAAAATCTGTTTTGACTAAGACTAAGCGATCGAATAACCTTGAATTCTCTTATTCTCTTATTTCAAATTCTGCGCACCGCTACCCCAATCTATTTAGCTTCTCGTTTTCAAAATTTATCCGTATTTCATCAGGTCTCATCATAACAATTTACTCATTATACCTTACTACAAGACATCTTTATATTCTTCATCCTATATAGTTTCAGTTGTTAGAAATTGGAACTCGCTTCCGAGTGATGTAAGGGGTTGTTGGACAATAACTTTATTTAGATAAAAATTACATAAATCCCTATTTAACAGATTAATGACTGATTAATATTTGTTACTTATAATGAAACTATCATTTATCCAGTCTTATTATTAACATTAATTTCTCTAAATATAATACAAAACTTCTAATGGCAAAATTTCATTACATTAATATTCCCATTATATCAATATATTTTAGATTTAAATTTTGCTCCCTATAACATAGTTCTAGTAAACTCATATTAAATTAATTCTCATCATTTTAACCAACTAGCTATCTCTACTTAATTATAATTCTTTACATATTGAATATAGACTGAATTGAATTAAATTACCTCATAAATTAAGTTATTACTTTTTTCTTATATGTTTATCTCAATTTAAATAAATATGTACTAGTCGTTAAAACTTAACTGAAGAATGTTGCTGGAGAATCTTTTAAGTGTATTGTAAAATTCATACTTTAAATATGTATGTAACTATTGTACTGATTAAAGCTGGTTGAGTGGAAGAGAAAGCCTTATTGCCTTAACTCTGCCAGCGAAAATAAAACATTCTATTCTATTCATTCTATTCTATATAAGGAATATTAATTAAAGTGAATGGGTTTTTGTTAATAAATAATTGTAATTATTTCATGCAGTATGGCATATGTAGTAATAGTTATTAATAGTAAAATGTAGTTAAGGGTGGTTTCCTGGAAAACAGAAATATAACAGGATTACCATTAACGAATGATACACAAATTGTACATTAGTTTGATGACATTAAATATACATACATATACATATTAGAGATGAACAAAACTAACTGCCACTCTCGCTCGCTGTGTTCGTTGCATTTGTCTTTCGAGTCTCGCTCGTCATTCTCGAAATAACATTTGGTCGGCGTGGAAAGATTTCGTAACTTTGAATAACATACATCATTGAAATAAATAACATTATAAATGCTTAAATGTGACAAAGAGACAAACATAACAGTATCTTAGTTATCAAAATGTTCTGGTTCTATACATAAATATTTAAAGGAAATAAACTGCCCTCAATGAGGGTGACCATAAAGATCCAGAATAAAAACACTGCAGAATAATTTAGAAAGACAGGAATAGTTTAGTAAAAAATTCAGAGAAATTCAAACCCAACAGAATCATCAATGGCCAAAATATAAATGGTAATGTAATATTTGGATTGAATCCTTAAAAATATTCAACAAAATTCTTTGAATTTCAAAAAATCGGAGTCCGAGTGCTTTTAAAATATCACATGTGAATTTAGGAAGTGTGCCACGTGCACCAAACGAAAGACCAGAAACACTCCACTGACTAGTGGGAATGTTATATTTCTCACTTAGATAAGGGATGCAGGACTCATACATGGATTTCTTCTCCTCATCAACGTGTTGTGCCTGCAGGGCATCCCTCTCAAACCGGATTGTAGGATCAAGAACTAATCTCTTAGGTTGAGTCCTGTGGATGGCTACAATATCTGCTCTTCTGTTCGAATCTAAGGATCAAACGCAGTGGATCTCCTCGTATACTTCCCATCCTCGACGCTTGAGGACATCAGCAATACCGGTCCTGGCCTTACGGTGTCGATTGTTGCGCAGCAGCTCCGTTTTCGACAGAATCCCAACACATGACCAAGAGTTTCCGTCTCGTTGCAGCCGGGATGGCGACAACGGGTTGTGTTGAAACGATATTACCTAGGTTACATAAATAAAAATATATTCTCAAATAAATTTGCATTTCTAAGAAACATAAAACATAACGTTATTATATTTTTACTTGAGATTGCACTCTCGATCTCAAACATATAAAAAGAAAATTCCTAGCTTTTTAATAAGGGCCTAGTAATTAAATAAAGACTGGGGAACGGATTATTATACACTGAAAGGTAGAGATGATGTTTCAAATAGGCTACTTGATTGTTTATACATAAACTTATATAACAGTTGTCAAAGTAGATGAAAGTTCAGTCAGGTATAAACAACTGTGGCGATTCAAGACTGCTTAACTTTGGGACTTCGGGAGTGATCAATCTCAGCGACTCGAACACTCGCAAGCAGACTTTATAGTTTACATCAACGACACGACGTATATAACATTGCCGTCCGGGTTTTCGGCTTTGCTGGCGCTGTTAGTCTTGCTTTCTCGATCGTTGTTCATCTCTAATACATATTATACATATTCAGATATAGAGTGGGTGGCGAAAGAATAAAAGTAACTGAAAGAAAGAATCGATTTGAACGCTTGATTGGCTATATTATCGGACAATAACATGTTCAACATTTCTCCTTTCATTATGAACAACGTATTACATGCGTGTGACCGCTCTATTGACCATGGCGGAACACTGGTCCAGTATTATAGTTCTGATAACAGACTCAGTGTTGTTAGTAAGTAGGTAAATATTTTATTTACCATTACACAGATACAGTATGTGGACATCGAGTATAAATAAGGTGATTGAAGGAAGAAGAACGAAGTTCGTAAGATTTGTTGATAATATGGTGCCATTAGCAGAAGAAGAGATGATACTAAGGGATATGCTTTTTTACTTGGTTATTTAATGGTGCTGTATCAACTACTTCAAAACGAAGAATTTGAAGATCAAGAAAACGTTGAAAGGACCAGTTTTGAACCATGTGGAGTCGGAACAGACCTTGAGGACTAAACCGAGTACTTTTTGATGGAGATGATGTTTAGTACACAATTTAATTTTAGACCCATGCTTATTAGACTCTTCTGTTGTTTTGATCAACATTACCACCTATCGGAATATTAAATGCTTTTTAGTGGAAATCATATTGATTTTCTCCTGTGATGTTGATAAACAAGTATACTCTTATCTAGGAAGATTTTAACTTCAGGACCAATGTTTATTAGACATATTTGCCTTGTTTTGATGAAAACTATCATCTCTCGTAATATTGAATGTTTTTTAATGGAAATCATATTGAGTATTCCCCATGATGTTGATGAACACGTGTGCCTACTCGTATCTCGGAAAATATTAATATTAGGACCCATATTTTTGGACATTATTTTTGTCTTCTTTTGATCACTACTACCATCTCTCAGAATACTGAATGTTTCTATTAAAAATTACATTGAGCAGTTCTTATGATCTTAATGAACATGCAGACCTACTAATATCTCGGAAGATACTAATTTTAGGACCCATGTTCATTAGGTTTCTATTTCTTGTTTTGATGAATACTACCACCTCTCAAGCTATTGAATTACTTACTTACTTACAAATGGCTTTTAAGGAACCCGAAGGTTCATTGCCGCCCTCACATAAGCCCGCCAGCGGTCCCTATCCTGTGCAAGATTAATCCAGTCTCTATCATCATACTCCACCTCCCTCAAATCCATTTTAATATTATCCTCCCATCTACGTCTCGGCCTCCCTCCGGTCTCCCAACTAACACTCTATATACATTTCTGGATTCGCCCATATGTGCTACATGCCCTGCCCATCTCAAACGTCTGGATTTAATGTTCCTAATTATGTCAGGTGAAGAATACAATGCGTGCAGTTCTGTGTTGTGTAACTTTCTCCATTCTCCTGTAACTTCATCCCTCTTAGCCCCAAATATTTTCCTAAGCACCTTATTCTCAAACACCCTGAACCTATGTTCCTCTCTCAGCATGAGAGTCCAAGTTTCACAACCATACAGAAGAACCGGTAATATAACTGTTTTATAAATTCTAACTTTCAGATTTTTGGACAGCAGACTGGATGATAAGAGCTTCTCAACCGAATAATAACACGCATTTCCCATATTTATTCTGCGTTTAATTTCCTCCCGAGTGTCATTTATATTTGTTACTGTTGCTCCAAGATATTTGAATTTTTCCACCTCTTCAAAGGATAAATCTCCAATTTTTATATTTCCATTTCGTACAATATTCTGGTCACGAGACATAATCATATACTTTGTCTTTTCGGGATTTACTTCCAAACCGATCGCTCTACTTGCTTCAAGTAAAATTTCCGTGTTTTCCTAATCGTTTGTGTATTTTCTCCTAACATGTTCACGTCATCCGCATAGACAAGAAGCTGATGTAACCCGTTCAATTCCAAACCCTGCCTGTTATCCTGAACTTTCCTAATGGCATATTCTAGCGCGAAGTTAAAAAGTAAAGGTGATATTGCATCTCCCTGCTTTAGCCCGCAGTGAATTGGAAAAGCATCAGATAGGAACTGATCTGTACGGACTCTGCTGTATGTTTCACTGAGACACATTTTAATTAATCGAACTAGTTTCTTGGGAATACCAAATTCAATAAGAATATCATATAATACTTCCCTCTTAACCGAGTCATATGCCTTTTTGAAATCTATGAATAATTGATGTACTGTACCCTTATACTCCCATTTTTTCTCCATTATCTGTCGAATACAAAAAATCTGATCAATAGTCGATCTATTACACCCAAAACCGCACTGATGATCCCCAATAATTTCATCTACGTACGGAGTTAATTTGAATGCTTTTCTTTAACACCCTGTATATTTTGAAGTAAAATTTATTTACCTGTGGAAATTCACATGAAAATAGGTATGTACTTGAACGAAAATAATATATTATGTAGCTATGTTTTACTTGCTTTTTTATTAAGTTGCTCTCATAAATTATTCTACCAATGGCATCTCTATCTCTTAAATAGGAACGTATACATTTGTTGACATCAGGATTAAAAATACTGTGTAGAAGTTCTAAGTTATTAGTAAGCTTAGTATTCCTGCTACCAAAAGACTCAAGTTGCGGGTAAATAGTCTATATAGTAGGTGGAACTCAGGTGATGCAGCGGAGAAAGAGACAGACAAACATGTTCTTACTGCATGTTCGTAGAGTACATCCACCCTGAAACAAAAGTAGAGCAACTACTGACTTTATAATCTAACGGCGCAACAGCCCGAAGTTGACCAGGGCCTACCTGCGTGACAAACATTTTTTCTTCATAAAGTATGGATACAAAGTGCTGACGGAGTTGGGACTCACTTGGAATATGTTCCTTCGTGTATTTTTCTAGAAATTCTCTAAAGTGTTTATTATTCAATTTATTAAGCGGTATATTGGCATTGACCACCATGGCACATAGATCCCTGCAAAACGTGGATTTCTTACCGTACTCTCTCTCTGAGTTTGATGGTACTGCTCGTTTTGAGTTACGTACATCCATATCTCTATGCCTTTTTGTATTGCAGTGTCTTTCAATGCACTGTTTTCTTGTAACTTTTATATCTACTTTGCACAACTTACATGTAATGTAAATTATTATTGGCTCTGAACTCCTGAATTAAGTCCTCCAGCCTTTCACACTTCGAACTTTTTGTCTTCGGCATTTTACCTCGTCACAAATACAAATGTTACGTTAAGTAAATAATACGACTTTTACACTTCACTGATTTAAAGATCTCACTATGACAGTGTTCCGGCTTCAACACAAACTAGAGTGAGCGTGAGTAAGATGCGGTTCTATGTGGTATCAGACGGGACGTATCCCTGAGCTGTGACGTCAGGTACAGTATGAGAGTAGGCAACTGTATTCCAGCTTAGACGTAGCTGAAATACTAAACTGAGTTATTAGTAGAAAGAGAATTTGGTGTACGTAAACCGTTGGGTTAACTGCTACACGCACTACATCGTAATGTATTAGGGAGCAAGGAAGGGAGGGGGGGAATGTCATCGTGTCGCTACAATAACGACTGGAGTACTAGTTCCTGCAGCAAATTATTTATCTTTATTATTCAGTAATTTCACTTTATAATATTAAATAACCTTTTTTATATTGTGCATTTAATTACAATTATCTGACACATGGATGTTTCAGTTTTTTAAATGGAATATTTGCTCTAACGAACTTGTGGCACAAGTCTTGGTAAAAATCACATTCCATATCTGAGTAGCTTCGACTTTCTTCGAATTCAACAACTTGAAACATTCCTTGTCTCTTTTAGAGTTGTAGTGTTTTTGTACATGGTGTCTCATATTACTCAGTAGATCGACTCTACATACCTTGCATGTAAGTTTTTCACTATCCGTGGAAAAGTGCTGCGATCCGAACTCCCCAACAAACAGGTGCAATTGTACATGCCGAGGCTTCTTGTCTTTTGGCATATAGTAAACTATGTTGTAATGTAAAGGCAAATAAATATTTTGCACTTACGGTAAACATATGTAGGACAAATTAGAAGGACTGTGATAGGAGAAAAAGTAAATACAGGAAATAGTGTAGAAGGACCAATAAAGAAGAATATAAAAAAGACAAGAAATTCAAATACCCCAGGAAATGCACAAGTATTCAAAACTATCTCAGACAGCACGTGTAACATCAGAGAGCTCAGCGCGTACAAGGACTGTACCTTGTAGGTAAGACCCCTTCCCCCACCTCGTGACGTAATCAAAGCTCTCGGTATACTAAACTTGTGTCCACTGATAACGTACCCCATCTACTCTCTTTGGTTATTAGTAATGCGGAGAATTTTGACAAAATGAGAAACCTAGTACATTTCCCCTCTCTTCTCTAGCAGGCAACAACCTGGTAACTTAAAATTGACACTGTGTAGTTCAGCAGCAGGTGAATAATTGATCCTAATGGGTGTATCTTGTTTATGTTCTATGCTGATCACGAAATTAGATAGCTTTACAAGAGAAATTCGCTTGCATACATGCACAGTTAAATGTTGCTGACGAACATAATGATTATGTGCAAACGACATGGCATTTTGTTTCGCAAATATTTCAGACAGTTTATTAAATTCAGCTAGACAGTCTTCATTCATAAAAAGTTGGGAACTTATACTGTAGTTTCCGTAGGATTCGCTGCCCTCATGGAATATCGGTTTATGATGTTCTCGAGAAAAAAAACCTCATCCCAACGGCCCCGGTATATCGGTCCTCGGAGATCTTCGCACATGGTAAATATTTCATGAAATAGTCCAAAGTGAAAAGCACTTCTGGAAAAGCCGTCGGAAAAGGCGGGAGGTTGTGGGCGGGATGACAGAAAGCAAGTGATTTGTTGGGGTCAATGGGGCGAGAATACGTGGCAGTGAGAGAGAGAGAGAGATGGCACTAAACTGAGAGAGAGAGATGGTAAAGGAATACAAAATTCTAGACCGCAAGAATTTTGTATTGAAAAAGAGATATTTGACAGTCAGCCAGACGGATGGGATTCGGAGAGAGTTGCGCCGATGCCCCATTTTCTTCACAACAAGGATTCTCAGATGTCCGAGCCTTCCCTAGTCTCAGATGACCAGCGCAAGACTGATCGCTCCTCCAGGAGTGATTTGTTAGTTGGGAGAACTCTACAGGATTGGCCTTCTCACGGTTCATTACTCGCCTGCCTATCGATCTCTCGGAATTGTAAACGAACGTCTGCATGGGAATGCACGCCTTGCCTTACCTTAACGTGGAACTGATGAGTAGGCCTACTTACGGGTTAAATATGATCTTACAGCTGAAATATCACATTAATCTCATGCTGAGATTACCACGTAAATAGTAGTGGAGCTAGACAAACCCACCTACAAGCTTCGACACACCTGGGACACAAGAGCATTGACTTTACGGACGTTTTAAGCCTTGGTTTTTCTGAACTGACGCATGCGACGTGCTCATCTCGCACAAATCCGGACTACACGAGAGATAGTGAGTGGTTTCTACAGGGACATCATTTTATTTTTACTAACATTTTTAATATCAACCTGTCTATATCTTTGGATTAAAGGTCTACAACCGGAAACACCGCTTGCTCTCCCTTCCAAGACTGGAGTTCGATGATACTGGCGTAAAATACAAATCACTTTACTAGGTATAGGAGAGAAGAAAAGTAGTTCACCCATTTATGTAAACTATGAAATATCGCAATTTTGAGTTTGATCATTTTCATTGGGTTTTTGTTTAATGAAAATACAGTACTATATTAATACTTAGTGTTTTTACTCACGAATTGAGCTATCCATTCGCACGTATTAATTATGCAGTGTATATCGTACTGTTACAGCACATTAGCGTACAATGTAGAAAATGAAGTTAAATTGAAAAATAATCATAATATGGATATTTAAACACATTTTTGAAAATAGTTCATTTCGATACAGGCTTCAGTTCTTTTGTGCATATTATCGCACTATGGACTAATTCCAATTACCAGTTTCGTCCTTCGTACGAGTAACTCATGTTGAAATAATTCTGTACCTACTCTATAAAAGAGTACCTTACGTACTGTAAATTCAATCTTCACTTCTGCCCGATCCGAAAAGATAAAATCACTCAGAAATGCTATCTACTGTTCGTTCAAGTGGTTTTGTCGCAGGGTTGTAGAAGGGGGGGGAAATCACGTGACAGTTAATTACTTAAGGGGGCCCTTTTATTTAAGTTATTTTAAACACTTGAATAATATTATGTAGACGTCCAATTCCTAACAGAAATTAATGTTTTCAGAAAAGAGCTAAGATAGCCCAGCTACTAGACTTTACAAAGGGGCGAACAGAAGCAGGTGGGGGAAACCGGGATGCGACATAGGAAAACGGACGACAATACCCGTACGAAAATATGATTCAATATTGAAAGCTCTTTCGTCACTGGAAAACGTGAACATTTTTCTGGAACGCACTATACTCACTAACTCAGTACTGCATACGCGGCCTTGGTTCTGTGTGGAGGACGTTTGGAGTTTACTAGTAGAGGGGTGGGAGTTAAGTACATTGAAAAACTCAGGTACAATAAAAATTTAAGTAAAAATAAAATGATGTCCCTGTATAACTGCGAGATGCGAGATCTGCGCACCTAGCAGCCATAGAAACCACTCACTATCTCTCGTGTAGTCCGGATTTGTGCGAGGCGGGCCTCGTACCTCGCACGTCGCATGCGTTAGTTCAGAAAAACCAAGGTTATAACGTACGTTGCAACGTGCGTTATATCTTAACTAGACACTAGGCCTATATGAAACGAGACACACGGTTAACGTCCGTCGCAATTTTGACTTGCTGTCACGCTACAACGTCCGTTGTGCGCTTGTAACGTACGTCGTAGCATTTCCACTTTCATATGGAGCAGAGAACACGTTCGTTGGTAAGACGTACACAAGGTATTTTCATGTTTCTGTGATGTGTGTTGATTTGCAAGATATGTAGTTGTGGAAACATTAAATTAATGAAATTCACAAAAGACCAATGTTGTGGAATAAGTCCTCTAAGGAATATACAGGGACAAAAATAAGAAAAAAAATCAGCGTGGAAAAAGGTGGAATTTCATAGAGACTGACGTCAAAACTATAATTCTATTATTTCTTTAAGGGGTTAGGTACAACTTACAGCAGTAAAAGTTTTGGAAATAATTTTTTTCCTCCATTAGTGTATCTTATACAATAATGAAATTTGGTATGTGTAAAACATTGTCCTTCTGCTATATGAAAAAAATATTTTTACGATTTAAAAGAGATTTTTTTTTTTCAAAATTCATAATGGTGATAGTTCACTGTGCAGTGATGAAGCGTTTCCCTCATAACTCATAAACTTGTTAACTTTTTCATATTCTCTTTCTTTTAGTTTATTGCTGAAACTCACATTTACAATATCGTGCTCTTTCAACTACATTCCTTAATAAATAATTTTTTTATCTTGTGTTAGAAGAAAATACTGATATTTTACCATTTTTAAATGGATTTATTTTTTATTAGACAATCGATCAAAGGTTTAGAAGTGATCTTCCCTCATATTGTAGATATGATATGCATAAATACACACAAAAAAGTTAATCACAGAATGTTGAAAAGTTTTTTAGTTATGTGGGAAATGCTTCACCACTTCACAGTGAACTGAATTTTGAAAAAAAAAAAAAAAAGAAAAAGAAAAAAAAAGAAAGAAAGAAATCTAAATAATTTTTTTAATCCTAAAAATAAGCTTATATATATATATTTGTTTTTTTCATGTAACAGAAGGAGAGTGTTTTACACATACTAATTTTCATTATTGTATAAGAAACAGTAATGGAGAAAAAAAAATTCAATATTTCCAAAATTTTACTGCTGTAAGCTGTACCTAACCCCTTAAACGATTTCGTGGAAACTGTTACAGTAATTGGGCTTACATGTATGAAGCTAATATGTCGTAAAATTTGTAAAGATTTGGTTTTTCTGAACCGACGCATGCGACGTGCGAGGTGCGAGGCCCGCCTCGCACAAATCTGGACTACACAAGAGATAGTGAACTGCAACTATAGAAACCACTCACTATCTCTCGTGTAGTCCGGATTTCTGCGACGCAGGCCTCGCACTTCCCATGCGTCGGTTCAGAAAAACCAAGGCTTAAGCTGTGTTGTTATACTTTTTCACATTATTAAAATTTCTCTGTTCAAATAGTAGGTCTTGGTTTTTAGTAAATATACCTATAACTTCTATTTAACTTACCTTAAGTTAAAAGCTAGCATTTGTACAGGTTCAATTGTCAATCTCATATTTGTGTTTTTATGAATAATAGGATGCTTTATACTAAACAGAAGTTCATCAAACGAAGTTTTAGACATTCGGAAGTAATTTAAAAATTTGTTATCGTTTTCACTGAGTTGAGAATATAACGTACGCATCGCAAAACTGTGTTTCGTGAAACAGCGCCTGAATTCTGACGTAAGTTCCACGTGACAACAACCCTCTCCGCGCTGAACTCCTTCCTCTAGTGTTGTCTGTACTTTCAGCAGTGGCTCTTTCTGTTATCAAGTACTATCTGAATAGTGATTTGGCGTTCATAAGAGATATTTTTGAACAACTGAACAAACTAAACTGCCGACTTAAGGGCGTGATCAGGACATTGTTGACATGTATGACGCTGTGAAATCTTTTTCCATGATGATAAAAGTTTAAGTACAATTGAAAGAAAATGAGTTTCGCCATTTTTATTGTCTGAAGTTACTTTTAAATGTTTCTGATTTAGGAATAGATAAATACTGCGACATCCTGGAAACATTACTTTCAGAATTTAGAGATGGAAGGTTTTGTGATTTTAAACAAATGGAAAATGGTTTCTCCCTATTTGCAAATCCTTTTAACACACCCATTCTGAAGGTACGACCAGGCTTACAGTTTTAGGTTTCTGATCTCGAAAATGACAATTTTATGAAAAGCAAGAATAAGGATTGTGTTGGTTTAGATGTATTTAAAAATATTGACTGCTTTAAATATCCATGTCTTAGATTATTTGCTGCCACAATCGCAGCTACGTTCGGTTCTACGTATATTTGTAAATAATTTTTTTGTTTCAAAATTAAACATATTAAATTGAAAAAGGACAGGCTTAACAATGTCCGTCTCGTACTTACGAGGCAACCACAAATTTTGAGATCTTATGGAATGGAAATATTGCAATAAAAATAAAATAAAAGAATGCAGATGAAAATAATATAATCATAAAAAGATATCCATTCCTTCTTTCTCTTATTTTTTTGTTATGAGCACGGGAGATAGTGACGATTACAAACCGCCTCTGTGTCTAGCTTACTGCGACCGATGATCCCCACCCTCGGCCTTGACTTTGTGTGTGTAGCGGGTAGTATTTATATTGCGTCATGAATTTGTGACGTTTTGCGATGCCTGTAGAAAGTACCGTGTACATGTATTTCACTGTTGACTGAATGAACCCACGACCTTCGCACACTTCTTTTCCTTTTCTTATTTTATTTATTTATTTATTTATTTATTTATTTATTTATTTATTTATTTATTTATTTATTTATTTGCTTATTTACTTACTAATTTACTCATTTACTTACTTATTTACTTACTTATATACTTACTTACTTGCATTTTTACTTACATATTTACTTACTTATTTACTTACCTAATTACTTACTTATTTACTTACTTATTCACTTACTTATTTACTTACTTATTTACTTACTTATTTACTCATTTATGTACTTATTTATATATTTATTTACTTATTTATTTATTCATTCATTTATTCATTTATTCATTTATTCATTCATTCATTCATTCATTCATTCATTCATTCATTCATTCATTCATTCATTCATTCATTCATTCATTCATTCGTTTATTGAGTACAAATTGAAATTATAAAACAAAAGTGCTTCTAGCCACTACCGTAAGAGCCAGCATTTGTAATGCAAGATATGCGAAACAAACAGTTTCTACACCTTCCATTTTGCGACTGCTGACGATGCGTCACAGAACACAGCACTCGTGTGAATTGGCATTCAACGTGCGTTAATTGCCTGGCAATACAAATTTAAATTGCGTTAATGAAATGTTTGCTCTGGTTTTTCTGTTGCAGTCTCCCAAGTGCCATATAAATAAACAGGTACTGTGGTGCAGTATTGTTGTCAGGTACAGGGTTGCAATAAATGTTATATTTCAATTACAGAATTTATAATGAGATGAGATGATGATATGACGATGGCGAAAACGATGTTCATAAGCAGAGACCGGAACTTTGGCAGGATGCCTTTTTAAATGTGTTAAATCTATCTTCATTTTGAAAGTAAATCTGTACGAATTATACCTTTGTGATTGAAATGTCACAGTTTTATGTTGCCCTTTTCTGCTTTTTTAAATATAAATGTCTAATTTACAAAATAAATGCTTTTTTGCTTTTATTAGATTATTTATCTATTATGTATTAATTTATTATTAAAAATTGTCTACAGATATATTTTAATTTATTTCTATAACCGCTACAATGAAAGTGACTTCACCGAATGTACAGGGTGTTTCCGAAGTGATGTTACAAACTTTCAAGGATGATGGCGAAGGGCACATGTATCAATTTGAGATAAGGAACCATGGTTCGGAAATGACTGAGTCGAAAGTTATAAGCCAAAATAGTTGTGTGGAAATGGAATTGTAATTTGGCAACACGTGCCCTCCTTCCCTTAACTTTTGGAATAGTCGTGGAAAAATGGTTTGGCCCGGATGTCTCCTACGTGGGTACTTGTACCCGATACAATCTGTGAGCTTGTCTACTGTTCCCATTGGCTCATCCGTAGCCTATTCGAAAATCAGGTCTGTTTATTCCGCTCTCGTGTACGCCTCCATTTCATTAGGACTGATCGACTGTACAAGTTGCAGTGTCCAACCCCCAATTTAAAATGGAATTTTGTCTACTAAATTTTTCCAGTAACAGTAACTATTTTGGTAGTAATGACTCAGAGGGTGATGATTGACATTGATAACTATGATTGATAATATTGACTGGGACAACTTCGACTAGCATTGTTTTCACAATGATATTCACAAGTCGACTTCGACAACGATGACTGATTCGAGTGGCTTTCACAAAGATATTAACAAGGATGACTTTGACAACGGTGAATTGAGAGTTACTATTTTGACAGTAATGAACTGATACTTTGAAGTGATGACTGACACTGACTTTGACATTCATGACTACGACTGTGATAACATTGACACACTTCGACTAGGATGACTTTCACAGTGATTTTGACAAGACGACTTTGGTAACAATGACTTCGACAGTGATGACTTTGACAATGACTTGAAAAAACGGTAACTTCGACGGTGATGAACACGATGACTTCAAATAGAATGACCTTTACAACGACGACTTTCACAGTGATGACTTCAACTAAAATAACTTTGATTAGTGTTATTTTTACAACGATATTGACAAAAATGACTTCCACAACGATGACCTTGATAACGATGAATTTGACATTGATGACTTTGATAGTGTTGATTTTTAAGATGGTGACTTTGACAGTAATGGCTTAGAGTAGGATAACTTTCACAACGACGACTTTAACACTGATGGCTTTGGCAGTGATATAACCTATTGACAAGAATAACTTAGACTAAGTTGACTTTGACTAAGGTGACCTTCACAAAGATATTGAGGAAGATAACTCAGACAACGATGACTATGACAGTGATGAATGAAGACTTTGACAGTGATGTATGATATTGACAACGACGTCTTTGACTAGGATGACTATGACTTAGGTGACCTTGATAGTGATGAATTTTATAAAGATCGTTTTGAGACCAATGAGTTCGTTAATAGCCATGTTAATTATAAATTTTAATGAGCTTGTAAATAATTTTTGTGATAACGATGGTGTTTTGTTACTTCAAATTTATACTGTTTGATATAAAACTCACTGGGGATCAAAAATGTCCACATCTGTGGGGTAACGGCTAGCGCGTCTGCCCGTGAAGCCAAATGGCCCGGGTTCGATTCCCGGTCGGGACAAGTTACTTGGTTGAGGATTTTTCCGGGGTGTTCCCTCAACCCAATATGAGCAAATGCTGGGTAACTTCCGGTGCTGGACCCCGGACTTATTTCACTGGCATTATCACCTTCATCTCATTCAGACGCTAAATAACCTAAGATGTTGATAAAGCGTCGTAAAATAACCTACTAAAATAAAAATCAAAAATGTTACTTCGAGGAGAAGAAGTCATCTAGTTCAAGTTATGACGTCTGGTTTTAAATGTTTTAAGTTCCTAACAGGAAGAGCTAAAGAATGTCAAAAGTGAAAATATGGCGAAAGTGGAATCATTTAAGTTATTCTAGCGTTAAGTAAAGTATTTTGGGTACATTTTAAACGTGGCGTGTTAAGGGAATGAAGACACCGATGTGCAAGGCTGGAATAGCTTTCAGCTTCGTTAAAATATCGTACGAAACCCGTTAATAAGAAAATCTAGAAATGAGACTCTATACAAGACGACGATGGTGTAATCCACTGTAATGGATACAGTTTCTCGTACAGTACACAGTTCGTTAACTCAGGAAGGAATCGACTAAAGAAAATCTGGCACATCCAGCTTGGAAAGACATTCGAGCCACTTATTTTTAATAGCTACCATTCGTGCCAGTGTTTTAGCACAAAGATCTTGTTGAAAGTGAGAGTATCACACTTAAAAAGACTGTTCTACTATCTGTTATCTTACAACGACGTATAGAACCAACGACGTAATCTTTAACCTTTCGCGTGGCAGTATGGTTGCCACGGGCACTATTTTGTTGGGTCTCTCCCGATTTTACGCAAATTGCTTCGCATTCTAGGAGCCTATTGCCACGACTACAAAATACCATAATTTTATACGTGCAGACATACTTATAAAATACTTATACTCTAGTGTAGCTATTTAGCCAAATCCACTCATCAAAGCTCAATTGTTTACAGAGGAGCTGTAGAAAATATTTTAATTATTAAATTTATTTCAATTGTTAAACGATGAACTATAATAAAAATAGAGTGTTACGTAGTAGATTATTTTTATAATATAAGCATACTCGTGGAATTTAGTGATGTTATTTTGCGAATGATACAACTACGAAGTCCCAGAAACAACGTAAGAATTCTGTGCCCGGGAGGAAAAAGGTCTTAAGTAAAAATTTTTATGCTCGACCATACCGAAATGTAGTAATTATACACCTGGTAGCAGCCCTTTAATGGACCTCATTAAAGTACACCTATTCATTAAAGTTCAGGTATTCCACCAATCAGAGAACATCATTGTAGCAATATGAAAGCGCAAGTATCGATTATTCTCGGATATGCAATCGAAAGACAACTAGCGAAACGTCACGGAGGCTGGAAATCCAATACTGTCGCAGAACGTTATATTCTGGTACTATAATAATTAGCGTTAATTTTAAATGACATTCAAATAAATTCAATTTGTCATCTCGTTTTTCAATGTCTAAATCAATGTCAAGGTTATATCAAGATTAATCTTTATTTACTCTCTAGATTATATCAAGGTCAATGACATTGGTTTCTAGGAAAAAATCAATACTTTCGCGTCTGTGCACATCTCACATTTTACGAGATATTGCACAAGGTCAGTTCCGCTCCCCAGTCAGATAGCATGAATAGCTTAATTATGAATAAATTTCAAGTTAGAAATATGGTCGAGCATAAAAAGTCGTATGAAACTTGCCTATAATGGTAATTAAGACGCTCGTATGAAAATTATGAAACTCGCTTGCGCTCGTGTCTTAATTACTACCATTATAGGCTCGTTGCATAATGTACTATATACTTTTCAGGAGAACAGTAGAAAGATTGAAATTGGTGTCAATTATAGAGTTTTTTAATTAAGATGGTTTTCCTGGATATTATTTGTTTATATTTCTTCTAAAATAGGTAATGGCGCTCATTTAACAATTTTCTTGATTATTTCCAAAAATAGCCGCACTTAAGCTCTTTTAAGATTACAACCCAAACTGACAAGCAAACGTTCTGTTGAGGGCAGATAAAAAAGTTAATTTTTTTTTCTTCCACCATGTTAATAATGTCAAAGGAAGTGCTTATACAAATTTTGGCCACGATAAAATTATTCAGTGTAAATGAAATTCTTAACTTAAAGATTTAATCTGAAGGGGGCAATCTTTTGAATAGTTATTAAGATGAAACAATTGTTTCATCTTAATCCTTCTATAATACTTGGAAATCATCAGTGGAAGGGAGCAGCTCCTGCCCCCATCAGAACGTTTGCTTGTGAGTAGAAGAGACTACTTAAACATAAGACCTTTTTCATGTCAAAAAAATGAGAAATGTAAATTATTAGGAATGCAAAATGGGTCCTAAACAATTATAGGACATTTTACTCTGGTGCTTAAAGTTTTAAAAGGAAAGGGCATCAGTATGTGGTAAAATGGCATGGAAAGTAAACATGTAATGGTTTGTAAGGAATAAAGTATTAAATATTCTTAAGTCCTTTATTTTGTGTGTTCTCGATTCAAAAAGTACTTAGGATATTTGGTAACGCTCTATAAATCCAGTCAGGAGTCTTATTTCACTTTAACCGTTTTACCAGATTGTGGAGAATTGATTCCGCTTTCAGAATATATAAATATCTCATTTTCACAAAAAATTGACTTAAGACCTTTTTCCTCCCGGCCACAGAATTCATTTCCTAATAAAAAATACAGTAATTAAAGTTAGTATTGAAAAATTACGGAGATTTTTTACTTTAGTAGAAATTGCAATTACGGTTTTTTAATTTTTTGCTTGCTTATTTAACGACACTGTATCAACTACGAGATTATTTAGCGTCGATGAAACTGGTGATAGGGAGATGAGATGCAGTTAGAGCCGTTCCTGTCAATAATAATTGAATCGGTGAGTGGAAAAGGGGTAACATTCCAAAAAATGCGAAAACAAACTGAGATAGCAAAATTGTTCATATATCATAGTCCTATCTATTGAGTATAAAAAGAGTAATATTTCTATGATCCTAATGCCAATGGCATGACTCGTGTTTTGGAGTTGAGTAGAAGAACGGTAACATTCCAGGAATGTTACTTTTATTCCACTCAGTAGTGGAGCACTATTGTGTTAGTTTTCATACGGTATGCTTGGAGCGCTGACAAGCACTGTAATAATCGTTTAGTTTCTTAACTGTTTTAATGCTTTGTTATTACAGGTACTCCAGGTTATGTTTGATCATTCTTTTTAGTAGGTTATTTAGGTCGTTTTATCAACATCTAGGTTATTTAGCATCTGAATGAGATGAAGGTGATACTGTCGGTGAAATGAGTCTGGGATCCAACACCGAAAGTTTTGCTCATATTGGATTGAGAGAAAACCCCGGAAAAAGGCTCAACCAGATAACTCGTCCCAACCGGGAATCGAACCCGGGCCACCTGATTTTCCGGCCAGACGCGCTAGCCGTTATTCCACAGGTGTGGACTGTTTGATTATCGGTATTCTGTCTGCAATATTTGGAAAATAGTTTTTGAAGTTAGTGTCTTTGAGTAAAAAGCAACGTTAGAAAATGAAGATAATGAGCCAAGAAGAGAAGAAAGGAAAGGTGAACAAGAATACACATACAAAAGAAATAGAGAAAATATCTAGGAGTAGGGGAGAAGAGTTTGTAATCTACAAAGGTGTATTAGTCGAGATAAAAAAACAACATTGTAACACCGTTTTTATGATTGTTTCTTTTTCCACAGTTGAAGAAAGTATTTGTACACCTCTTTCGACAGTTACGCTATAAAGAAAACTTACTAATTGTTCAAAATATTTCTGTTCATTTTAACCAATATTCCATTTGACTGGAAAAAGATTAACATTCCCAAAACTTTAAACAATCAAATCTAAAAAACAATTTATATATTGTAAATTTTATTAGTAACAACAATGTAATTTATTCCTCACAACAATAATTCCTTTCTACAATTCGCCTTAAACGCTCTCGGCAACAATTGGAATTTTCACTCAACACAGTATTCGTTATAGCACTCCACTGACGACAATGACAATTTACTTGGACTAGTACGAACAACAATGAACTGTTAATCTTAACTAATATTTACAAAGCACTATTTACAAATCAGAACTATCAGTTCTCAGTTCACAGTTCTTCTATCTCAGTCACTGGAGTTCACAGTATCTCGAACCACAGACCTTCAGAGACAGTTCACTGTACTCGAACTCAGGTCCCTCCAACTGCGGTCCACTGCACTCGAACTCAGGTCCCTCCAACTGCGGTCCACTAACGCGAACTCAGGCCTTCGGATGCTGACGCAGATGCGGACGCACACTCGAGTCGAACTCCGGCACACAAGTCTGGCTTGCTTGCTCTGGCTTACTCACTGACTGAATAACTAAAAACTGCTGTCGTTCCTTCGCGACCGTAATTTATAACCACAGCGACGTAGCCTCGAAAGTTCCACGCGTCTCTAGAGATGGCACTCCAGAGAAATCCAGAGCCCTCTCCTCTCTACCAGCACCAGATGCGCGCGCAAACTCGTCGCGTTGACGTAATACACCCTCTCTCTTCTCTCCACCGCGCGACGTCACTCAATGTTCCGTGGAGCCTGTGCGATCTGCTTTCTTGCGGGACGCTGGTCGTGAGTTCGAATCTCACGTCGCTGTCACAATATTAACAAACAAATATAAAGGCTGAGATACTTGTAACTAGTAGTAAATGTAACCAATTATAAGTGACATTAAAAATAAAGTCACAAAACAGTTTTCTTTTATTATCTCGAAAGCATGATTTTGGAATGTTACCCCTTTTCCACTCACCGATTCAATTATGCTGTCGCCATATTCTGCTCAACTGCTCCGGATTAGACCCAGGTCACCAGAATACTAACGACACGTGCTGCTCATAAAACGGCACCTTCAGTTTTTCCAGGTGTATAGAATAGAATTATGCGCACCGCATTTAATCCGACGTCATTAAATACGTAAAACTGTGGAGTATTTAATTTATTTTTATTTGAAGTTTTTGGTTGTATTTGTGATAGTCGTTACGGGAGCGCATTATAACAGGTTTAGATGTGCAGGTATAGCGTAATTCCACTCGTAGTTTCAACTACACATGCAAATTACTAGTAATGTTTGCTTCCCGTGGCTTTTAAATAGTTGTTAGCATACAGGTTTTCACATTTTTTACGAATATGGAAAATTTACGTGACATTATAGTCCGCCCGTTGTACTGGGTCGCTCTCACCTTCACATAATCCGTGGTTTTACTATCATTAAATTCCGCGTGTTTGTATCAGTGCAGACGAAGCCTCCATTAACCACATCACAAAGTACATTAAGTTATAGTCTCGCCCTCCCTGTAAGCCTCTGTATTTTACGGAATTTCTGCGTCATTGTGTTACGCTGTAGTCCGCTCATTAACTCGAAGACGTATGTTACACAAAGCTTCATTTTCCCTTATTGATTAGCACACAGAGCAAGTTCATATTAATGTAAGTGCATACCTATTTATTGAAGCTAAAATCAATACTATTTTGTATTGTCTTTCTGTATCACAATATTTAGAGTTATTTATCTTTTCATAATTTATGTATAACATATATTGTAATACAGTGCAAGCTCTTAAGTTCGACATCCTATAGTTCGACTGCTTACGTAGGAGAATTAGACACGCTAATCCCTTATTCATCTGTCGTAAAAAATCTTGGCTGCTTTTTTGATAATAATCTAAGTTGGAATTTTCAAGTTAAAGAAACGATAAAAAAAAATCTGTTCCTCCATTCACTGTTTGAGTCGCTTGAGAAACTTCTTGCCCCAGCAACTAAAACTTACCCTAGTACAAACCCTAGTAACGCCGCACTTCGATTATTGTGACGTTTTGTTAAGTGACCTAAGTTCTGAACTGTCAGTCAAGTTACAGCGAGCTCAGAATATGTGCGTCAGATACGTGTGCAACATCCGACGGTATGATGACATATCACCGTCCTTCGCAAGTCTCTCGTGGCTCCGACTTAAAGAACGTAGAACTTTACACACTTTGTCTTTACTCTTTCGAATTCTGCACACTTCAACACCAAATTACCTTTCGTCTCGTTTCTCTTATCTATACTCTAACCACGACGTAAATACCAGATCACTTATCTGTGGCACGCTAAGTATACCTCTTCATAGAACATCTTGTTATTCATCATCTTTTACAATATCCACCTCGCGTCAATGGAATTCCTTGGCACAAAGTATTAGGGGCTGCAAGACAACAAACACCTTTAAGAACAGCTTAAAAGATAACCTTATTAGAATTTCACTCCATTCATACTGATTTAAAATATCACTGACTACATTGTCACTTTTTTCTTTAGACATCATCCTGATTGTGCTCTATTTTAATTTTATCATAATAATCTCTTTCTATTATCTAATATTATTTGAAATATATTAACATTCTATGTATTTTAGTTTAATTCTGCTACACAGTTTATTTCAGTGTTTAATTAATAGTTCATAGTATTTTGTTGTTTAATTTGTAAATAACTTTTGTATACATGTAACTCTCATCTAAATCAAATTGTTGAATTCTTTGTAAGTTGATGCATATGTATATACACTTTTTGCTGGTTGAGTGGAAGAGAAGGCCTTACGGCCTTAACTCTGCCAGCTAAAATAAATTATTATTATTATTATTATTATTATTATTATTATTATTATTATTATTATTATTATTATTATTATTATTATTATATAAGAGAACTAAAAAATGGGTTTGCCATTTGAATGAGAATTGGTTCTGTGTCTTGTAGTGATACTTTTGTTAATGTAAAACAAAATATTTTATTAATTAGGACATCCATATTTAATCACGGATTTTAAATCAATGAACTCGTCTTTTTCTATTTGAAAATTGTGCCGTTTCACTAAACCCTCCAAGTAGATGAACAAAGTAAGTGGTAAAGGGCATCTTTATCCTTATTTCAATTCCCTCTGACATTTTTTTCTTCTGTCCTGATTTTGACTCTTTTCATAAAAAGGTCCACATCTGTGGAGTAACGGTCAGCGCGTCTGGCCGCGAAACCAGGTGGCCCGGGTTCGATTCCCGGTTGGGGCAAGTTACCTGGTTGAAGTTTTTTCCGGGGTTTCCCTCAACTCAGTATGAGCAAATGCTGGGTAACTTTCGGTGCTGGACCCCGGACTCATTTCACCGGCATTATCACCTTCATCTCATTCAGACGCTAAATAACCTAAGATGTTGATAAAGCGTCGTAAAATAACCTACTAAAATACTAAATTCATAAAAAGATTACTTAATAGTCTCCTCTCTTTCCAATCCACATCAATTTTCTTCAGGATCCCCATAAGTTTATTGCAATCCACTCTGCCAAAAGTCTATTCCAGATCCAGAAATATTACATACAATTCTTTATTTTATTTTAGGCATTTTTCACTGATTGTTCGCAGCAGTCCGATTGCATCTTTCGTACCTTTTCCTTTCCTGAAACCAGTTCTTCTTTTACAATAAAACTGTGCAATAATATTGTCCGTTAACAGCTGCTTTAGTCTCTTTTCCAAATTGGTCAATAGTCGTATTTCTATTCTATATATGAAGACGACCATTGGCCCTATTGTAATGTTTGTTTCATATAAAGATTACTAATAATGCACTACAAAATATTCTTCAGGATCCCCATAAGTTTATTCCAATCAAGACTGTCAAGAGCCTTTTATAGATCCATAAATACTAGATACATTCATTTTGCTCTAGGCATTTTTCGCCTATTGTACACAGCAGTCAAATTGCATTTCTTGTATGTTTTTCTTTTCCTTAAGCTAGTAGCTCTTATTCTGCAATAAAATTGTGCAATAACATTGACCGTCAACAGGCCGCTTTAATCTCTTTTTCAAATTGCTCAACAGGCATACTTCTTGTCTTTAAATGAATACGACTATTAACCGTATTGTAATGGTTGTTTCTTGAAAAGATTATTTAATAGCCCCTTTTCTTTCCATTCCAAACTAGTTTTCTTCAGGATCCCCATAAGTTTATTCCAATTCACTTTGTCAAAAGCTTTTTCAAATCCAGAAATATTACATTCACTTCTTTATTTTGCTGTAGGCATTTTTCGCCGGCTGTTCGCAGCAGTCAATTCATTTCTCGTATCTTTTCCTTTCCTGAAGCTAGTAGCTATTCTTATAGAATGCAATTGTGCAATAATATTGACCATCAACGGCCTCCTTTTGTCTCTCTTTCAAATTGTTCAGTTGGCTACTTCTTGTCTTTATATGTAGACGACCATTAGCTGTATTATGATGGTTGCATCAAAGAAAAGAATAGTATTAAATTTATTATGCCAGTTAACATGATGTTAGTGTATCGCACGTACAACCCCAGGCACAAATGCTTCAGAAACTTCGTACTGAAGCCACTGTGTTTCGGTAATCAGTTACTGAGAACCATGCCAAGTGGGAATTACAGCTTTTAATCCTGACATTGTTAGAAGAGTAATAAAACCGACGGACATTCGATCGGGCATTCACACAGGAAGGAACAGAAGTCAGGGGTGTTGATTGCATTATGGGTAATCCTGTCGTCGCGGTCGGAGCCCCACGTGATCCGAGTGTCTGGACACCACAGGCCGCGGTGCAAACACAGAAATGCCATTTCACATCTCCTCGACAAGTTGGGATTTCAAGTAGGGAATTTTAATGCTGTACAGAAATAGAAGGGGAGATGATGCAACAGACTGTGGTCTAACCCTGGAATTCAGAGACAATTATTTCCAAACTCTATTCATAGAGATTATCGTGCTTCGAACTTCAAAGTATTGGAAATTCTAAATTACTTGAGATTAAGAATTTAATTAAAGCCATTACAATCCCAAAGTTTTATTCTTGTAAAGGGTGTAACCAGAGCTCAATGACAATCTTTGAGGAATGATAGGTCACACAGGGAGGATAATTTTTCGTTAAGGAATATATGCTCGATGACACATCCTTCAAGGGATAAGTCTTCTTTTTAAAAGCGCATTCTGCATGTTTATGATCTTTGCTACATTGCTGTAGTTTGTTGTTGGTTTGTGTGATGTATCTTCAGTACATCATATAATCCTACAAATCCAACACAACTCTGCCATGATAATGCTGCGAAGATGTTCAAAATGTATTGATAACGAGGTACTGCAACAGGGCCTGTAATTTTAACAACTGTTTCCAATCCATTGCGGGCTAAAGCAAGGAGATGCACTATCACGTTTACTTTTTAACTTCGCTCTAGAATATATCATTAGTAAAGTCCAGGATAACAGAGGAGGTTTGGAATTGAACGGGTTACATCAGCTACTTGTCTATGCGGATGACGGAATATATCAGGAGAAAATCCACAAACGATTAGGGAAAACACGGGAATTTTACTTGAAGCAAGTAAAGAGATAGGTTTGGAAGTAAATCCCGAAAAGACAAAGTATATGATTATGTCTCGTGACGAGAATATTGTACGAAATGAAAATATAAAAATTGGAAATTTATCCTTTGAAGAGGTGGGAAAATTCAAATACCTGGAAGCAACAGTAACAAATATAAATTACATTCAAGAGGAAATTAAACACAGAATAAATATGGGAAATGCCTAACATTATTCGGTCCGGAAGCTTTTGTCACCTATGGTCCGTCCCAGTAATCTGTAGAGTAACTTCACGCATATGTGGGCGGAGCCTATCTGTGCCGAAGTGTATTGCGGCCAGGATCAGCTCGAGGCCGCTAAGGGGTAAGATGCTCGTGGTATAAGGTAAGAGTAGAGTTCAGATAGAAAGGAACCTATCCCTGCAAGCAATTGCTATCTTCCTTCAACCAACACCTCCCTCTAGAGCAATCATTGGTCCTAGCCCTTCCACATAACACTTTCCCAGAGGTCTTGTTTCGTCTTTCTACTTTACAGATTCCCGGGACTGCAGACCGATGATGTAGATGGTTTCTCAGATTTCATTTCAACGCATTTCCTGTGCGATGTACTGTTGTTGCAATGTTTCTCTATATCCTGAGCTGTTCTGGTTTTTATTTCAATTTTACATACCTTACACACGATATTGTCTTCGTTAATACATAAAATGTCACTCTCATACTTCTTAATTGCATTTCGTATCTAAGCGAATTTAACGTTTTGACTTCGACATTATGAATGGGTAAGCACTACACTATTCAACTCGTACTAAATACTTGAGCAGGACCGAGGTTCCTTCGTTGTGTACGCTGCTGTACTCGCCAGCTACACAAAAGACGAACTACGCGGCACGTGCCATATACTACGATACGAAACAACTTCACTTTTCCTTAAGTCATCCCGCATCCACTGTCCACAAATAACTTAAGTAGTTCTTTCATTCCCAACTGATGTCACATATGGTCAAATCCAATTCTTGACAGTGTGCCGTATCTGTCCCAGTATGCGGAAAGGAGTTAAGCAGCATAATCTCCAAGATAAAAGATAGGGATTTTTTATATGTCACATTTTAATAATAATTTCACTAATCTTATCTTCCCAAGTAAAGCGATAGGGTTGGAAGTAAATCCCGAAAAGACTAAGTATGATTATGTCTCGTGACCAGAATATTGTACGAAATGGAAATATAAAAATTGGAGGTTTATCCTTCGAAGAGATGGAAAAATTCAAATATCTTGGAGCAACAGTAACAAATATAAATTACACTCAGGAGGAAATTAAACGCAGAATAAATATGGGAAATACCTGTTATTATTCGGTTGAGAGAAGCTTTTGTCATCTAGTCTGCTGTCAAAAAATCTGAAAGTTAGAATTTATAAAACAGTTATATTACCGGTTGTTCTAAATGGTTGTGAAGCTTGGACTCTCACTTTGAGAGAGGAACAGAGATTAAGGGTGTTTGAGAATAAGGTGGTTAGGAAAATATTTGGGGCTAAGAGGGATGAAGTTACAGGAGAATGGAGAAAGTTACACGACGCAGAGCTGCACGCATTATATTCTTCACCTGACATAATTAGGAACATTATATCCAGACACATGAGATGGGCAGGGCATGTAGCACGTATGGGCGAATCCAGAAATACATATAGAGTGTTAGTTGGGAGGCCGGCGGGGAAAAGACCTTTGGGGAGGCCGAGACGTAGATGGGAAGATAATATTAAAATGGATTTGAGGGAGGTGGGATATGATGGTAGAGACTGGATTAATGTTGCTCAGGATAGGGATCAATGGCGGGCTTATGTGAGGGCAGCAATAAACCTCCGGGTTCCTTAAAAGCCAATAAGTAAGTAATCTTATCTTCCATCCCAGGTCCTGACTCAGAAAAGTGTTATTATTTTTAAACTATATGCTAACATCACCGTACAACCATTCTCTATGGTCTTCAAAGTGCAGTACTCATATATTTGCCTGTTATTAACTCTATTCGCCATGCACACACAGGTCCTAAGAAGACTCCCACTTTCCCCATCCCAGGGTCTTCGCTCCTTGAGTGAGTACCTAATCCATTTAGACAAGACGGCGGAAGTCCCAACCATCTGTCAGAAATCTCTCTTGAACGCCAAAGGGATGCTCACGTTCTGGAAGCCTTCCAGTGTTTAAGAAATTTACAACCTCATATGAGAGTCTCTATACATCAATCAGCAGAGGCTTCTTCGGTTGAATGGCGAGCCATAATCTGATGTGATCCGACCACAGAGCGAAATTCTTGGTCTGTGTCCAAATACTGCGACTGTACTTCTGTCTTCGCAAAAATCAATTCTATATTCCTGTTTCATGCTCTGAGCTCGGTCCCTGGATCAAATACACACAAAATCTTTATACACTATTTATAAACAGTTTATGAAGACTTCAAATTTGGAGAAGGAACAGGAGATGATTTTATTTTGGAAGATGTAAAGGATTGTATCAAAGGCTGTAATGAATATACTTTATGTATTACAGTGGATCTCCTAAGTTCTACTGAACAGAATTGAAAGTTCAGTCCAATAATGATAGTGGGTGTGGCAGGTGAAATGAATACAAATTCTTATTGGTTATCCATCAACGAATACAGTACTGTACTTGCATTTCTTGCCCGCCACGAGACTTGTGTATGCGCTTCTAGTACCACAGTGGGTTTCGACAGTTACGTCTCAAAAACGGCACAATTCTCAAATAGAAAGAGAAGAGTTTGTTAATTTAATCTCAGTGATTAAATATGGATGTCCTAATCAATAAAATATTCTGTTTTCCTTTAACAAAAGTATTATTACAAGACACAGAACCAATTCCCATTCAAATGGCAAACCCATTTCTTAGTGCCCGTATAGGGGCGTGTCTAATTCTCCTACATAAGCAGTCGAACTATAAAATGTCAAACTTGTTTTCTGTCGAACTTAAGAGCTTCCACTGTATTTACTTACTTATGGCTTTTAAGGAACTCCGAGGTTCATTGCCGCCCTCGCATAAGCCCGCCATTTCTTTGATTTTCTTCATTACTTTTTTACTCCTTTCTTTAATTTTTTCTTTTCCTTGTTTTTCTTCATTTTATTTTTTATTTTCTTTCATATTTTCTTCCTTTCCCATCTACTTTTTCTTCTTTCTTTATTATTGATATCAAGAGACAAGAGATTGAGCTCCAATGTTCGGAAAAGTCCTCACTACATTTACAATCAGATCTCACGTTTAACGGGGGCAGGTGTGACTACATAAACTCTTGTAACAAAGACAGTAGAGCAGGTTTAGCGTGGCGAAGATTGGGGGCATGGAAGTGTAATAAAATTGCCAACGAAGAAGGAGAGCGCCTTTGTCCCCTTTGCAGAGAAAAGGACTCCTGGAGACATATTTTATTACAGTGTGTCGATTTGGAACATGTACGGAGAAAATATCTACCACCCTCGATGCTAAGTCAGAATAGGAGTTCGCTTGCATGTCTTAACATCATGGGGAATAGAGAATACGAACAAAATACTGGATTGTTCCTCTTGAAGGCGAGACAGATTAGAACTTCAGCTGTTGAATTTTGTGATACGAACTGACGAAGGGATAATGGTATCTACCCAATTATACACTTTTATGTCTGTTTTAGGTTAGGATATATTATATAATGTGTTTTGTTGTCCATTTTCATTTTAATCTGTGTGTTCTTTTAGAGATTGGCTGGATATAATCATAGGTGAGGGGAGTGAAACCTACAAAGTAGGACTTGTTTCAGGTACAAAGCACGTACTGTTCTCCAACCAGGAGATCAACCGTGAAAGGAATGTGCTTACTATTGCGTCATCTATTGGAACGAAGTAGATAGACGATATTACCGTTATAACGTCAGTTTAAAAACCATGCTCTCTTCTCCATATGTTATTTCCTGTATGGAGAGATTAAAAGACCAGGAGATTAACCGTGATCTAATTTTGTAACTAGGGTAGTATCAATATGTGTGATCAATGTTATGGTTTGTGCTGTGAGAGCTAGCCAATAGAGATAAGAGTACCCACGTGTGTGACCTTATGACATCTTATGACATCAACATTCATTCACAGCATTATCCCGCTTCATCTCAGTCCCGGAAGACTTTCTCGTGGTTGGAATACAGTACGGTCACAAGACCCGTGCATTGGATTTTAGAGAAAATTGTGATAATATAACATCTGTATGTATAATATTACTCGATAAATCTATCTATCTAGTTTATTTTTTATGTAATTTTACCTTATTTTCTTCCTTCATCTTGCCCTTCTTCCTGTGTTTTGCTTTCAATTTTCACTAGAAGGCTATATATAGCATTCTTATGTTTATTATTTATTTTCATTTTAGTAACTTTACCGATATCTCTTTTGTTCTCTTGAAGCTTTTATTTCGCTTCCTTTACATTGTTTTCATACCCTTTATTTTATTTTTTCATTTATTTATTTTATTCCATAGATCTTACATGAGCAATGAAGCTTTAAGATGTGGAACAAGTCAAAATTTTACAATATTACAATTACAATTTTTACAAATTTTTATAGTTTTACAGTTTCGTGATTTTCTACAATTTTGTGCAATTTGTTACAATATTTTGGCGAGATGTAGTGAGATGAGGTGAGGTCCGAGGATTCGCCAAAATATTACCCGGCATTTGCCTTTTGGTTGGGGAAAACCTCGGAAAAACCCAACTAGGTAATCAAATCAAAGGGGGGTAATCTAATCAAAGGGGTTGATGCCAAGGATTCGCCATAGACCATCCGGCTTCAGTCCCCTTTCTTTTCTTTCTATCAAATTTTTAGTCTGCATTCTCTTACCTTCATCTACTTTATTTTCTTTCTCTTTTCCCTTCTTTCTTTTTTTATTTTCTCTTGTTTTCTTTTTATTTATTCCCTCTTTCTTTGTTAAACTTTTCTTATCTCCTCAGTGTTCAACCTTTTTCTTTTGCACAATGTTTTGTTTACTTTTTCCATTTTCTATTCATTGCTCTATTATCGCTACTCTCTCTCTACATTGTATCACAGTGACGGCGACCCTTGCTCTGTCCTTAATTCTGCAGTGCAGCTTGATAAAGCAACAATAAGCGTGTCCCTTTGAGACGTCTTTGGGAGTGAAATGTCAAAATGAGATGCTATTTTCCTGAGCCTGTGAACAATAGACCTGATTCCGGATCGCGTAGATGTGGCACCCCTTACTCCCCTACCTGCTCCAATATCTCACGTCCCGCCTTCTTTTTTCACTTATTCCATTTCCCAGAGCGAAGCACATCCCCTCGCCAGTGGGCAATGCAAAAGTGTCACAAGTGACGCTTCAGTATTCTGCACCTGTTAATTACGTTAATAGTATTGCGTAAAGAAGTAAGAAAACCAAAATGGCAATCTATCATACGAAGAACATATCCATACCATTTCAGCTCTTTGATCTCTATTTCTTCTACGACGCCCTTTTTATTTAGCACGCCCACTTTCCCTCTTGTCAGCACAGAGCACCCTGGGGCTAGCGTCTCTTACCCGCGGAAAACGCAGTGCACCATGGTGCACTGGTAGCTGCTAGCGGGTATGCTCTCTATCTCTTCCTGCTGCACGACGGTGCACACGGGACGGCACCGCTTACCCTTTGCACATTTCAGCGAGTGCTGACGACCACTGCTCTAGATATTCCTAAGATCTCGTTGGAAAGTCCATTTCTGTTTGTTTCAATTCTCAAGTGTGTTTGGGATTTGCCAAACTTCTTCAGATTAAATCAAAATGCCTTTTATTATTGCATTAAATATTTGAAGTTTTCTGTTTTTATACCTGGTAAGGTTTATCTTGTCTCAGTGGCAATAAAACCAAGTCCCTTCAAATGAGGGTGGAGATTACAGGAGGGTTGTAAATTTTCAGGATTCCTTTCAAAATCTTGTTATTGTACAGGCTGCCGGAACTCAGTTTCTTGAAAGACAAGCTCAGTGACGGAACTACACAGTACGAAGAGAGATATTTTGTTATTTTATTTTGCGCTACAGAATGTATCAACTAGTCCCTTCCGCCACTGGATGGATGGACGGCACCGCTCCACTCCCCCTCGCCATAACAACACAGACGAAGAAAGACATATCTCCTTTCTCTCTCTTTTCACAGTAAGACAAGGTACATCACACAGTCTTTTGTTATACAGGGCATCATTATGTTTTTACTAACATTTCTAATATTAATCTCACTATAGCTTTGGATTAACGGCTGAGAATCGGAAACACTGTTTATTATCCCCTTCCACGACCGAAGTTTGATGATACTGGTGTAAAACACAAATAAATCCCTTTACTAGGTATAGGAGGGGAGAAAATTAGTGCATCCAGTTACATACCTAAATTTGGGAATGTTAAGTTTTTCAGTTTGATCATTTTCGTTAGGTTTTTATTTAATAAAAGTACAATACGTGTTTTTACTCACGAACTGAACTATCCATGCGAACGTATTCATTATGCAGTGCATATTATACTGTCTTGTAGCACATTAGCATACATTACATATAGAGAGTGCTTTAAAATTAAAAAATAATCAAAATCTGGATACTTAAACAAATTGTTAAAAATGGTGGCTGTTCATTTCGATAGAGGCTTCAGTTATTTTGTGCATATTATCACACTACAGCCTGTTGTACCTAATTCCAATTCCCGGTTTCGTCTTTCGTACCAGTAACTCATGTTGTAATAATTCTGTACGTACTCTATAACAGAGTACCTTAGGTACTGTAAATTTAGTCTTCATTACTGCCCGCTAATATTGTGATGATTCCTAAACCGAATAAAATTCGTACTGATCCATTTAACTACAGACCTATAAGTCTTCTGCATCTCTTTTCAAAAATATTTGAGCGTCTTTTATTACCAAGACTATTAACGCATCTAGAATCATTGTTACCAAATACTCAATTTGGATTCAGAAAAATGCATTCCTGTCCGCAACAATTACACAGGATTATTGACATAATTCTTGACACCTATGAAAAGAAACAAATCTGTTTAGGCCTTTTCCTTGATACAGAAAAGGCGTTCGATAAAGTGTGGCGTAGTGGCCTCTTATTCAAACTAAAAAACCATCTTCCTGACACATACTACCGTTTAATTCAATCATTACTTAGAAGACGAACTTATTCAGTAATATACGAAGGTGTACAGTCTCAGATTAGATATATTTTAACCTAGATGTTGATACAGCGTCGTAAAATAACCCAATAAAAAATAAGATATATTTCTGCAGGTGTACCTCAAGGGAGCATTCTAGCCCCTTTTCTCTATTTAATTTACACTAATGATATACCAACACCTAAATCAGATTCTCTAACTGTAGCTCAGTTCGCTGATGACATTGCTGTCCTTAGCAAAGGAGATACTGGCGAACAAATGACAACCATTCTACAAAACTTTCTTCAAGAAATTGAAATATGGAACAAAAAATGGAGAACAGTCATGAACACAAATAAGTCATCAACAGTAACATTCACATACCTCAAAAAAGAAAAAGTATTTCCATTATACCTCAACTGTTCACCAGTACCACAGCATGATGAAGTACGATATCTTGGACTCATCCTAGACAGTCGCTTGACCTGGAATAAACATCTCACTTTCACCCTCCAGAGATTAAGATACAGACTTCATCGATTGAAAGCAATACTTTCCAGCTCTTGTCTTTCCCTTTCCAACAAAAATTTAATATATGTAATGCTTCTTAAACCTATTTGGCTCTATGGATGTTCATTATGGGGATCGGCTTCTATAAGCCAAATCAAGCGTATTGAAACATTCCAAAATCGTGTACTAAGGATAATGAGCACCATGGTACATCAGAAATGAAACACTTCATTTAGATCTAGATCTATCCAAAATAGAGACTGTACTTCATTCTTCCTACACACGCTTATTTGCAACATTTTCAACACATTCTAACAACTTAAACAACCAGATTCCTCGGAACTTGCCCCCTGCACGGACTAATCGTCGCCTCAAGAGGAAAAGAGGCACTGATTTGTTGATGCTTTGAGGAACGTTAATGGACGTCACCCTCTCCACAAGTCTCATATTATTGTAACGTTAATTATTTAAGCACAGTTGATAGTACTAATGTACAAAAATTGTCAAATAAATAAATAAAAAGTAAAAAAATTTCTGCCCGATCCACACAGATAAATTTACTCAAATATGCTATCTACTGTCCGTCTAATAATATATAAATATTTATATTTTGCCATCTCATAATAACTCATAATATCCCTATGACGTATGAGTCATACAACAGTAATATACCCGTTTAATATACTTGAAAGCTGAGACCATTTTGTATTCTTAGCTCGTAAAGAATGTACGTTGCATATGCACATGTCGACATTCATTCTTTGCATACTTCTTGCTTTTAAGGGGAACGCCATGGCATCAATAAAACTAAAACGAGAGAGAACGCGGGGAACTTGGGTTCTTGGAAGTAGAACTGCAGGCTCAAGCCTTCGGATTGCTTCTTCACTGCCAGGTTGAGTTGTACCAAGGTGCAAATTCATAAAATGGCCGACTATTCTTTGATTTCTCACTGCTGCTGATTTATATTAACATGTTTGTAACGGTATAAATGTGCTATTTATCCTATTTACTTAAGGGGACTGTGTAGTCTGAGCGTATGGCTGTTGTGTATGAGTGAAGAAATTTTGCTATTACTCTTTAACTTTTGAATCTATTAATTTACAATCTTTACAGCATACACACACTATTTGCAGGCATATTTGGCAAAAACGTATTACGGCGAACGCCAGTGGGGAAGTTATCCCCACCCGCGCCGCTCGGCACCTCGCTCTCATGCTCTCATGCTCTCTCTCTCTCTCTCTCTCTCTCTCTCTCTCTCTCTCTCTCTACCACAGTATAAGAAGAATCAGTAGGGACAACTCTTGTCGGCACCTTTGATATTGTTGGTACTAAATTCAAGCTCAGTAAGGTCTAGTTTTCAATGAATCCAACTATGTCGCCAGTATCAAACCACTATCAAAATATTAGTAAAATATTTATTTCTTTATTTTATTGGTCAGTAATACGAATAATCTTGTATGTATATTATCTATCATTAATATTATGTCGCTAGGAAGTCAAAATACTTATATCCATTGTTGACGTTCATGTTCGCACTTCACCGCAACGGACGCCATGATGTATTATGTTGTACTTGGATCAATTTTACCAACATAAGACTCAAACAGTGACTTGAACGTTAGCGTCAATTAGTGAATATTTTCATGATGATTGCATACGGAAGTAATTATTATTATGGTTATAGTGCCATTCCTTTGCCTCATGTCTTTAAAATTGTTAAAAGATGAGTAATGAATGTTTTCAGTTGATATTAAATTATGCCAGCCTGTCGTAGATGGAGATCCATCTGGTGGAGATTCCAGATAATACACCCGGTTTCGTGACATGCGCACTCAGAATTTGTTCCCACGAAATGGCTTAGCTGTCTTTACTGTATGTTCTCTATACTGTGTCTCTACTGTCTCTCTCTACTATCTGTCCCGCTTCGATGGATCACTGCCTACCACAATGTAATACGCATTAGACAACTGTCCACAACCACAACTACAATGCAATACGCATTAGACAATACGCATTAGATAACTGTCCACAACATGTACTGACACAACACAACACAATACAATGTAATGTGGTTTTCATTAAACAACACTCACCTGTTAACTTTGCACATCCTCGAAGTAACACAATAGTCTTTTTTTCCCAAAGGTTGGAACTCGTAATGACTAGCAAGTAGTCCATGCTCCTCACAGTACCTTACCTTATCCGCCTTCAAATTCTCCCTGGACATTTTCAGGAAGAAGTAAACGTCTTCGGTACGGATCATCACTACACGTGGTTACGTCTGTACACGAAGTTGGACACGGACACAATGAAGCTCCGAGCGTTAACACTTATGCCACCCCCGTAGTCAACCCCTACCAAGCGACATTCACAAGCCCACCAGTTTCTACCCACGCTATTCGGTCATTGTCCCCTTCTACAATACGTTATGGCAGTTCCCTTAAACATAAATAAATTCATTTTCCCTTCTACCCCCAACTCGCCTCGGTAGCCGAGAGGTCTAAAGCGTGAACAAAAAGCGTGCGTTTAGGTTTAGTTACGAACTTTCTCGGATCGAATCTCCCCTCCTGCGAAGTCGTAAGAAAAAAAAAGAGAGAGACATGAAGCAAGGAACAGAGAAGGAGAGGCTGGAGAGAGAGAGAGAGAGAGAGACTGACAGAACGAAGTTCCTCTATTGCTTCGTAGATGTCGTTGCTCTTTTTGTTCCACTTTCCTACACTAGATGTCACCCCACCCTAAACCCCTATTTCCACTCTTTCCCGCTAGGGGAAAAGTGGAAAGGGGACGTGGGCGGAGCTTTGCGTTCGCCGTATTATGTTTTTCCCGCATATTTTGTTTTTTAGATTACCTTTCTACCTTGTATACTTGGTTTTATAAACATTTTTAAACCTGAAAAATATTACTTAAATTTAAGTTAAAAACATAGGTATTTTAGGAACTTGTTTCTCAGAAACTCTTTGCACTACAGATTCCTAGAAATTCAAGCATATTTTCAATGCAGATGACTATAATTACCGCCAAATTCATTACATTATGAATATCCGTTCAATAGAAAAAAAAACTATATTCCATCCTGAAAAAAAAATCCATTTTTAAATACTTTTGTGGCTGTAAAATCCATATTAATTTTCATAATTAAGTGAAAGTGGTCATGCTTCTTCACTGTCATATGAAATAGGAGTATGAAAAATTTCAGCCTCCTAGTCCCACTAATTTCTGAAAAATATGTTCCTAAAATACCCATGTTTTTAACTTAAATTTAATTAATATTTTTCAGCTTCATTTTTTTTATAAAATCAGGTATATGAGGTAGAAAGGTAATCTAAAAATCTAAATGTGCCTGCAAATATTGTGTGTATACTGTAAAAATGGTAAATTGATAGATTACAAATTTGAAGAGTAATAGCACAATTTCTTCACTTATTTCACTTACACACAACAGCTAAGCGCTCAGACTACCCAGTCATCCTAAGTGGGTCACCCATTGATTAATCCGCTAACGGGTTTCACATAAAAAGATTTGTAGCACAAGAACGGTTACGGTTTATTCGTGAACGTATATTTCTTTTGCAGCTTTAATTGTACCTCCGTTCCTCTGGTGCCATATCATATCTTCAGCAATGAATATGCAATATACATTACTTTAAGATATAACGCCAGAATTTCCTTTCTTCATATCAGATTGGAATAGAAATTCAATTCTGTTTAAAGAGAAAGAAATCCAGCTGACAAATTAGCCAGGAGATCGAAGCTAACTTGATACACTCGATTCAATTAAGTAAGCGTCTTCCTCAAGCTGATATTGTACTTGCAATGGTTCTATTTCCTCGATTGTGAAGTCAGAAATGTGTTTCAGAACACTGAAAATGTTCGTCCCATTTATATTGAACAGACCTCTATGCTATAAATCTTTGAGACGTTTTGTATCCTTTCCAGATTTCCATTTAAATTTACTACATAAACAAGCGGATTGTTCTGTCCTATCTCTGTATTTTATCTAGATTGCAACGTAATTTCAACAAGTTTGAAGTTAATCTTCCGTGGTAAGCATATCCACAGAATATCGAAGGAGATAAGAACATAAGTTTTGAGTCCAAGCAACGTCTGTACTTTAAATCGATAGCTTGGAGATAGCTGTAATGTTTGCGATAGGGGAAGTCTTAAGGCAGTCTCCATTATTAATGTTTCCTTAAAAAGGTCCTCCAGAGTTCACACAGAGGCAGGTGTTGTGTTGCAGAAGTCGCCCCAGAAAGAGCGGGCGAAATTCGTCTTCCGGCCGCGCTACGTACAGCCGCTGTTCCTGTTCACAAAGGAAGTATTGGCTTTTCGCTGCAATCTGCAATTGGTGCTGTGCCCAACGTGTCCAGAGTTTTGTGCTTTACCACGTCCTGATCTGAAGAATAACTGAGGAGTTTGTTTTGAAAATTTTACCTATATGTTTGTTATTCACATAAAACTGTGTATGAACTGGGGAACTACAAGGAGAACAAGGGGACTACAAGGAGAAGAAGTAAACTAAAAAGAGAAGAAGGAGAATACACGGAGAACAAGGGGACTACAAAGAGAACAAGGAGACTGCAAGGAGAACAAGGGGATTACAAAGAGAACAAGGGGACTACAAGGAGAACAAGGGGACTACAAGGAGAAGTAAACTAAAAAGAGAAGAAGGAGAATACACGGAGAACAAGGGGACTACAAAGAGAACAAGGGGACTGCAAGGAGAACAAGGGGATTACAAAGAGAACAAGGGGACTACAAGGAGAACAAGGGGACTACAAGGAGAAGAAGTAAACTAAAAAGAGAAGAAGGAGAATACACGGAGAACAAGGGGACTACAAAGAGAACAAGGGGACTGCAAGGAGAACAAGGGGATTACAAAGAGAACAAGGGGACTACAAGGAGAAGAAGTAAACTAAAAAGAGAAGAAGGAGAATACACGGAGAACAAGGGGACTACAAAGAGAACAAGAGGACTACAAGGAGAACAAAGGACTACAAGGAGAATAAGAGAACTGCAAGGAGAACAAGGGGACTACAAGGAGAACAAGGGGACTACAAGGAGAACAAGGGGACTACAAGGAGAACAAGGGGACTACAAGGAGAACAAGGGGACTACAAGGAGAACAATGGGACTACAAGGGGAACAAGGGAATTACAAGAAGAAAAAGAGGACTACTAGAAGAACAAGGGACTACAAGGAGAACAAGGGGATTACAAGGAGAACAAGGGAATTACAAGGAGAAATAGGGGACTGCAAGGAGAACAAGGGGACTACAAGGAGAACAAGGGGACTACAAAGAGAACAAGGGGATTACAAGGAGAACAAGGGGACTACAAGGAGAACATGGGAACTACAAGGAGAACAAAAAACTTCAAGTAGAACAAGGGGACTACAAGGAGAAGAAGTAAACTAAAAAGAGAACAAGGGAATACAAGGAGTATAAGAGAAATACTGGGGAAGACGGAGGGAGCTTGGGAATTTATTGTCACATAAAAATGCAACCCAATCTCGCAGCTACTGCTCGCAAATCATCAAGAGACACGGAGAGATACTAGAAATACCCTTGAAGAGAGGAATTAATACAGAATCAAACGAGATACGAATGGCAGCTGCCGGTTATGCTCTTTTATTTCCTTGTTCTTCTTATATTCCTCCTTGCTCTCCTTGTATTAATTGGTTCTACTGGTATTCCTCTTGCTTATATTGTATTCCCCTTGTTCTCCTTGCATTCCTTTCATTTTCTTCTTCTTCTATTCTCTTTTTTCACCTTGTAATCCTGTTCTTAGTCTTGTATTTCTCTTATTCTCCTTGTATTCCCCTTGTTCTCTTTGTAGTTTACTTGTTCTCCTTGTAGTTCCCTTGTTCTCCTTGTAGCCCCCTTGTTATCCTTGTACTCCGCTTATTCTCATTGTAGTTCCCTTGTTCTCCTTGTAGTTCCCTTATTCTCTTGTAGATCCCTTGTTCTCCTTGTAGCCCCTTGTTCTCCTTGTACTCTCCTTATTCTTCTTGTAGTCCCCTTGTTCTCCTTGTAGTCCCCTTGTTCTCCTTGTAGTCCCCTTGTTCTCCTTGTAGTCCCTTGTTCTCCTTGTAGTCCCCTTGTTCTCCTTGTAGTTTCCTTGTTCTCCTTGTAGTTCCCTTGTTGTCCTTATAGTTTCCTTGTTCTCCTTGTAGACCCCTTGTTCTCCTCGTAGTCCCCTTGTTCTCCTTGTAGTTCCCTTGTTCTCCTTGTAGCCCCTTGTTCTCCTTGTAGTCCCCTTATTCTCCTTGTAGTCCCCTTATTCTCCTATTAGTCCCCTTGTTCTCCTTGCAGTCTCCTAGTTATCCTTGTAGTCCTCTTGTTCTCCTTGTAGTCCCCTTGTTCTCCTTGTAGTCCCCTTGTTCTCCTTGTAGTCCCCTTGTTCTCCTTGTAGTCCCCTTGTTCTCATTGTAGTCCCCTTTTCTCCTTGTAGTCCCCTTGTTCTCCTTGTAGATCCCTTGTTTTCCTTGTACTCCTCTTGTTCTCCTTGTAGTTCCCTTGTTCTCTTTGTAGTCCCTTGTTCTCCTTGTAGTCCCTTTGTTCTCTTTATAGTTTATTTGTTCTCCATGTAGTTCCTTTGTTCTCCATGCAGTTCCTTTGTTCTCCATGTAGTTCCCTTGTTCTCCTTGTAGTCCCCTTGTTCTCCTTGTAGTCCCCTTTTTCTCCTTGCAGTCCCCTTGTTCTCCTTGTAGTCCCCTTGTTCTCCTTGTAGTCCCCTTGTTCTCCTTGTAGTCCCCTTGTTCTCCTTGTAGTCCCCTTCTTCTCCTTGTAATTCCCTTGTTCTACTTGTAGTCCCCTTGTTCTCCTTGTAGTCCCCTTGTTCTCCTTGTAGTCCCTTTGTTCTCCTTGTAGTTCCCTTGTTCTCCTTGTAGCCCCCTTGTTCTCCTTGTAGCCCCCTTGTTCTCCTTGTACTCTCCTTGTTCTCCTTGTAGTCCCCTTGTTCTCCTTGTAGTTTACTTGTTCTCCTTTTCTCGCAATTAAATTTTTAAATATCTATAATTTCTTATATTATCCAAATAGTTAATGTGTAGAACATGTTTATCGGCCTAAATTAATGCAAAACATTTTAGTAATTCCGCGAAAATGAAGTATGAGCTTCAAGGAATCTCTGGAAATCTTTGTTCTGTAGTACAATGCGATCAGTTTTACTTTCCGCAGGAATGTTTTGTCTATGGGCTCGTTGGCCAGTTAGCCGGGTCTCGGTGATTAGTGGAAGGGTAAACCAATAAAACAATCCATCCATACAACAACACACAAACAAATTTAAGAGACTCATTACTTATCAAATTATGAAATGAGGTGTTGAAACTGCCCGCCAAGTGGGAAAACATAACTGATGGCACTGTATTATTTCAAGGAAAAGTACTGAAAAGCGTTTATCCAGGCTCTTTGAGCCACTGTTGCAGCGTGAGAGTGACTCGTCATCTTGGTTGCGGTCTCTATATCTATCATTCTTTCTATCTATCGGATTTCGCAGCCGTGCCTCGCCCCGGGGAATTGGTTACAGCCTCCTGCTCCAGCGACAGGTGGACAAGCTGATTACGGATCAGCTTCATATCCGAGCCCATTAGCGAGACTTTATGGCTGCATGAATTTTGATGTGCGGGATGTAACGTTTTACGCATTTCCGTTCCTACTAATACAGATATGACAGGGAACTACCGGCAAAAATGCAACAGGTTTATATATCGTTAAAATTGTCTTTCTTTAGACTAATTTTCTTTTAAGTGCTTGTCAGCGTGTGTGGCTCAAATGGCAACCCGTTGGTCTTCATCCAAAAGGCCCTAGCTCAGTTCCCGACCAGGTGATTGAGTTTGTGGTGAAAAAAGCAGACATTGCAGTTTTTTTTTTTTCTAGAGTATTCCCTTTTCTTTCTACTATTCTACTAACACTCTCCACGTTTCTTAACCAAAAAAAAAAAAAAGAAAAAAAAGCACGTTCGCTTTATTGATCGTTTTCGATTGATACATTGTAATATGAGGTGGGAAACAATTGACATTCGGCGCAAAGGGTGTTAAAACTACTTTCGCACTAGAGATGAACAACGATCGAGAAAGCCAGACTATAACAGTGCCCGGAAAGTCCAAAACCCGCACGACAATGTTGTATTACGTCGCGTCCTTGACGTAAAGACTGGTTGTGAGTGTTCCGAGACTCGAGATTGATGACTCTCGAAGTCCCGAAGTCAAGCAGCCTTGAATCGCCACAGTTGTTTATACTTGACTGAACTTTTATCTGCTTTGGCAACTGTTATATATGTATAAACAATCAAGTAGCCTATTTGAAACATCTCTACCTTTCAGTGTATAATAATCCGTTCCCCAGTCTTTATCTAATTACAAGGCCCTTATTAAAAGGCTAGGAAATTTATTTTCATATGTTTAAGATCAAGTATGCAATCTCAAGAAAAAACATGTTAATTTTATGTTTTATGTTTTTTAGAAATGCAAATTTATTTGATAATTCGTTTTTTTTTCTATTTATATAACCTAGATAATATCATATAATAGAACCAGAACATTTTGATAACTAAAATGCTGTTCTGTTTTGACTTTTTGTCTCATTTAAACATTTATAATGTTATTTATTTCAATGCTGTGTGTTATTCAAAGTTACGAAATCTTTCCGCTCCGACCAAATGTTATTTCGAGAATGATGAGCGAGACTCGAAGCGCACGAGAAAGACGAGGCGAGATGAGACTCGAAAGACAAATGCACCGAACACAGCGAGCGAGAGCGGCAGTTAGTTTTGTTCATCTCTATTTCGCATGCTACAGTACAATATTCAATTTCTAACACGCTTGCCTAGTGTTAAAAGATATGCTTTTAAGAATGGCTGTCTAAAAATTAAACTTTTCAACACTGAAATATGAATTAATGAAGGAATATATGGATTATCTTATGCAAGTGTTAGTAGAGTTGATCCGCTCATATTTTATCTACAATTGCAGGGGAAAGTTGGGGTGAATTTCTTGTTAGGTAGGTGTAAGTTAGTATTTTATTTAACGATTTTTTCAACTGGAGAGTTATTCAGATTCAAAATTCAGCGTGGAAGAGAAATAGTCGACAGATTTTGCTAAAGCTCTCCATCATGAACAGAGTTATTTTACGTATTGTTATTATGCGACATGAGACTCACGGCTTAGTTTATGTCCCGGAGGAAGCTATGTATTATCGTCATGTAAGCAAAACGTACGCTTCTCTCCATTTCGGTAAATAACTGATTCATTAGTCACGCAAAAGATCACTTGCCAAACTGCAGTGCCGAGAGAGGCAAGAACGTTATCCGCGGAGCTGGTGATCTGCTTGCCAAACAGTAGTGTGTAGGGACGGCAGAAGTGCCGATCTCTTAGGTTTGACTCTATGTATGTATGTATGTATGTATGTATGTATGTATGTATGTATGTATGTATGTATGTATGTATGTATGTATGTATGTATGTATGTATGTATGTATGTATGTATGTATGTATGTATGCGTGTATGCATGTGTGTATGTGTGTATGTATGTATTTATGTATGTGTGTAACCTATGTATGTGTGTAGCCTATGTATGTATGTATGTATGTGTATGTATGTATGCATCTGTGTATGTGTGTATGTATGTATGTGTGTAGCCTATGTATGTTTGTTTGTATGTATGTATGTATGTATGCGTGTAGCCTATGTATGTATGTATGTTTGTATGTATGTATGTATGTATGTATGTATGTATGTGTATGTATGTATGCATCTGTGTATGTGTGTATGTATGTATGTGTGTAGCCTATGTATGTTTGTTTGTATGTATGTATGTATGTATGTATGCGTGTAGCCTATGTATGTATGTTTGTATGTATGTATGTGTATGTATGTATGCATGTGTGTATGTATGTATGTATGTATGTGTGTAGCCTATGTATGTTTGTTTGTATGTATGTATGTATGCGTGTAGCCTATGTATGTATGTATGTATGTTTGTATGTATGTATGTATGTGTATGTATGTATGCATGTGTGTATGTATGTATGTATGTATGTGTGTAGCCTATGTATGTGTGTAGCCTATGTATTTATGTATGTATGTATGTTTGTATATATGCATGTTTGTATGTGTATGTATGTGTGTATGTATGTATGTGTGTAGCCTATGTATGTGTGTGGCCTATGTATGTATGTATGCATGTATGTATGTATGTGTGTAGCCTATGTATGTAATGTATGTATTTTTTTGAGAACATCAACTGCATGCCCCATTACATAGTAATATTACATGCATTATACTGAATAATTTACGTGTGTAATTACAATATTATGCTACAATTTGCTTTTTCATAATAATATGAGAGTTGAATTTACACATCACCTTAACTAATTTTAATCCTATACTTATAAGCTTGAAATTTCTATATACATGCCTTGGTTAATTTACATTTAATATTACAATATTGTGCCATACTTTGTTTATAATAACTATTCCTGATGATTATCTTATATGTTTCCATAATATGAAAATAAAATACATCTTATCTTAGTCAATTTTTATCATATAGCGTACCTAAAAACTTCAAATATTTATTTTATACCTAAAGCGAACCGTATGTATAATTGTATCATTCTTTTACCCTTAGATTATATTTGTTTGTAAGACCGACTACCTGAATTTTATATATGCTTAACCAACTGTTTTCTTGTATTCTATATTTACAATTTGTTTATCATATTATTTTATAATTGGTTCCCTTATTGTGTATCTACAAGTTAATTGAGTATATATATATATATATATATATATATATATATATATATATATAATAATTTACGAAATGGTCTCAAATGAAATGTTATGAGCTATGTATGTATGTATGTATGTATGTATGTATGTATGTATGTATGTGTGTGTGAACCACCGGCGTAGCTTAGTCGGCTGAGGCGGTTGCCTGCCGATTCGGAGTTGCTCTCGGGCGTGGGTTCGGTGCTTGTGCCGATTACCTGGTTGGATTTTTTCCGAAGTTTTCCCCAACCGTAAGGCAAATATCAGGTAATCTATGGCGGATCCTCAACCTCATCTCGCTATCACCAATACTATCGATGCTAAATAACCTCGTAGTTGATATAGCGCTGTTAAATAACCAATTTAAAAATGTATTTGTGTATCTATGTATGTATGTATGTACTGTGCTTATTAATGTCTTGCAATGTTCGAACATAAGAGAGGTAAGTAAGACATTACGTTACTTTGTCTTATTTCGTATGAAAAACTAATCATAAGATCTGTGCTAAAATCCTTAAGCGGTTAAAAATGAAGGGGTGGGAGTGGAGGACAGTGAATATCTTTATAACAAAGTGAAACAGTCCTCTAATTGATGCTCTGGCTGATATGTACAGTAGTGCCAAAAAAGAAAAAACGGACCGACCCTTGTAGCTGATTTCAAAGCCTTGTTCACTCCAGAGCGATATTTTACTACTTAATTAACTTACTATTCCCAGAACATGAATTTTACCAGCAATCGAAAAGTATTGGGAATAAATTTGAATAAGGAACAAAAAAAAGTTTCCTTCCCAGGCAGGATTCGAACCACGAAAGTCTTGGTTACCAGTCTAGCGTGCTCTGGAGTGAACAAGGCTCTGAAATATCAGCTACAAGGGTCGGTCCGGTTTTTTTTTTTTGCCACTACTGTAGGCTACATCTATTATCAGGCAGTATATCTCACTTGACGGTATGTGTCAGAGGAAAAACAATTGTTTGTATGCATCTGAAGTCTGACTAGTGTAATATTATGTAGCTGGTCGGCGATGTATGCAATGGAGGGGGAAAGGAACTGGCCACCCTACTCCATTATCTTCTGGCCTAGTTTCCTCATAAGTGGTGCCTTCTTGACATCGTTTGTGAGGCTCAGATCTGTCTTCAGACAGTTCACTAAATTCACTAAACAACAACTAGGTGGAGCATATACGATAGGCAGCTTCTGCAGATGGAACATCGGCGAATATCGAACTTAACCATACTCGACGTAGCGCCTATAATGTACGACGCTGATGCTCATAATTATATCATTGTAATAATTACGTTTTTATTCATGTATGATTTACTGTATGTACTTTTTACTTATATAATGAGCGTATCTATCCCGGTGTGCATTTGTGTATGCACTTTAATTACGTAATATATTATGTTTTGTTAGTAATCGGTTTAAAGCCTAATGTAAAAACTGTAAATGTGTCATTAAACACAGAGAGCGGATAATCTAAAACAAAAATTGAATATTAGCTTGCTGATGGCTTGTTCATTATCAGTGAACAGATGTGGTAATACTGCACATCATGTTGTTTAATAACACAGATTACAATACTAAACTGCATTTAAAAAGTGTACAACATTTACAAGAGAAAATAGCTCAAATACAGGGGGAAAAACGCGTTGAAAGTATGATCATTCATAAGTTATAATTGACATGAAAAGCACTCCTAATTCTACCATTATCCTTAAATGAGTTTTCGCTTTTAGAGTTCATAACAAAAGCTCGTAACACCACTTACCAACTACACTGGTAACAACCTACATTGATGAGCTAAAAGTGCATATTGATTCGTGTAAAATCTGATTTTTCAGGAAAGACGAAAAACTAATTCGATCATGTCTGAAACTTATTGGAAGAAACAAAATTGACTTTTTTTTAAAGACCGTAAGTAAGAAAAAGTAAATTTGTGGAAATTTGAAAAACTATGTTTAGAGGAAACTATTTTGAAATATATAATTCCGTACATGTGGGATGAAAGTCTAGATTAAAGTTGTTGGTTTTTAAAGTAATTATGCGCAATATGCGTATGCTTAAGGTTTCAGTGTGATTTAAAGTATGAAAAAACCCGTCCTTTAAAAAAAATCAATTTTATAACAAGTAAAATAAAATAAAATGTTGTTATTTTTAGATAGTTTCGTGCTATTCTTGAATTACTTTACTGGGAATCATACAAAATCAACAAACAGAATGTAGGGTAAAGGTTGGTAATATTGTGATATTAATAATATTATGATAATAATTTTTGATAATTTTTTACAATTTTACTGAGCGAGAGAAGGACCGGTTTTGTACAGTAACTTGTTCACGAACATTTCCTTAATACGTTGACGCAAAAAAACGATCTTTCTCTCGCTCAGTAAAATTGTAAAAAATTCTCAAAAAGAACTCTCATATTATTATTAGTATCACAATATTATAGGTCTCGCAAGCACGGATTACCGACGGAAGGAATGCGAATCAAACACTGCGATGAGGAAGAGAGGGCGAGAGGAAAGGTCACGAGATAACTTGAATGATATTCAAGAGTACAGTCGGAAGAGAAATGACATCGATAGAATCAGTCTTGCATTGTGATAGTTACATTACGACTTTAGTTTGTTCCATTGCGTGTGAAATGCGTGTGTTGTATCGCACGGTATTATTATTTCATTCGTAAACATGTGTTGTGCGTTTGATTAGCTTCGAATTTTTCTCTTGCTACGTTCTTCATTTCCACAGCGATGTCCTCATTTGTTCATCTTCTTGGAAGAGACAGTGCTTCCATCGGCTCTCACCTCTCCCCCAGGCGTTCCTACATACACACGTCAAAACAGACAGCAACGCCACCATTGGTTTTCGGTAATCGTTTCTTGCGCGAGCTGTACCAATCTTTACCCCATAATAATTTTATTAGGAAATATCAAGAATGATGAAGAGAAATCAATATTTTCACTTGGGCTGTAGTGTTTTCCAGTCATCGTACTTGCATTACGGTCTTTAGGCCAGCTGAAAAGTTCTTCATAAAGTGCCTTATGCTCATTTGGGATGTATTGCTTCATTTTTTCCAAGTCTTGCACTTCTTTCTGTTTTATTGACACTTTTCCTGCTGGGTAGGCTATACTTGCTGGTGGAGGAATGGATTCTCCCAGAAGTACCATGAAGAATGAGTGGCTTACTAATTCATTGATACTGCTAGATACTTTGATATATCCAACTCCGTCATGTGTATACCTACTCAAACTGGAATAAGGTACAGATTCAAAATTGATTATCTCATTTTTTTGTTTGTTCCTTCTTTCTTCAGAAACAGCAGTCTTTTGTAAGATTTCTTCTGCTTTCAGCTGTTCCCACTCAGTCACTACTGCCAATTGAACAATTTTAAAACGGTGTATGTCATTGACTACTGTCCATTTAAACCAAAGTGTGATTTTTAACTTGCCTCTAACAAGCCAACGAACAATGTTATTGGCGCCCTTTCAAGCAAAAAACGATGGGTTTATCCGTGTACTTTCAAAACTACGATAAAAATGAAAATGTCAAAAATTATGATTTAAGACCTTTTTAAAGAAATTAAATTCATATATATCCAATCTAAAGTACAAGCTTCAAAAGTGTACTTAAAGTGCAAAAACTCCTATTTCCTTGATACACAGAAAATGTTTAAGCGATTTTTTGTTAGGAAAAGTTCACTTTGCTGTATAGCTGTGAATAAAATGCAATTTGACTCTAAACAAGTGCAGTTTGATTACAATATGCAATTTTATTACTTTTTTTTAGGTAGCACATGCTTTAAATAAGAGAAAAGATGGAATAATTTACCAAATTAAATCAGATCTTTTCTCAGAATCATTTCTTTAATGTTGTCAAAAATGCATTGCACTTCAACATATTAATACATTTTGAAAATAAATATTAATTACTCTAGGAAAATGACATTTAAAACAGTAAGAAAGACAAACAATATAGCATCTTGGAATTTATTTATTTATTGTTGCTAGTAAGTTTGAAATGAATACAAATTAAAAAATACAATGACAGATAATCTAGCCCACTCCTGAATGAGTAAGACTCATGCTCAGGAGGGGATTATAATACAGACAAAAATAAAATTAAAATTGAGAGTGAATACAGATTAAATAGTGTTTAATATGTTTAAACCCAAACTATAAATCCAATACAATTTTTTTTATTAATTTGGAGAGGATTCGTGGTTGAAATATTATTGGAATAAAATTTGTTTAATAATCTGGGACCTTGACTCATGCTATGATAAAAAGCTGCATTGGTTTTACATTTTGGTTCTGACAAACGCAGAGAATTCATATTTTTAGTTCTATATTTATGTATATACCTTTCAAAGTTATTAAAATTTCTATGAAAATATTTTAATAAAATAAAATAATACATTTGTTTAATGTTGAAAACTTTGAAATGTTTAAACAACATTTCGGTTGGGTAATGAATGGACATTTTCCAGGATCACAATTGTGGGGTTCAGAGCCATAGTGGGCCAAGCGCCATTTATTAAAAACGGAGAAAGCAAGGGTTAAAGTTAAGTGAATACCATAATTTAATGAAGATTGACATATCATTTAGTTTTAATGTGTATACTTTATATTACTTGCTATATGTTTCCATTGAATTATGGTAATAACTTCATTTTAACCCTTGTTTTCTACGGTTTTAGTAAATGGCGCTTGGCCCACTATGGTTCTGAACCCATCAATTGTTTGTCTTTATATTTTTTGTACTGAAAAATTAAAACCATATCTCCATAAAAAAGAAAACACAGCTTTATTCTCATCAAACAGAGATGTTACAAAATTATTAAAGGCAATGGAAGTGTTAATAATGAATTTTTCTCAAAGATTGAAGCTGGTTTTGTATTCCCTTAAGGTTGCGTTGTTTAATTAAGAAACACATAACGTGGGAGAAATATGATGAACTGGTAGAGAAAACAATGATAATTGTGTTCCGCGGATGCAGAGTTGGATGAAGTAAAATTGTTTCAGACGCAGATGGAATGTTCCGTTACAATTTATCGTCCGTTAAAAATGTTTAGAATTTCAAGAATTCGTCGCGCCATGCGAAGAAAGTGAATTCTTTCCTCGGCATCTCACTTAGCGAGCAGTGTTACCAGCGACTTCGACACCCACCAGTCTCGATATGGGTTTTGTAATGCACAATTTCCAAATATTCTACTCTCGATTTCAGACACAAAAAATCTGCTTAAAAGTATATGTATTTTATCGTGCTGCATTGTATTGTATTGTATCAGTCTTACTAATAAATCGTGTATAGTTTTCATACGAGACTTATGCAGAGTTGAGACAGAAAACGTTACTAATAAACCGTGAATAAGCTATGGACGTATAAACAGGCTGTAACTATACCATGGGAATTGCTTTGCAGTAGTTATATACACGAAACCCCTTGTTTAAGCGTTGTATATAGCGAAAAAATGGCCGCCCCTCTAACAGCTGTTCGTATCGACTGTCATTTTATGATGATGGTTACCTTGTAACCACAGAAGAACAAACCAAAGATCATAGAATTATTAGAATAATAATGCTGTAGCTTGTACTCTTTGACCAAAATGTAGTGAGGTAATCAATTAGAGCCAGTTGTACTATCGATATTTAACACGCCACACTAGAGCGCTCTGCCGGATGCAATAGAGAACCTCAGATATTCTATTACCTTTCGTAACGAAGTAATGACGAAACTATGACATAGCTGTGTAACAGTTATACTGTTATACACGACGTATGTAGTGATTATTAGTAAGGAATTTACACACGACTTATAAAAGAGCTACTCATTGGATAAGTATAAGACAGTTAGACGTCTGTATATAGAGTTTTTATTAGTAAGACCGTATTGTATATGTTTTAATTATACAGGGTGGAAGATTTTAACTGTTTATTACTTCGATAGAGTACAACAATAAAAATTCTAATACCATGTCAGTCCCAAATGAATACTCTTCTGAGAAAAGAATAATTCTGAACTAAATTTTAACACTGTTTTACTCGATAAGTGCTATGCGTACAATTCTAATTTTTACTCATATTATTAAAGAAACTGATGAGGAATGATTTATCCCTTGTAGTTTTAATTAATAAAATAAGTATAGAGTTCCTTCAAATAACTGTCTTATTTAACCTAAGGAATATTTTCGTACAGTCATTTTATGCAATATGTTTTAACCCATCATCTATATATTTACAACTAGCCGTACCCGTGCGCTCCGCTGCACCCGTTAGAAATAAATATAAAGTAATTACATAATTAAAGTAGGACGTTTGATCCAGGGAACATTCGTGTTTGTTAGAAGGATAAATCGTTTAATATGTCACTTAATTGAAATTGTATTTAAATAATTAAAATTCGATCATTTTGGTCCAGAGACCACTCATTTGGTGCAATGACAATTCTTTTAACATGTTTCTTATTTGTTATTACATGCAACCATAGTTTAATGAAGATTGACATATAATTTAGTTTTAATATGTAAACTTTATATTACTTGCTATATGGTTCAATTGAATTATGGTAATAACTTAATTTTAACCATTGTTTTCTACGTCTTCAGTAAAAGGCGCTTAGCACACTATGGTTCTGAACCCTTCAAATAACTTAAATAGTGATACAGCATAAACAGTGATATGTAATTATATTTCTTTCTTTCGAAAATGTAAGAATTCTCGATCTCCTATTTACCATTCCCCCGGAATGAATAAATGTGTTTTTCCTTCCTACTCAAAAATTTTATATTTTGCACATAGGAATTACTGCAGGAACAACAACGCTACAATCTGAGACGGCGGTGAAAATGTATTGTATTGTTGTTTTCCAAGGCCCCTTATAGACGAAGTCATTTGTTCTTATTTCATTGCACCGTCTTAGATGGCGTTATTTTAATTTTAAAACTCATTTATCTCATTAAATATCAGTCCTATCAAAATTTTCTAAAGAATAAACCTTATCGGAAATCATTTTTAAAGAAACTTTTGTTATGTAACATTTTTTACAAAAATCAATAATAAACGAGATATTTCGATTTATTTTATTCAGGCCACCTTATAACCCCCCCTTTTAAATAAAGCATTTTGAATACCATATAGCTTAGAATCTAAGTTACAACGAACTTAATTTATATTACAATTTTCATATAAATCGGTTCAGACATTATCGCGTGAAAAGGTAACAAACATCCAGACAGACATACAAACAAAAATTTCAAAAAAGCGATTTTCGGTTTCAGGGTGGTTAATTATATATGTTAGGACCAATTATTTTGGAAAATCCAAAATTACCAGAAACAGTTCGGCTACAGATTTATTATTAGTATAGATTACTATGCATTTTATAAAATCTTACTGTTTTACAATATTATTCTTGTCTTTATGCTCACAGTATCACTATCATATATATTTTGACCTGATGATGCCATTAATTTGACGATTGCGCTTGTCATGTTTTTCAATTGCATAAATCAGCGTTTCTCAGACTATGGTCCGCGGACCACCTTTGGTCCTTGAGATCTGGCCTTGTGGTCCTTCAAAAAAAGGCAGAGGAAAAAATTAAATTCAAACGAATTTCATATCACTCTATGGCTGAAAATCTCAGAGTTTTGAAATGACACATGGCAATCGCCTTTCACTTTTTCTCCCAGTAATGATATTTTATGAAATTTATTACCCTATCCGTCTACCGATTTCCCACTCTACTCTCAACAACTAAAGAAGAATTTAAAGCTCTATGAATGTGATGTTTCTCGCCATCTTTTCCCTGCACATCTGGCGCCACCCCTGTAACCCAGCAGTGACCACCCGAATTCATAACAGAGGACCGAACCTTTTCATGTATTTATGGTTTTCTTAATATTTTTGCCCACATTGTCTGCACATTGAAATGGTCACGTACTGTACGTGGTACACCAATAATACAACACTGATGTCACAATTTGAAACTTATTTTCCAAGTAAATATGACGATTTTCATGGGTTCGTGATCACTTTCATTGTTACATTGAAACTAACAAACTTCCATTGAGTGAAAGAGAACAGTTAATTGAACTCTCGAATGAGACTGGACTTAAAATGAAATTCCAAGCGTAAGGTATGGTTAATTTCTGGACCTCATCACAAGTGAAAGGAGTATATAGTGAACTGTACAGTGGTGCTTTAGAGATTATATTTCAGTTTGCTTCTACGTATCTGTGTGAGAAAGACTTTTCATCACTCACTCTAATAAAAACACAGTAGGCTACCGAAATCGACTCGATGTATCTGACGATCTCCGACTTAAGCTTACCAACACAGTCCAAATATAGAACTGTGCAAGAATCGGTAGGCTCATTCATCTCATTAATATGAGTACCAACATTTATTTATTTTTTTTATTTAATAAGTTAAATATTATCCAAACTCTAATAACCTTGATTATTAAAGAAACAAAAGTGAATTTTCTTCTATTAACATTAGCTTATTAGTTCATACTAATGTAAAATTAATTTAATTTAATTAATTTTAATTAATTAATTCTATTTTAAAATATAAGTATACTGGTACTAAAATATGCTACAAAAATGGTTAAATTTGCTTTCGAAGGGAACAAGAGTAAGGTGGTCCGCGGAACTGTTCTGACTTAAAAAAGTGGTCCCCACTTCAAAAAAGTTTGAGAAACACTGGTATAAATGACCTAATGTAATTAGATATTACTCATCACAAATGATATTTCTACGAACACTGACAGGAGTTACTTTGCGGGACCGCATTAGGAGCGAAGACATAGGAAATTAGTGGGAAGTTGAGGAGATGACCGCAGACGTCCAACATTATCAACGTAAATGGAGGAACCACCTTCTTAGGATGCCTGAACATCGTTTACCAAAGAGACTATTGTATTGCCGTCCACGAGGACGAAGAGATTTATGCAGATCTCACCGACGTTGGACGGACCAATTCCATTTGTAGTTCACAGACGGGAAATAACCCAAAACTGTGTATTGGCAGAAGAAGAAGAAGAACTAATGTAATTTATTTGTACTATTCATTACTTAATATAGGCCTAAATGTCAACATATGTCGAATTTGGAGTCAAGCCACAAAGGGAAAAACATTAGAGGAGAGGGGTTCGATCCTGTGCTGTGGATTGAACTTCGACGTAGCTCAGTGATTAGAGCACTTGGTACGTAGAACCAAGGACCCGGGTTCAATCCCCGACGCCGGAGCGAATTTTTCTTCTCTAATAATCATTATATATGACGCCTGTGATCGAGAAGTTAGCATTTCTGCCTTCCACCGTGGCGACCAAGGTTCGATTCCCGTCTGGACCAGGAAAGAATTTGTGCTGGACAATGCGCTCGTCTAGATCTTTTCTCAAAGTTCTCTCGTGTTTCCTCGTTACTATGCAAGGTCCCGAAACCAGGCCCGCAGTACAAATAAAAATGACACAAAGTTGTGAATTTTGAGTTTAATGAAGACTGTTAGACCTATTATTAACATTATAAAAAAAATCCTGATGTTGCAAAACGTATAACGGGAATGGATCAGTTTCAATTCTGTCATTTCTTTTATCTCACTGCGTAACTATCTTCTGTTTCAGTGAATTACAAAATCGATATGCAATTGGGTGATTTACTTGGGTTCTTGTAGATACTCTAAAGAAGGTAGCCTATGTGCTAGTGTTAAAAACTTTCAGGGATGATGGGGAAGGGCACATGTACCAATTTGAGATAAGTAACCCTGGTCCGGAAATGACTGAGTCGAAAGTTACAAGCAAGAATAATTGTGTCGAAATTAAATAATTTTATTCCTCTGTACACCTTATTTATGTGTATTTGTCTGTAGGCCTACATCTTACACATACTGTATTCATCTGATGTTGTTTACGTTGTCTACCTACAGTATTCCGTTCAGTGCGCTGTCTGAGGGGTGGGGACAGGGAACTACACTAAAGCAATGCAGATAGCGTAATGTGTAACGGATATGGTCGGTCCTGATATGCACGTCTGTAGACAGCAGTGTATGTGTACAAGTTGCAGTGTCCAGTCGATCAGTCCTAGTGAAATGGAGTACACGAGAGCGGAATATGCAGACCTGATTTTCGAATACGGATGAGCCAATGGGAACAGTAGACAAGCTCACAGCTTGTATCGGTACAAGTACCCACGTAGGATACATCCGGCCCATACCATCTTTCCACGTCTGTTCCAAATGTTAAGGGTAGGAAGGCACGTGATGCGAAATTACAATTCCATTTCCACACAACTATCTTTGCTCATAACTTTCGACTCAGTCATTTCCAGACCAGGGTTCCTTATCTCAAATTGATACATGTGCCCTTCACCATCATCCCTGAAAGTTTGTAACACTAGCCCGGAAACACCCTATATAGGAGGCCTTGCCTTTCAGGGATTATATGGACTCATATCATCATAATCATTTCCTGTAGACATTACACGAAATCGATAGAGATTTCATCAAATCCCTGTTAATTTTTTTATCGACTAGGTTGTTGTTCAAGAAAAATAAGAATAAAAGAAATAGGCAATTTGGCCTACTACAACAATGATAATGATAAGACTTGTAGATGCGTTTCAGCAGTATACACAATTTGTGAAATCAATCTTTGCAGGCTGACCTGTACTCTCTCCTCTGTGAGTATGCAGTGAAAGTCAAAAGCACGAACGTGCGATGCGTGAATAATCCTCGCGATGTATTCGAGGTGGGTAATTTACCTGGCAGCGATGTTACTCCTAACATTGGTCTTAAAAGTTTGAGTAGCTTCCAACTATTTCAAATTTATTTAGTTCTTTTTCATCGAGCACAGCCGCTCGCTTTGGTTGGAGCCATTCCAATAGCTTGCAGTCCCATAAAGTGCACTTATGTAGCCGTTTAAACTCCGGTCCACCTTTGCGATTATCCCTCATATTCACACCCGCTGCACTGATTCAATGGTAACGGATTCTGACTTCATTCTTGATGGCGAAAATTAAAGTGAAGTACTTACACGGAGTCCGGTGCAATATGAAGAAAATGTTGTTAAAATATAGCATATATTATTTATTTATTTTATCAACAGTAATCTCACTAGAGGATTTGATTTATCTAGAGAAAATCAAAACTCGAGTGAGGTTTAAATGATTAGAAGAAAGTATATAAAGATTAGAAGAAATAAAGTACTCTTAATACAATAAAATTTAATTGACTTACTGAAATTCTATTTCACTAATATTAGCTTCACCAAAACGTTTGAACGGAGTCGCCATTTTCAGTTGACTGTCTATGCTGTAAACAAATGACGATCGCAAAGCATGTTTTATAGTACCGTAAAGAATTTGCAGTTTGAAATGTTGGCAAACAAAGAAACGAATGGTAGGGAAGTGATAAAAACAGAAGAAAATATATAAAGATTAGAAGAAATAAAGTACTCTAATACAATAAGATAGATATTAATTGAGACACTAAAATTCTATTTCACTAATGTTACCTCCACCAAAATGTTTGGCCGGAGCCGCCATTTTCAGTCGACTATCTATGCGGGAAACAAATTACGATCGCAAAGCATGTTTTATTGTACCGTAAAGAATTTGCAATTTAAAATGTTGGTAAACAAAGAAACAAATTCTATGGTAGTGATAAAAACAAACAAATGCTAGGGAAGCGATAAAATTAAACAAATGCTAGCGAAGCGACAAAATTGTGCGATAAGTAGCCATGATTGCTTGAAAAACGTCCTTTCGTGCCGTTTTATTGGTAAAAAGTATTATGACGTAGTAAACGTGTAATAGTCAGGTAAAACACCTTCTTATACCCATTTTCAGGATTCTATAGCCTTTCTTCATTCTTCACTGTTCCCCCATGCCCCATCTTCCGATCCCCTAGTGAAGTAGTTATACGCAGACAGTACAATATGAAGAAAATTTTGCCAAAATATGAAATAAATATTTTATTTATTTATTACCAGTTTTTACAATGTTACTAAGACAAATTCCTATACCCATTTTCAGGATTCTACAGCCTCTCTCCTTTCTTCTCTATTCTCCCATGCCCCATCTTCCAATCCCTTAGTGAAATAGTTATATGCAGACAGTACAATATGAAGAAAATTTTGCCAAGTTATGATATAAATATTTTATTTTTATTATTAATACGTTTTACAATGTCCTAAGACATTTTCGTATACCCATTTTCATGATTCTGTAGCCTTTCTTCTCTTGTCTATTCCCCCATGCCCCATCTTCGAATCCTATTTCTCTCGTTCTAATTATTATTCCTTGTGTTCATATCAGTTTCGGTCTTCCCTCTTCCTTTTTTTCCGTTGGAATCCATTCACATATCTTCTTCGCCAGTCTATCTCCAGTGATCTTCTTCATATGACCAAATCATCTGAATTGCCTTGATAGATTCTACAAGCGATCCTCACACTTTCATTCTTTCTCTTATAACGTTATTTCTAATTGTGTATTGCAGATCTTCGCCAGAAATCCATCTCTGTGGAATGTAGTTTTGCTACTGTCCTTGACTTCAAATGCCATGTTCCTGAGCCCTATGATATTGTGGTTTTAACAATTGTGTCATACAGAGTGTTTCAGAAATACTTTGACAAACCTTGGGGGCATGTTCCTCACATCAAAAGAAAAAAATTCATATAAACATATGTCCGAAAATCATTAGTTTTCTTAGTTATTAATGAAAGAATATAATGAAACATCCGTTAGATATTGTCAGCTAGGTTGCAAGTGTTGCAACTTTAATCAATTCAGAAACTCATAACAATGAAAGTGGAAGCAAGAGGAGAACATTTTGAACTTTTGCTATGAGTTTCTGAATTGATTAAAGTTGCAACACTTGCTACCAAGCTGACAATATCTAACAGATGTTTTATTATGTTCTTTCATTAATAACTAAAAAACTAAGGATTTTCGTACATATGTTTATATGAAATTTTTTTCTTGTTTTGGTGTGAGGAACATGCCCTCAAGGTTTGTCAAAGTATTTCTGAAACACCGTTCGTTTTTATTCCATAGAATGCTATTTGATTTTGAAATTGCTCAACTGTGTATGTTAATTCTCCTATTAGTGCTGTCTTCGTGATTTGCATTTTTAGTTTCGTTGGCTCCAATATATTTTATATATCATCATAATGATTTATGTTTCCTTTTCCGTTTTCCGAAATTAAATCTTTTGAAGTTAAAGTTATGTTTTATTTAACGACGCTCGCAACTGCAGAGGTTATATCAGCGCCGCCGGATGTGCCGGAATTTTGTCCCGCAGGAGTTCTTTTAAATGCCAGTAAATGTACTGACATGAGTCTGTCGCATTTAAGCACATTTAAATGCCATCGACCTGGCCCGGGATCCAAATCGCAACCTTGGGCATAGAAGGCCAGCGCTATACCAACTCGCCAACTAGTTTGACAAATCCTTTGAATCTACACCCATTGTCATGTAATGTGTTTTCTTGAGATTTATATTCAGACCCCATTTCCCATATTCCTCCAATAAGTTCCTTATCATATACTCCATATCTTCATATCCTTCTGTAATTACCAATTGATCATCAGCAAATAACATTGAATACATTATATTGTCATCTGTTAGTAATAATCTCATTTGCGATCTTTTTTTTTTCAAACTGCGAGAGCATTTAAAGATATGTTTCCAGTAAAGTGTGCATTTTAATTTTTGTATACAATCATATAACTTACCAAGGTTTTTAATAGCTTGCATAATGATACTGCATATTTTATAGTGTTTCAAATTTCCCCATAATTTGTCTCATGGCACTCTGTAATACGCCTTTCTTAAGTCGACAAACAATAGATTTAAGAGTTGTTCGAAGAGAATTCTTTTTCCAGTGACGTGAAATGAATATTTCAATACTAAAATATTTCCCCTCCTAAACCATTTGAACTAGATTTACGATTTCATACTTTCGCTTAAGACGAAACAAGACATTGGTAACTAATAAACATCTGTTTTCTAACCAATAACCGAGGTCTTTCACCCAGAATTAAAGCTACAACTTAACCTTTCTGTATATGAAGTTTTAAGCCTAAATATAAAACTCCAGAAGTATCTGCAATTGGGCTTAGGCTTTTTCTGTTCACCTATTCTCTACCACAACTAATTAAGTGATGTCAATCACTTAGCGTGCTGCACACCATATTAATACACACTGACGACGCTCGGAAGTAGCTTTCTGAGAAAACTGGAAGGCCAACTCAGCATACCCTGACAGTGAGGTGATAATTTTAGATTCCAATTACTGGAATGATGGGATCTGACTTGCAGGGCAGTGACGGAGGTTGGCAAGATAATCTGCTCTTGAGTTCAACGTAGAAGTACGTCCGGGTCAGTCGTGGACACTCTATGCCTAATTACATGTAGAGATGTCATCTCATCTCTGTGGTTGTAAGTTGCGACATCGATCGGTCGTGTGTGCAGTTAAGATAATAATATAGTCTAAAAGTGACTATTAACATACAGACAATTCAGTTTATACTGAGGTAAATTAAAATATACGGAATACTTGGCAAACTCTGACATATGTCCTTAGGAACGCTTAATCTATAGTCCAGGTCATCTTATTTTATACCCTAAGACAAACATGGGCGTCGTGCCTCACTTGAGAATTAGTGCCTCACTGACTTTCACAGAGCTTATCGCTCTGAGTGACATCATCTTCACAGTCCCCGTTCTTCACTCACGTAGCTCCTAGGCGTGGGCAGGTTCTATATCAGTTTCATAAGCAATATCAGTGGTGGCATAATGGCATATCAAAGCAGTGTGTACGCGTTAGAAAACGATTATTTCATGAGAAAAGGGAGGAAGAGATTTTTTGCTATTTAGAAGGGGAGAACATACGATGTATGTTATGCTCGAAAATCCTATTAGGCATTAATAAATTTAAAATACAACGACATTACTCCTTATGTCATAAAGAACATGCTGAATTAAAAGGTAAGACAAATTAAATGCTATTTTTTCGTGCTATTCCGAAGAAAATTTATGATCTTAACATTTGCATAGTATACTAAATACGACATTATACCTTAAACGCGCTGCATTAAAAGGTACGAGGAATTAAATGTTGTTTGTACGTATTATTTCCAAAAGAAATTTATAAAAAATATCAAATGTGCGTAGAAAACGAAATATGATTTTCTGAAATTATTTTAGGTCGAGAACGTGCAAATCTATTAAGTAATCTCGATAAAACGCCAAAATATTCAAGAAAATAAATGTAGAAAACGTTATGGAATATTATTGGCTAGTTACGCAATTTCTCGCCTGTGATTTAAATCAATTCAGTTACGGAGAATCAGTAAAGAGATTTATGATTAAAGTTGCCGAATTAATTTGTCAAATTGAATAAAAGTGTTCGAGTCTCTCACGTTAACCAAGCGCTTTCCTAATAATTCGCCACTGACCGCCTTAACGATTACGATAAGGTGACGCAGGTCACAGCAGTTTATATTTCCCATCCTACTCTGCAGTCTCTTCTCCTAGTACACAAACTATTTCAAATCGAGTGCCTCATGTAACCGAAAATTGTGCCCATGTATGCCCTAAAAATGAAAACCTATCAAATTCCTCCCTTTTACTACATATGCTAGTGAATTATAGTGGTGTTCTAGTTGTCAGGTTGAATTTTCTTTTGCCAACTTTATTTAGAATTTCAGTGCTGACAAATACTACACAGCTCGCAGTTACTTTCTAACTGTTATGTTGACAGCATTGTTTGCCTTTGGAGAAGTTATCAAAATTCATGAAACGAAAGTATCAGCGAAATTTGAACGTATTAATAATTAATAATATTAATAAATGATACAACAATAATTAATTAATTAATTAACAGTGCACATACTGTACATTTAAAGTGATATTCGGTTTTCGGAATTAGTAGCCTACTAATTATTTCATGTGATCAAACAAAATACCTATTTAGGTTAGGTCTCGTGAGTCATAATCTTTTTCGTCAAAACAGTTAATTTCATTATACCAGACACAATAAATTTTATTATTATATCAGTCATAAATAAATAAATAAATAAATAAATAAACAAGGGAGTCCTCTAGAGACATAACTCACAATATTCTTAAAATTACTTACTATTTAATAATTCATAAACTTATATAAAACAAACGATTTTACTTTAAAACATTCAATCCTTCATTCATAGTATTCTACCCAAGGACAAGTCTTTCACTGTAAACCCAGCATTTCCCAGTCTTTCCTATTTTCTGCCTTCCTCTAAGTCTCTGCATATGATCCGTATATCTTAATGTCGTCTATCATCTGACAACTTCTTTTGCTCCGAATTCTTCTCCCGTTCACCATTCCTTCCAGTACAACCTTCATTAGGCAATTTCTTCTTCTTTCAGCCAATTCCTCTTTCTCTTCCTGATCAGTTTCAGCATTATACTTTCTTCACCCATTGTTTTCCCATCGTTTTCCGCACACTACACTCTCTTTCGCATCTTAAAAGATTCCATGGGGGCCCAGCGTGGAGGTGAGGAGAGTGGATTTGACTAATTAGGCCCTCCGAACTTCACCAAAATTAACCGCAAGGGTTAAATATCAGTTCTATCAGCGTTTTTGAACCGATCAGAAATCGGGAAACCCCAATTAGTTTTTGTCCCCCCCCCCCACCAAACAGTCATTACTATTTAGAATTACGATGGCTGTTACATTTAAAATAATTCTGCCAAATGGTAACTGATGAGATGTAAGTTTTTGCTTAATTGCCGAAAATCAAGTTTTTGGACATTGTGAGTTACGATTCTAGAGGACTCAAATAATATTTATTATCCATTTTTAATCTTGCGTACAAGAAAACGGTTACAATCCAAACATAATAGACAACATCATAAGAAAGACAAAACAAAAACTTAACAAACACAAAAACACGCAAAACACAACACAAACACAAGAACACAAGAAATACATCACAGTAACATATGAAAACAAAAGCACACATAAGATCGCATCTTCATTCAGAAAGCAGAAATACAACATAGCATACAGAACATAAAACACACTACAAAGACATCTTAACACACAAAAAACACAAACAAATAAATACGACCACACAGGTGTATAAAAACTCACATGTAATAGTTGCGACAAGTTCTACATTGGACAGACAGGCAGATCATTCCAAACACGCTACAAAGAACACATTAAAGCAATAACCAGAGAACACAATACATCTACATACGCCGATCACATAACCAATGCTAACCATACATACAGTAACATAAATGCGGACATGGAAATTCTACACATACAACCCAAGAACCAAAAACTCAAAATACTAGAGCAATACGAAATATACAAACACACTAAAACACACCCCGATCAAATTCTCAACACACGATCAATTTCAGTACACACACACTATTTGACTCCACTCTTCAACACCTTTCAACAATCAAAGGCACCCACGTAACAGGCAGAGAAGTTCGAGATGACGCCGAGATCTAGTAGATTCTGAGGATGGTGTGATGAAGCACCAAAACAGCTGTAAGCCGCACAAACTTACATAATTAACACGAGTAAGTCCGCTAGTTAATCAATTACTAATATTTACTATTTTGTCTCAGTACATATCATTGTGATTTTATCTTATCTAGTGTTTTCTGGGAATAGTTGGCAACATTGAAAAGACGGCCATATTAGCTTCAAAGGAACTAATCTTTCGTGAACCGTATTATATCGTGTTGACATCGATTACAGAAAGATGGTATTATGGCGAAATGCCTCGAGAGATAGCGATGGGATTACGTGACATATGCCGAACATTGCGCATTCAGGAAAAACTCGAAAAATTATCCAAATATGTAGTCAGTACACCAAAACATCGAATATAATAATGTATCTTATTTGATACTTCTATGTATCGAAAACATCCGAGACCCTTTCTTTGAGCGAGATGAATACAGAACAATGTTCATCTGTTATTTATCAGAGAGACGAACCACAAGCTTCTTGACGCGAAACAGTAGCCGCTTCTTGCTAGCTGAGCTATTAAAAGGTTATGGGAGTTTTATTGCTGATGGCTGAGATATCGCTCATGTCCGGAATGTTGCGACCATGCGCCCAAACGTCTGGAATGAATTACGGCTTGATGGGAAGGCTCGGGAACCTTTCCCCGTGGTATGCTATAATTGTGCAGCATGGTGCACTACCGTGACTCAACATCTTTACACGGCTGCCAACATGTGCCACCCAATTATAACTTGTATGTGACCTGGTGTTGAGCGAAGGTGAATCAAACCTTATCACCAGGTATTTACTGCACCTGCTGCCCTCTACTTCTTGAGACAACTGCATCGCTTGTGACAAATAGTAGTTGCACTTTAAAATATACTCAACGTATAGCCTCCCTGATTTTTGTAGCCTAATTAATTATAACCAAGAAACTCTTATGCTGTTGCTGGATTACTTAAAGACATTTGCTAAGGTCTTACGTCCAAAATTATTGAAAATCCTAAAAGATAAAGGATATCAGACTCATTGTATAAAGTCCACACCTGTGGAGTAACGGTTAGCGCATTTGGCCGCAAAACCAGGTGGCCCGGGTTCGAATCCCGGTCGGTGCAAGTTACATGGTTGAGGTTTTTTCCGGGGTTTTCCCTCAACCCAAGATGAGCAAATGCTGGGTAACTATCGGTGCTGGACCCCGGACTCATTTCACAGGCATTATTACCTTCATAGCATTCAGACGCTATATAACCTAAGATGTTGATACAGCATCGTAAAATAAATAATCCGTGGTGCTACAGCCCGTGAAGGGCCTAGACCGACCAGCCGGCTGCTGGCCTCACGCCCACATGCCGAAGCAGAGGTGGACTATCGTCCAACCAGAATGGAGATATCTTGTGGTTAGCACGATGATCCCCCCAGCCGTTATAGCTGGTATTTTCAACCGGATTTCGCTACCTATCGTAGTTCCCCAAGTGCATCACGATGCTGGGTGGGCACCGATCCCATACACTGGCCGAAATTTCATGATAAAATTTCTTCCCCCACGAGAACTCGAACCAGCGCGCATTCCGCAACGCGACTTCTAGGCAAGATGCCTTAGACATGACGCCATGGTGCGGGACGTCGTAAAATAACCTACTAAAAAATAGTTTTATAAATGAATTGAAAAGGCAATTCTTCGGTCAGTATTTTTTATTTTTATAGCCTAAACGTTGATTAGTTATCTTTAATATTGCATCTTCCATTAGGTTAGGAATCAGTCGCAAAATGTATGGGATTAATTAAAAAAATATTGCTTTCATAATACATTTAAAAAGTATATCAACATTATTAAAAAATAAACTCTACATTCATGTCCACATGTGAGAACTATACACACATGCAAAGTTTCGTTAAAATATCTTAAGTCCTTTTTGTGTTATCAGGTAAACAAATTACTCCACCAATTTGTTATTATTGCATTGTAGCAAATGTTCGAGAACGTCTTAACAAACAACTGGCAGGACGGTGTACTGGGATAATTTGAGATCAAGACGTCTTCTGCAAGTGGCCACCGAGGTCTCCCGTTGGAGACGTTGGAGATCCCTGTGTCAAAGTCTGGGGAAGTTTCGTACGCAACTGCCATATATTGAAAATTAATATAACTATAATAACTGACGAATATTTACGTTCTGAAGAATATTACATATACTGTGGATCACTGTCTTGTGAAAAAAAATGCTTTAATTAAATTATTTTTATAATTTTAATAGTAAAGGCGCCAGAAAAGTAGCCAGGTCGATAAGTGGAAATTTTCGTCGCCACAAGGAACATAAAAGACGTCA